>CM076575.1:1760185248-1760472721 GCA_034641835.2 Pinus albicaulis | reverse complement strand
ACATGAAGGTGGAAAATGATGCTATAACACGCCGGAAAACTCAACCCACTCCCTCTTTCTGACACTTGGATGACTACGAAGGAACCTAATTTAGGGTTTGATGGCTCCATAAAAATTTACGGTTTTAGCTTTTTCATTTCTCTTTTGGTTCAGTTGTGAAACGATTCCAAGATTTCTATGACACTTCTGTCCACCAAATCGATAAGATTAACTACGATAATTTGAGGATAATATTACCGTGTTCACACAAGAACAACGTCTGTAATTCGTCCAGGTAACACGTCTCTATGGTTGAAATCTTTACTATATCTTATATTCAGAAATTTCTTCTCCTTTGTCTAATATTTTATAAACTTTTAATTTATGCCCTCAAGAAGTCTTTATATTTATGACCAGATAGAAATGAGTGGAAGCGCTTCTTCCTGATGTGTTTTCCAAGTAAGTGAGATTTCCGCCTCCATATGAATCTTAGAAATTTGTTTTTCATTATTTGTCTTCAGTTCACTTACTACGTTTTTTTTTTGTACGTATATTACAATAAATCTGGAATATTTTGGGGTTCTGAATGTTTCAATAAAACCTATGGCGAGATATTGACAGTATTGGCTTATGCTTTCCCTCTGCTCCATTTCAGTTTCCATAATTTATCGTTATGACTTTTTTGCCCACGAAATTCTCATTGTGGTTTCTTTTATTTGATGCTCCAATACCTAGAGGTTTGGATATTTATTTAACGGAATGAGAGAGAAGAACTCTTCTGAGAAATTATGATAAATTCGGAATGGGAATATCGATTACACTTTTAATACCTAGTATAGTATTGTTTTTGTTTCATAATTTTTATAGTATGTAACCTATCTTCGCTGACGTATTCTAACAGTGTTTGTGGAAATGCAAGTGGATGGTTGAGCAACCTCCTGCTCCTACTGTTTTATCTCCCAAGAACCTGGTACCCTATAGGTGATTAATTTCCCCTTTTTACGTATTTTAAACCAATTGCCTTATTTTTATTCCGACTGATTTTGTTTTTCTTTTACCTAAATCATTTGGAGAATTACATTCTCACTTTCGAATCTCCTGGGGTCGACTACCATACTGAGTTTTCAGTTTGGTAGGATTCCGGTTTAGAATTTCGTATTGGGTTTTCTGGTTTGAAGACCTCGTTGTCCCACCTTACTCCACAGGGAATTTCTTTTTCTACTTCGTAGGCTACCCCAATTCTTCCTCTTTTAATCCTGGTTTTTCTGAACGATGGCTCTCAACTTTCCTTGTACATATGGGTTTCAGGTATTGGTTTATTTTAAGTTCTGTATTCTATACAATTAGTTAGAACGTCATTCAAGTTTAAAATTCAGTATATGAATAAACTGTCTATTTTTATGAAATCTATATAACCACAAATACGTGTGTTTCTCATGTTCTGAGATTCTATTGACAAATTTTCATTTCTTGCATTTAAATTTTCATATACTTCCTCACCACTAATTTTGTCCCTTTTTCGTGACTACAGACATAACATGGAAACGCCATTCCATAAGGTATTTAATTAAATAATGTTGCATTTCCATTCTGTCTTGTTTATATATATGTATGTATATATATATATATATATATATATATATATATATATATATATATATATATATTATTTTCTTCAAATAGTACTTCTCAGAACCTAACTTCTGATTTCATCCTTTGCAGGTATGGCTATATGTCACCTACCTTTTTGGACTTGGTGTACTTCCACTGCCCTTTGTTACTGGTTTATAACACTTGGACTCTTGTTATCCAGGTTGGTCCAGATACTTATGGGTATTCTCATATGCAGCCCCTGCATAAGTTTTTCAAATAGCCTTTACAGTTTTTCATAAAGGAATAGAGTGTCCTCTATGTAGACTATTTTTATGACTAGTTCTTGTTTAAACTATAAAACTTTACAGATGGAAACATTTATAAGGATGTACTATATGGACTGATCTCTTATAACTTTTTGAATACTTACTGTATAAATTATTTCTTTTCAAATGAAATATTATTTTCATTTCAGTTTAATGTCGCTTCCATATATCATGGATAATTGCATGTAAACCAGAAATAATTTCTTTTCTGTTTAGCAATTAGTAGTCAATGAAGACTTCTTCATAATAGTATGATATTATACAACATTTACTTTAATATTTTGTATATTCCTTTATAATTGAATGCCTGTATATTCTATGAACTCTTTCCTTTCAATCAAAATATTATTGGAAATCCAACATAATATGCTATTTCCAAATATAATTTCACTTTCAGTTCTAGTGTAAGAATACATTCTAAACCTATGCATGTATATATTCTTCGGTCTAGCAAGCTCTAGTTCATGATTTATGTTTCTCAATTTATAATAAATTACATAAGCTTTATTAACTATACTGTGAATTCATTTGTCATTCATGTGTACTCATTTATGCTTAGAAATTGTTTCATAATGTAATGTACAGTTTGGTAACATAATAATAGAACAAATATATTAATGAAATGTTAATTTCCTCTGAGGTACCTAACCTCATATTTAATCCTTGTACTGAGTTTATAGATTCAGAGAGTTGGTCCTCTACAGAGTTATGTCTATACAACAACACAAAACAAACTATTTTATTATACTCAAATCAGTTCAATGTACAGACCTTCAAAATTTATTTCTAATTCATCTAAATTCCACAGCATAGACACATATCCAGATTCAAAATTTCATATAGATCTATACTACTTTACTTTCTCAGCAAATTAAAAACACAATTAAGTATAATTTAAAAGTGAAATTAACTGGTGCATACCACTTAAGGTAGACTAGGTTCCACCTAACCTTTGAGCTCTTTATCCACAGCTCAACCCCGAGAAGAGATCAATTTCTCTAGCAATAGAAAGCCTCTTGTCTATCCTAGATCTACCTATTTAAGCTTTCTTTCCGCTCAGCATGTTTCCCTTAACTGTGTCTAGTTAAATCAGGATGCTACTTTCCAGTGTGCCTAGGGTTTCCTTTTTCTTTTTCCACAAAAGTACTTTAAAGCTAGATTTTCCTCTTTCTAGCTTTATTCCACCTTTTCCACTAATTTCCTCTTTACTGTGGTAGCATTTTATATTTTTATCTCCAATCTAAATTTCTATATTTAATTTATTTCCTCCAAGGATTTTTGGAGACTGAGAAAGTCTTATGATCCTTATCCATCCTCATGGATTTGGATCCTAGATCTCTAATCATTATCTATTCCTTGCACCATTTATTCCTTTTTAAATTTTATTAAATTAAATTAATAAAATATATCCACAGTTTATATTTTCCCTTGGGTCCACTTGACCCTTAGAGTCTTTGACAACCTATTTTTTAAAAGCATAAAATTAGGGACATTACAGTGATTTTATTTAAAATAAATAATACCAGCTAACTTTTCCTAGCCCTCTATATTGAAACTCGTTTGATACTAAAAGGTGTCCTGATTCACTGAGAATGCACTAGATCAATATGTATTGCCCCTTGCCTTGGGATGTGTGCTAGTATTTAGATGTTTTCTTCTTGGAGAGATCATTCTCTCTCTCTCTCTCTCTCTCTCTCTACATGTCTATCTTCTCCTACCCATCCCCTTCCCTTTATCTCTCCACCCATTCCCCTTTTATTTTCCTCACACCATCTCCATCTCTTTGTTACTCTCCCTTATCCCCTTTCTCTCTCCATCCATTCCTGTCTCTTTCCATCACACTCTTTCCCTCCATTTCTCCCTCCCTATCACACCCTCTCCCTCACTCTCATTGTCCATCCCTCTCATTCCCTCTCTCTCTTCCCTCCTATCTCTCTCTCTCCTCCCAATTTCTCTCTCAAAACCCATCTCTTTCTATATATAATATAGAGTAATATATCTTATACACTAAATAATATACAAATGTATTCTCAAAACTATAAAATGTATAAAATTAATAATAATAAAAAATTCTAAAAATACATACATACATATATGTAATGAAATAATAAAAAATATACTAAGTATAATACAGAAATGAAAACCATACTATACCATGTGCAATATTATTGGCTTCTTAATGCCATGAGCCCATAAAACACTAACATTAAGTTGAATAAAAATCTAATGGCATATGTACATATTATAGCTCTATCAAGTTATGTGTCTCCATCAAGATCCATAGCATGATGGAGCTATGTAGTTTAATTGAGGGTTTTATTTATCGGTGGATGGACCTTTTAAAAGCTTGATGGAGGGCTTAAAAAATACCCTCACAAAGCTACATTTTAAACCTTTGGAACACAAGTTCTTCCATAAAAGAGCAACCCACCTCCATGGACTCACCCTTATTTTAATTTGAAATGCAATAATATAAAACATATTTGTGTCAATTGGCTTATTCATAAAATAAATAATTATTTATTATGGTTTTGTGTATTTATTTGCTCATGAGAATAATATAAAAAAGTAAATAATTGAAATAAAAAATTTAGAAAACAATTACTTTGAAATGTGTTGTATTTATGGTGCAAACTTACATAAATGAATTTTAGTTTTACATGTAAACATGACAAGAAAATAAAACAAATAAATGTTATAAATATTTATGAGTTTAGTTCTGATTTATATTTTCATAAAATAAATATTTGTAATTTTTTTATGTTTATGGTGGCAATTCACAAAAATAATCCACTTGTACATGTCAACATGGAAAACACAAAGTTAGCTACCCTATTTATAGAACTTTCCAATATAGCATAAACCCCTTATTTAAATATATGGTGATATACTATGCTTGCAATAAGATTAATAAAAATTTACTCCACTTTAACACTACATAGTAAGAATGGTGTTAACTTGTCCATCAAATATAGTGATATACTTCATTTTTAATATTATACATAAACATTTACACCACATTTGCATTAAATAACATAAGTGATACAAACTTATGGTGCTAAAAGAAGGTTTTTCTTGTTGTGTTACACTTGATATCTAACAAATTCAGTTTATGAGTTCTAATAGCGGAGATCTCTGACTCAAAAGTTGGGTAAATTGTTTTCGTAGCGTTATTATTAATTCAAATTTTATTTGGTTATTATAAATTCGTATTATAATTTTGAAAGTTCAAAATGTTTTCAGAATTTTTGTAATATTTTTATTGTTGAATATAATATAATAGAATATAGGGTTGAAAAGTGATATTTAAAAAACTATTAATAATAAATAAAATAGTTTAATCTTTATTTTTATTAAAATATTTTTATATTAATTTTTTTATATTTATAAAATATGTATATCTAATATAGAGTTAGTTTTTTACTTTTTTATCTATTCACATGGAACTGAGTTTTGGGAAGTTTAAAAGTGATATTTAAAAAATATTGATGATGACGATTAACATCCATTAAGACCAATGTGGTTTACCTGACCTCAAGAAAAGAGTCTAATTGTCATTCTTAAAAATCTTATTTTTGTGATCAAGGAGAAGAGAAATAAGCCCTCCAAGATCGTTATAGTTGGGTTGGCTTAATAAGTCAAGAAGACTGGAGGTCTAGCTCATTATAGGGAATTGGGAGAGGATGTGGGCTATAGTTGGGTTGGATTAATAAGTCAAGAATATTGAAGATTTGGATTATTATGGAGAATTGGGAGAGGATGTGGGCAAGGGCTTGGCACTCTAGAAGGAAGTGTTTTTCATCTTCTACCTTCTTAGTATCACAAATTTGACAAAGCTAGCAAGTCTCACTCTGAATCTCATGAGAATTATTTCTTATCCTAGTAATGTTCATTTTCTTCCTAGCATTGGTCAACATAAAGAGATAATTGTAGTTATCAAGGGTGGGGTTGGTCACCTCCCTATAGTATCTTATCTTCCTTTAATCCTCTAGTAGATATTTTAATATTCATTTTTATTAAAATATTATATATATATATATATATATATGATTTATTTTTATTCACCGATAATGGGAGTTGGGAGTTGAACCTTGGGACGTTTAATTTCCAAAAAGTGACTTTATTCCTTAGCTCTTCCTCCTCGTGAAGTTTGAACCTCTTAGGAGAGCTTGGGAAATTTAAAAATGATATTTAAATAAATATTAATAATAAATAAATATTTTAATATTTATTTTTATGAAATATTTTTATATTAATTTTTCATATATAAAAAAATATATATTTGATATAGAGTTATTTTTTAGATTTCTTTTCATTCCTTAGCTCCTCATGAAGTTTGACTAGGACTAGGACTAAACCTCACCCAACCCAACTCATTTATATATTATGGATTTTACATTTTAGATTTTAATACAAGGGAATATTTATTTTTTTCCATATAAATTTTATATTAAATTTAAATAAATATTAATAATAAAAAGGATAATTAAATTTAAAAAATTAAGAAAATGTTTATGTATTCATAGTTTTTTTTTTTTTAATTTATGATAATCTCAAAGTTAAAATGAATCTTCATTAAAACATTTTGATAATGTGGTATTTTGTATGATGATTGGCATGTGTAATTCATGTCAATCTATCATTGCTTGGGTTATAAAGAAAATTCATGTTAATTACAAATCTATCATTGCTTAGGTTATGACTAGTTGGATAAGCTTAGTGTACTATTATCCACAAAATCGTACACCCTAATTGTCACAAATGTAAAAGCTAAAAACATAGCAAAGATATAAAATGAGTGAGAAGTAAGATTTTTGGAGGAGGAACATTAAGTAGCATGTTGAGAGTGACCTCACTATGTTGAAGTTGGTGATAGGCATCAATCCATTATAAGCATCAAAATGGTTACTTTGTTACACATTTCACATTGTTAAGACTACAAAAATAAGAAAAACTAACTAAATTATAATTTTATAATTAGTATTTTTTTATTTTATTTTTTTCATGTCTCCAATAAATAATTTTGCTAAGTAAAATATTAATTTTGGCATTTTTGTCTAATAAAACATAGGAAAAGTGGGTTGAGGAACCACTCACTTTAATTTTGGATAAAAAAGAGGAAATAAGAAATAGAAAAAGGAAATAATTTTATTAAGTGGATGAGGGAGCCACCAAGAAAGGGGAGTTTGACTCCGCTTGCGAAATTCGCACAAGGAAGAAGAAAAGAAAAGGAGTTTGAACTTATGGGAGAGGGGACCCACCAAAGGAAAAAGGACCAACATCTATAAACAACACATGGGGGCTTACTTTTTGCATCTTTTGTTCATTATTTTCTGAGGATCGAACTCTCTGAGAGAAGGAGAGTTGTCTAGGTCAAGAGTTTCAAGTGAAACTTTCCCTCATTTCGGAGAACTTCGAGTGTCTCCCTAGTGAGGCTTTTGGGGAATCTATTTTAGGAATTCCATTAGAAGTTATTGTAGCGTATTCACTCAGAAATTTTTTTACTTCTAGGTGGAGAAGACAAGCCCTGAAGTTTATTTGGAGCATCATATTTCTATCGTAGGTTCCAGGTATTTTCGAGAGATTTTCTACTAGTTAGAGGATTTTGGCACCATTTTTTATATTTTTTCCAGTATCTTTAAGCTAGGCCAAAATTTTCTTATAGAGCCTGTGTAGGGATTGGAGAATGGAGTTCTTGTTGGTGTTTGGTGTTGGTATTTTTAGGTATCTTTTAGTTGGGAGTGATAGCTATATGCCAGAGGATATTTGTGAGCAATTTCACATCCATTTGTAGGAGATTTTTATCATTTCTTAGCATTTTAACTCTAGTTTGGTGCAAATCTATGTAGCTCATAAATTCAATTTGTTTTGGGAATTCTGAGTCAGTGGGAATTAGCCCAAATTATATTTTGGTTTTTTTGGTTTGGGTGTCAGTATCTTATAGCTAATTTTACAGAATTTTCTGGGTAGTATTCATGCTAGAATCATACATTCTTATAGTAGGGTGTATTGTTGGTTAGCTAGGAAGTTTGAATCACATTGTGGGTTCGATTTGGGCTTGGAGTTAGGCAAAACATTTTCTAGGTATTTCTGGATTATAGGATAGGATTCTGTGACTGCAATTTCAGATCAATCTGGACATTATTGAGGTCATAATTTTAGGTTCCTTCCAGCAATAGTTAACATAATTTCTCAATAGTGTGAAAAAAATTTTAGAGCCATTTTTAGTAGTTAGATTAGTGATATCTCACCTAGGGTTTACCTAGCTTGCAAAATAGGCCCAAGTTCAATCATTCATTGCCATTTATGTACTCCAATTTCTGTATTGATAAAATGGCTTAGTTTTTTGGCTCAATTTCTTGTGTATTTTGTTGTGCATGTTTGGAATTTGTTTATTGTTGTTTATTCCTTGTACATGTCTCTATTATTTGTTGTGATTTCTATTTAGAAAATTACAGTGGTATCAGAGCATGATCTTGGCTAGCTGTGGGGCAGCTAGCAAGTTCATGAAGGTGTTGGGTATGCATGCACAATGATTGGTGAAATCTATGGACATTCCAATGGCTCCAAAATGGAGGAATACACAAGGAATCATTTAGCAGACTCTCAGAAATATTGAGAAGATGATAAAAAATAATGAGGAGATGATATAGATGTTAGCCTATATTTTTTATCATTAAGGGAATAAAACCGATCTACCCTCATCCTTATAACAGAGGCACTAGATATGTGCATGCCATGGAGGTGAAGCCATGTACACCATGTAGGGGAAATAAACAAAATCAGAGCACCATACCTCCTCAAGAGGAGTGGACAAGACAAGAGCAGTTCGATGATGGGATCGGGAGGATATCTTACCCTAGATCATAGGGCTTATAACACAAGTACACTGACAACGAACCTAAGTAGGGGGTTGAGAAGGATTTTGAGGGCATGTAGGAGTGTGAGGAGCATGTAGATATACCTAGTGTGACAAAATATTCACCTTTGTTGGAGATCCCTTTGCTAGCTCTGGTTGACACCTTAGTGGAGACAGTAGATCATATACTTAGAGGGCCATCTGTTGATGAGGAGCCACCCATGGATGAGGTGCCATCAGTTGATGGGTTGTCTAGTGACATGTCTGAGTTGTCAGGTGATCACAGCCCAAATTCAATTGGTGAGGTGTTGAGAGACATATCCATTGGCAAGGTGCTATCAAGCGTGAAGTTATATAGAGTTGTGGTAGAGTTTCCAAATGGTATCTACCTACCTCTGATTTTTGAGTGTGTTATGAATGATGAACTATATGTGGAGGGGATTTTAGTGGCTCATGTTGATCCCATGGTGGAGGAGGATGAGAAACCATCCTTGGATTCTTCCATCAATGAGGAGCACACATGTGCATCAGTACCCAGCAAAGTTGTCACACTTTTAGATGGAATTCCACTTCAGGCATACATTGATGGGGCTTGAAGCATTTTTGGGACACCTCCACATGTTGGTGAGAGACAGATCACATTACCTAGCCATATTAAATGGATTTTCCAGACTACCGAGATGATGTGACATGATTTGTGCAAGGTGAAAAATTCATAGGATTAAGGACTTGTTCTGTGTATGGGTGTCCCTACATTTGATCCCTCTCTTGGGGTTGGATGGAGAGAGATATTAATTTGGTGTCTAGGGGAGCTAGATAGGTTCTTGGATATATCCATGGCTAGGAACATATTGCAACAGGGGTCATGGGTTACCAGTGGAGCCTAAGGGCTAGACTATTGTTGGGATCTAGGTGGGTTTCCCTGCCACAGTATGGACTTGTTTAGTGGTGGTATTATCGGTGTGATGGATTTTGTGACCGAGCACCCACACACTTTCAAATCTCCATCAACATTGGTGAGAAGACAAATTTCATGAGATGTGTTTGCATATTGATTATTCATGGGGTCACAGGTTGATTAGCCTACTAAGGAAAGAGTTGGTAGGAGGAGGTGGCATCGGCAAGCCACCAGACATTGCATTATATGGAGGCAATTCTCTCTCACTGGTATAGTGGAAACATGAGCTACTAAGGATATGCTTGTTAGTGTCATTCACGTTAGCATGTGAGGATATAAATCACTAGGGTTTATCCGCGCAGATGAGGAGATATAACTCACATCGTGGAGGGCTTACTAGCATAGTGGTAGATGTGTTGGCACATGAAGGTCTCCATATGATGCAGGGTGGTATGAAATAAGCAATGGTACTGAGGGGTGCATAGAGATATGTCATAGAATCCAGTGCTATGTAGAGGGATGTGACTTGATGCATACAAAACCAATTTTAGGCCTTAGGATCCAATGTTGTATAGGGGTATGCAATGATGAGTAGTGGCCTACAGAGGAGAAAGAAGGTGTGTCATGGTGTGTCATGGTGCATGGGTTTGAACCATGGATTAAGAAGGTTGAATCATGTCACATAGGGTTTGTAGAGGGAGTGAAAGATATATTCGTACATATGGGACACATGAGGATACGACACAACTATCATTCGTAGCATTTAGTGGTATACAACAGTATGCTAGGAGGCATAGTAGTGCATAAGAGTGTACATGGACACATGGTTGTGGACAGTGGAATATGGTGCTGCACCACGGGATCTTGGAGCATTACCTCCAAGGAGGACTCTTGATAGGGATGTCAGGCATACCTTCGGTTTTGGCTTACCTGGAGTCGATGAGTGGAAGGATGAGCATCTAGGGACATATTTCTTAGCGAAGATAGGTCTTTGATTGATTTATCAATATATCCAAGGCGAAAAGAGGGAAATCCATAGGATTAAATTTGAGTATCCATAAGGGCTCTTGGTGCTATCCTTGGGGATCTATACATCTATCACTCTAGAGTATTTCTCTCAATCACAGAGATTTTGGTTGATGCCCCTTGATTCCCTTAGTATAGGTGGCAAGATGTGAGAGGCTTTCTTGAGACATTTGGATGGGACACAGTGTATCCAAAGAGAGACTTCTCAATAGTGGCCTTTGTTCAGGGTGCAAGTTGATAGATACAAGTTCAGGGATTGTGTGGTTTGTCATAGATGTATCATATGTTCTTCCCATGACCTCACACTTAGGGAGATGATCATGAGGGAGCCACATGATGCACTTTCGGCAGGATAAACTTAGGTGATATATAATTACAAGGTACAATGGATGATAGGCTTTGTCTATAGGAGAGTGTCCATATTCTAGGTAGTGTCTGGATGAATAATCAGTAGTTGGGATATTAGATTCTAATGTGTGGTATGGCAGAAGAAGAGTAGCTTGGCATGTACGAGACTGGTTCTTGATGACTAGTGGCCATCTGATTACATCTAGGAGTTAGAGATGAGGCACATAAGGGTTCTATAAGATAACAAGGCTATGCAGCACCATCCAGTTACTAGTGGGAGTTGTGAACTTTTAGTGTGGCTATGGGATCCAAGGATTTAGTTGATTGATGGATCGGTCCACTTTGTGGTGAGTATGCCCATGATAGTAGGTGATTCGGTTCATTATTCGATTGACACATGGGGAATCTTTGTGATATTCATCATATGGAGAGGCAAGTTGCTGCTCAGGATCGAGATTATCGAATGAGTGGTAGACCATGGTATTACTGAGTTATTCTCTCAGGCTTAGCATAGCTTTGATCATGATAGATATTGTGGTCGAGCGTCATAGGAGAAGACGCTCTGGTACGAGAATTTTGGGCAACTAGTCATGACCGGGGTGTTACGAAGTATGCAAGATTTTCTCACACTATGATGAGCATGGGGTCCTGACATCACAAGATTCGATAATTTAGCTACCCATATGGATGAGCTAGTCTTACAGGGGAATATCATTCATAATTTCTGTTAGGTTTTATTGGTTTTTTTTTGCATGAGGGACTTCACCATCATGGTGAGATGATTAGCAAGAGGAGATCAGAGGGAGCTCACATGGGAGAATATTAATCTGCACAAATGTTGGATTGTATCTTCATGAGTCCACCCTTGGAGTGTATGAGATGGGTGACTCAATAGAGAAGATGCACAGCGAGTTAGTTAGGACTTTATACAACCATGATGCTCTACTTACTGCCAGTATCCAAAGGGCTTCGGGTGCCTATACAAAGTTGGATATTGAGTGGAGCAAGGGGTGCTTCACGTTGATCGGGATGGTTTTGGACCCTGGTACAAGGAATTCATTTATGACAGAATAGTGTTGGGGATAGAGAAGACTTAGTGGCATCATTAGGGGAATTTTTAGGTCTAAAATGGGCCTCCTAAGGAAATTATAAAATAATAGTGGAAATAATAAAATAAGATTTCATTACATCATCAAATTTTAGACAAAAATAATAATAATAATAATACTTTTTAAACTCATATTTTCAACTTTTCTCCCAAAATTTTTACTCAAATTTCGAGCAAGAGTACTCGCTGGATGCAAAATTTAGTTCCTCATCCAGCAGTACCCATGTTGCATACTTTCGATGGGTCTTGCTACACGAAAAATGAGAAATACATGAAAAACGTGATTGCAATCATGTTTTTTTATGTATTTCCTATTTTTCATGTAGGAGGGTCTATTGAAAGTATGCAACATGGGTACTCCTTGGATGAGGAATTAAATTTTTCATCCAACGAGTACTCCCGCTAGAAATTTGAGTAAACAATTTGGGAGATAAGTTGAAAATACAAGTTGAAAAAGTAGTTTTATTATTTTATTATTTTTTTTATCTTTTTTCCATTTTACTTAAAAATGGTGAGTCATCCCCCATGGTTGATATCATCATCTTGAATCTAATTGGTTCTTATAAAGTTTTTTTTTATTGTACATTTTTCTTAGGAGACCCATTTTAGACATAAAAATTCCCCTAAAGATTTGAGACCCTCTTATCCTTAACAATATACATTCGGGGAAACTAATTGAGAGGGCACTTGTTCAAGAATTTCTTGAGAACAAGAATTTTTTGGCGTGGAGGATTTTCATGTCCCCAATAAATAATATTGCTAAGTAAAAACTTCATTTTGGAAATTTTGGTGATTATAAAGCATTTCGACGAATAAAACTTAGGAAAAATTGGTTGAGGAGCCACTCATTTTAATTTTGTAGAAAAATAAGAAATGAACATTAGAAAAAGGAAATATTTTTGTTAAGTGGATGACGTAGCCATCAAGAAAGGGGAATTTGACCCCCCTTGAGAAATTCACACTATGAAAAAGGAAAGAAAAGAAGGAGCTCAAACTTGTGGAGAGAAGGGGTCCACCAAATGAAAAAGGACAAACAACTATAAATAACAGATAAGGGATTTATTTTTGCACCTTTTCTTATTATTTTCTTAAGATCAAACTCTCTCTTGAAGCTTTTCAAGAGAAGAGAATAAAATTTCTTTAGCTCAAGAGTTGCAAGCGAAAATCTCCCTCATTTTAGAGAACTTCGAGTGTCTCCATAGTAAGGCTTTGGTGGAGTCTGTTTTAGGACTACCATTGGCATTTATTGTAGAGTATTAACTAATAAAATTCATTATTTCTGGGCACAAAAGGCAAACCCCGAAGGTTATTTGGAGAATCATCTTTCTATTGCAGGTTCTGGGTATTTGCAGGAGATACTCTATTGGTTAGATGAGGAGTTTGGCACCATTTTTCAAAGTTTTTCCTTTATCCTTTAGTTGGGCTGAATTTTCTCTTATAGAACCTACGCAAGCCTTGGAGAAAAAAGATTTTTTTTGGTTTTTGGTGTTGGTATTTTCTGAGAGATTTTAGTTGGGAGTGACAATTATTTTTTGGAGGATATTTGTGCCCAATTTGTAAGTCATTTGCAAGATATTTTTATCATTTCTTAGCAGTTTCTCTCTGTTTGGGTGCAAAACTGTGTAGCTAGGAAATTTTCTCTATTTTGGGCATTCCGGATCAGCTGGAATTAGCCCAAAAAAATTATGGGTTTTTTTGGTTTGGGTGTGAGGAACTTATAGCTAATTTTATAGAATTTCCTGGGTAATATGTGAGCCAAAATCACACATTCTTATAGTAGGGTGTATTGTTTGTTAGTTGAACATTTTGCATCACATCGTGTGTTTGAGTTTTACTTGGAGTTAGGCCAAACCTTTTCTGGGTATTTCTCAGTTATAGGAGAGGAGTCTGTGGCTACAATTTTAAATCTATCTAGGAATTATTTAGGTCATAATTCAGTTTCCTTCCAACAAAAATTAGCATAATTTCTGGGTGGTACAAAAATTTGTGGGAGCCATTTCCAATAGTTGGATTAGTGAGACTATTGAATTTCCATGACCTTGGTTCTAGGTTAGAGTATTAAAATTAGTAATTATATCAAGCCAATAATCTCAACCATAAAATACTTTGCATAGTGTAAAATATAAAGCAATAAATCACACATGCACAATATACATAGTTTTAATCAAAATTGTACAATAATGTACAATCCCCAATCTTTGTTATATTAAACCAAATCTGAATAATACAATAGTCTATGGTATACAAAATACACTAATAAACACAATGTTGTATCTTGTCATGTTGGTCATTCGCTTCTGTACTTCTCAATAGTAGTGCCTTAGTCCATCAAGGCATCTTCATATCAAGACTCCAATAGGGTTGCCCCCTAACACTGTTCCACGTCCTTCTCTAGGGTGTACTTGGGCTGATCCAATCTTCTCTCTAGGTTGGCCAACACCCGAGCTCCAATATTCTAGGCCTGCAACAACATTTTTCCATAAAAGTGTTTCACTTCGACACCTTCCTTCACCTAACCTTCAACTTCTCTTTGTCCTTCAAGGTAGCTTGTCCAGGGCTACTTTGCATAGCCAACACACTGCCCTTCAACATTCCTATGGTTCCCAATCTTATCATTACTGAATATGCTCCTAGTATGATGCTTCGCCACCTCGGAAGGTCATACAATTAGCTTCAATAGGCTTCTTACTTATATGATCCAACACGATCATACATTGACCCAATACACCTCACAAAACCACTGATGTCACCACGTTACATTGTTGCTCCTGCAATTCTGGTTAGGGCACAAAATTCAGCCCTAACCCTTCCATGCAACTTAAAAACTAGCCCTAAAAGGGACTGTGGTCCTTCGATGAGACCCTCCTCCATAACCACGATGTCCTTTTCTTCCTTTGTTTCCCTAAATGAAACACCATAAGGTAGCTTAGCTGCTGGCTATGTCTTGTGGCCTTAGTCAAATTATGATCAAGGGCCTAAGTGATAGCTCAAATTTCAAAGTGTTCAAAAGTGTATTAAACCTAAGCAATTGGATATATCTCTTCTTCTTGATTCTGGCACCATGAACAGTTCAAAAAATCGACACCGTATGAAGAAGTTATCGCGATTTGAAAAAGTCTTGTAAACTGTAATTTTTGGCTTTTGACCAAGTTTGACTGGGTTTTAAAACGTCAAAAAAGAAAATATTCCAGGGAATATTCCTGGAATATTCATTCTGGGTAGATCATGCCAAGTGGCAGATGTTCATATGATAAGGGGTTGTACATTAAAATTTTGAGGCAATCATAGGTCGCCACGTGGCAGGCTCAGAGGCTGCCACATGGCCCAGGAATGGTGTAATAAAATTTTGTTTGGGTCATTGAGTCTCGACCCCGAGACCTCGCTGCATGCACACATAGTTCTTACCACTCACCCTACCAATTTTTCTTAACCTATAAGCTTTCAGGTTTAATTCATAGTTTAACAGAAATGCAATTTTGGGTTCAAATGGGCCAGCCCCTCCCCACATGGCCACCAGCCCATGACTCTAACCCAAGGCTTAGCCCTAACTTCCGACGGTTTCGATGATTCTTATCACATGTCATAGTTTATGGTTATTCTACCATTTGTTTCGGTTAACACAACTCTAATGCAGGTTTTAAAAGAACTTTACCCTAGTTCAAGCTAGAGGTTCTGTTAACAATTTTAAAGACCGCAGAGTTTTAGGAGTCATGTGCCCAACATAACCATCCAATTTATTGTTACAGTTAACCCTGGTAGAAAATTTGGAGGAGTGTGCCTAAGGTGGCGGAAATTGCTATTTTAGTGGGTTTAACTGCAGTTGCTCCATTTTTGGTGGAGCTAATTTAGGGGTAACTAAGAAAAATTTGTTTAGGCTCTATCTTGAGCTAGATTTGACCATTCCCAGAGTGTGAATAGTCAATTTATACTATCTCAGACATTCCAGACTCATTGGTGAGGATTCAGAGCCATCAGAGGAAATTTGAGTAGTCCGTTTCTTCAGAGAATTTATAGGGGCCACTAGGGCCACCATGGGCCAGCAACAGAAAGAGGCTTAGCCAGTGCAGCTAGAGGAATTTCTCAATAATATAGTAGTCAATTTTGGATGTTTCAGACATTTTGGAACCAATGGTGTGGTTTTTAGAGCCTGTATCAGATTTTTTATGGCCTAGATTCTTTAGATAAGTTCCAGGGGCCACTAGGGCCACCAAGTGCCAGCAGGAGAATGAGGCTTATCTAGAGCAACCAGTATCCATTCTCAACAAACCAATAGTCATTTCTAAATGTTTTGATACTTCTAAATCCATTGATGGATTTTTTAGAAGCCTTTGAGGACTTCTAAAATTCTATATGCTTCAAGGAAGTTTCCATTGAACTTAGAGCCAGGGGGTGCAACCAGGTGTTGGAGGAAAAACTGGAACAGTTGGAGGCCAATTTATGGAAATGAATAATATATTATGAATATTTTGGAAATTTTGAATCCAATGAAAGGATTTTTAGAGCCATTTGAAGACTTCTGAAGGTCTAATAGCCACAAATAAGTTGCGGGCAGCCAAGGGCCATCAATGGATGGAGGCTTAGATTGGGGAGCCAGTGCTCATTTTGAGCAAATGATCAGTCTATTTTGGAGGTATGATATGTTTTGGAGATAGTAGGTGAGTTTTTAGTAACAAGAAATTATTTCTTAAAGGGTTAGTGCCATAGAGAAGCTCAAGGAAGCTCAAGGCACCAACAGTAGAGATCAAGTCTAAGGAAGCCTAGATATTTCTTCAGAGTGATAACAACCATGACAGGGGTATTATGATATTCTAAACCCAATGGTACAGCCCAAATAATCATTGTATTTGATTTATTAACTTGTAAAAGAAATTTCACATCATAATCCCAAAGAGCCAAGTCAAGTTAATAAAGGCTCAAGGAGACGTAGCCCATGATCTTCAGGTGAAATCCTTTATTAATTTTTTTGTTATGTGTTCATGCTTATTTTCTGCATTATATGGTTTTTTCACATGTTTAATATCAGAAAAAACAAATTTTATTAAAGAAATTAACTAGTTAAAAAATCTAACACCTTTTTCAAGTATGCATTTCCGCACAAGTCAAGGATAAGCTAAATCTTTATTTGTTTAACTGAGTGGGAGGTTCTTGAAAATCATAGCAATTTATCAAAACCATTTTCATATCAGGTTGGTATCAGAGCATAGTTTCTTGTTTGACAAAGCACTATGTTGCTTGTTTGACTTGAATGGTGTTTAACAGTGCAAAGAATTTGACTGTTTGCAAATTGACTGTTGCTTACAAGTTTGAGTTTCCTAGAGGTGAAGGGAAATCTAATGATAGCTAAGTCCAGAAGAGGACAAGAAGGAAAAATGTTGAAAACATATTCCTTACCCAAAATACCTCAAGGAAACCCTTGAATTACAAACCCTCTTGACGATTGTTTGTTAAGAAGCTCTTGAAGTTTGTTTGCAAAAGGCTGCTTGAAGAAGAGCTTGAGTCTACAGCCATTTGTTTCAGAAGCTTTGTCAATTTTTTTTTAAATATTTGTGAATTTTTGTTGAATTCATTTAGTTCATTTTCATAATGACAATTTCTTCAAGTGAGGTTTCAAATCCCTCCTCCTTCACAAGATTCTTCGATGAAGACATGAAGAAATACTTCTACATATTGAAGGATATGGTGCAAATTTTGTTTGAATATAGAAAGGAAAGCACTAGACTTTGTGAGAAATTGGTTTCTATGAAGCAAGAGAAAGAATAAATTCTTCATAGAATGCATGAGATGGAGATGAAACTCCATCAAGACCAAGAGGCCTTAACCAAGAACATGCTTGAAGTAGAGGTAATACACTCTAATTTGTCTTCAATTTCCTCTTCAGATAGATGTGTAGGTTCATTTGAAAATCACACTAGAGGTATAGGGTCCAAGTTGATGTGAAAAATGGGCTATGAAGGCAAGGTTTTAGGCAAACATGAACAAGGCATGATTTATCCTATTTTGGTTGAGGAAAGATCTAAGAAATTTGGTCTAGGTTATGTTCAATCTTATAGCGAAAACTATACAGCCATGAAGGCATATGAGGCAACTTCAAAAAGAACTTTTGTTCCAAGTTCTAAACCACAAACATGTCAAGTTTGTTTTCAAGTTGATTGCCATTGTTTGAATCCTATGTTGTAGCAAGATGTTTTTAGACATGCAACATATGGTTAGCATGACAGTTCAGAGAGCTATCAAGACATGAACACTGATGTTAGTCTTCAAAAGAAAGTTGGAACCTCTACAATTTCATCTCCGGAAGAAGGTAAAAAGATGGACATGCAAAGCAGCATTTGAGGTATAATTCTTCCCATATTCAAGTTGATTATGTTTCTGATAAGCATGAAAAAATTTCATGCCTAAATGGAAGAAAGAGTTGTTGTTCCTATTGTGGTATGTGTAACCATGATGTTTCAAAATGTTGGAAGAGGATGAAGGCATACTAGAAATAGTTGAGGCAAAGGTAACTTGCAAAGAAGGTGCAAAAGACTTGCACACATTTCCAGAAGAGGGGACATGTTGTTGCCCAATGTTAGACATTGCATCCAAATAATCATCCTAAGAATTTGAAGCAAGAGGATAGAAAGACTGGCGAAAGTGGAAGTGGCTTGGTAAGAAGTGGTTTGACTTCTTAAATCAGTAAGACATACACTCATTTGTACATATGAAAATTTCAGTTATGTATGCATGTTTTATGTTGAAAACTTACATTTGTTTGAGCTGCCTTGGATCAATGATCAAGGACATCATGTTCAACTACCTTCTATAAATTTCTCGACGGAAATTTCTGAGTGAGTTCAACGAAGACAATTCTTGACATGGGGACAAGAGCATCTAAGGAGGATAAGTGTTGACTACCTTCGAGTTGTGGTTCAAAGGCACTAAGCCATGCAAGGCAAAGTGTATGAAGGCTGGAAATGTGAGGTTTTTGTACTCTCATCTACTAAACAGATCAGGTAATCAGTATTTTGGGGTCCAAAATATTCCCAATGGAAAGGTGTGATCAGATTTGGATCAAGGACCTAAGTGATAGCTTAAATTTCAAAGTCTTAAAAAATGTGTCAAACCTGAGCGACTGGATAGATCTCATCTTCTTTATTTCGGCGTCATGAATGGTTTGAAAAATTGACATTGTATGAAGATGTTATTGCGATTTGAAAAAGTCCAGTAAATTGCAATTTTTGGCTTTTGACCAAGTTTGACTGGGTTTTGAAAAGTCAAAAAAGAGAATATTCCAGGGAATATTCCTGGAATATTTCTCAGAATATTCCCCATAATATTCCTTCTCAGCCAATCAAATCATGCCAAGTGACGAATTTTCATTGGATAAGGAGTTGTACATTAGAATTTTGGGCCAATCATAGGCCGCCACATGGCAAGCCTGAAGGTTGCCACTTGGCCCAGGAATGGTGTAATAAAATTTTTCTTAGGTCATCGAGGCTTGACCCCGAGACCTCCCTTCATGCATTCATATCTCTCACCACTCACCCTACCAATGTTTCTTAACCTATAAGCTTTCGAGTTTAATTTACAGTTTAACGGAAATGCAATTTGGAGTTCAGAGGGGCCAGCCCCGAGCCACATGGCCACTAGCCCATGAATCTGACCCAAGGGCTTATCCCTAATCACTGACAGTTTCGATGATTCTTATCACATGTCACATTTTACGGTTAGTCCACCATTTTTTTCGGTTAACACAACTCTAATGCGGGTTTTAAAAGAACTTTACCCCAGTTCAAGTCGAAGGTTCCGTTAACAGTTTTGAAGACCGTAGAGTTTTACGAGTCATGTACCCAACATAAATGCCCAATTTATTGCTACAGTTAAAGCTAGTGGAAAATCTAGAGGAGCGCACCTAAAGTGGTGAAAATTTCTATTTTAGTGGGTTTAACTGCAGTTGCTCCATTTTTGGTGGAGTTGATTTAGGGGTAACTGGGAAAATTTTGTTTACGCTCTATCTTGAGCTAGATTCGACCATTATGAGAGTGTGAATAGTAAATTTTGACTATATCAAACATTCTAGACTCGTTGGTGAGGGCTTCAAGGCCATCAAAGGACCTTTGAGTAGGTTTTTGCTTCAGAGAAGTTCTAGGGGCCACAAGGGGCCAACAACAAAAATAGTCTTATCCAATGCAGATAGAGGCCTTTCTCAGTAATCCAATAGTCAATTTTGGATGTTTCATAAATTATAGAACTAATGGTGTGGTTTTCAGATCCTGTAAAGGACTTTTTAAGGCTAATATGCTTCAGAGAAGTTCCAGGGGCCATTAGGGCCACCAAGTGTCGGCAAGAGAATGAGGCCTATCCAGAGTAGTCAGTATCCATTCTTAGAAAACCAATAGTCATTTATGATTGTTTTGATACTTCTAAATCCATTGATGGAGTTTTAAAAGGCTTAGGACTTCTGAAATTCTATATGCTTTAGGGAAGTTTTCAGTGAACCCAGAGCCAGGTGGTGCCACGAGGTGTTGGAGGCGAAACCAGAGCAGTCAGAGGCCAGTTTATGAAAATGAATAGTCTATTATTAATATTTTGGACATTTTGAATCCAATGGAAGGATTTTTAGAGCCATTTTAATACTTCTGAAGGTCAAAGAGCCACAGGGAAGTTTCGAACAGCCCACGGCCATCAGTGGATGGAGACATAGATTGGGGAGCCAGTGCTCATTTTGAGCGAATGATCAGTCTATTTTGGAGATATGATATGTGATAGAGATATTAGGTGAGGTTTTAGGGACAAGAAAGGATTTATTAAAGGTTTATTTCCACAGATAATCTTAGGGAAGCTCAAGGCACTGACACCGGAGATCAAGTCTAAGGAAGCCTAGATCTTTCTTCAGAGTGATGAAAACCATGACAGGGGTATTATGATATTATAAAACCAATGGTACAACCCAAATAACCATTGGAGTTGATTTATTAACTTGTAAAATAAATTTCACATCATAATCCCAAAGAGCCAAGTCAAGTTGACAAAGGCTCAAGGAGACGTAGCCCACGATATTCGGGTGAACTTCTTTATTAAATTTGTTTTTATGTGTTGATGCTTATTTTCTGCAATATATGGTTGTTTCACATGTTTAATATCATTACAAACAAATGTTCTTAAATCACTTAAAAAGTTAAAAAAACATACACTTGTTTCAAGTATTAATTTCTGCACAAGTCAAGAGTAAGCTAGATCTTTATTTGTTTAACTGAGTGGGAGGTTCTTGAAAAGAATAAAAATTTATCCAACCCATTTTCATATCAGGCCTAGCCCAATAGAAAAGTATGGCTGATTTCCTCCCAAAATAGTCTGCAATATCCCTTCAACACAACTATGTTTTGTCCTGAATTATGTGGCCTAACTTCCCAAAAAAACTGCACTGAAAAACCCTTATATTAGCCTTAAAACAACCCTTCAAAACACACAGAGTCACCTACAGGAATGTGGTTTCATCAAAGAATTTCCACATTGATTTCAAAGCTCCCTTCACATTTTTCCTTGGTCTCCCTTGATGTGGCTTAGACTCCTTCTATTTCATAGGTATATTTCCAAAACTTGGATGTTTGAATGACCTCAAGTCATCCTCAATTTATAGCCTTTAATTCTCCATGAATTAATTTGAATATACCCAACTATTGGCACCATTTTACACCAACCTAACATGAGTTGGAAACCAATAATTACCTAGTTGACTTCAAAATTTCATTTCTCTCTAATGAAAACTCAAATTCGGATGATTCTCGATGTGTTATAATTGTGTCTTCGAGAACTATCATCCTCATCCATCACATTTTGTGTCTTCATCATGGTTTTGTCCCAAATATCAATGGGTGAAAAAAACCCTCACTTAGGTTCCAAGCCCACAAGCTGCCCTTGTGGTGCTTTTCCCTCCAAACCTTGAACCCTCGAGATTGGAATACCTCCCAAGCTACAAAAATAAACATGCCCTCTTAGTGAGGTAGGTACCTCAATGAATAGGAAGTACTTCATCATCGTCATCACTTCTCATAACACTGGCCTAACTCTTGATTCTCATAATCACAGCAATATTTGTACAATGAACTACACCCTACTCAGAAGTGTCACTATCACTAGAAGCCTCTTGCTTGTTTTTCTTATCATGTATCTCTTTCTAATCACACCATGGTTCCTTCTTTCTATATGTGGAGGCACACTTTATCCCCACTGGCCAAACACTCTTCTTGGCCTGCAGAGTCTCCCTCTAAATCTACAAACTCCCTCTAGAACTTGACTCCCTCTGAGCCTCTAGAACCGGGACCTTATCTAAAAAGTGTACCTTCTTTTCAGGAACTTGTACCTTCTTCTTTGAAGCTTACACCTTCTCATGATTCTATGTAACTTTTATCTACCCCTACTTCTTCCCATGATCCTCTGGCTTTCCCATCAACCTGTGGAGACCATTCTCCCTAACTACAAGCGTAATCCCATCAGACTTAGAGCCTCTTAGCCTAAGTCTTGCCTTGCCATCCTGGAACAATACCTCAAACCCATTCCTCTCCATCTTCGAGATGAATATCACACTATATCTGAGTTTGGTGCAAACAATACATCCTAGACCTGCATCATAGGTCCTATCGCCATCCTAAATGGAACCACCCCCGATCCTCAGATCTCCAACTAACTCGTGTCACCCAAAACCATGTGAAACTTTGAGTCCCATTCAGCTAGAGTCTCAAAAACCTACTATCATCTTTTCATGTGTTTCGTCACACCACCATCCACGTACCATCCATCCTCTCGAATAGTACCCTACGAGAAATGAAAAATAATAGAAAAATCCTCCTCTTCCAATATCCTGGTGAAATCATCCATTTTTAGTGAAATGGTTATAGGCTTTACTTTATTCTTCCCTTTCTCGTCATCTCCTATTTTCAATGGACATCTTGACGAAAAATGACCCATCTCTCCACAGTTGAATCACTTTATTTTACTCAAGTCCTTCTTCAACTTACCCTTCATTCTCGATGCAGGAGCCATGATGTCATCTGCCTTCCTGGATGGATGAAGATCCTCTTCTTGCATCTCTTCCTGATTGAATTCATCTAATAGTCTATTCCAGTCTAGTAGCTTCTCCCTAGCAACAATTCCTTTGATGAAGGGCTTCCATTCCTCGGTGAACCCTTTCAAGGAAATATTTACCATATCTGCATCTGAAAATCCTTAGATATGAATTCATTCCTTCACCCTTTATCATCTTGGTGGATTTCAATTTATCCTCCAATACCGTACATGATTCTCGTTCTTATTTGGACCAAATTCTAAAGAGTTGTACACATATCATGTGCATTGTTCTTCTCGGACACATGAGCTATCAAGGAATCCTTCACACCATCAAGGATGGTCATCCTTGCTTTCATTTCCAAATATTCCCATATTTCCAGCTCCTTAGGGATGATTGGCTGCTTGACCTCTTTCTTGGAAAAATACCATATCTTGTTTACCTAAAAGACCAACTTGATACTTTCCTTCCAAGGAGTGTAGTTGGACAATCCTTCCAACTTGTCCTCATTTCGGAGACCTACCTGAAACTTTGACATTGTAGTGACTCCTTCAGTCATAATGTGACAAACTCCCTCTCACGATGTACTTCTCTTTGCAAACTCTGATTTACTATCTTCCAAAGTAGTTCAAACACACTCTAAAACCATGTTGAATTTTCATGACCTTGGGTCTAGGTTAGAGTCTTAAAATCACTGCCACTACCAAACCAAGAGTATCAACCATAAACTACTTTGCACAGTGAAAAATATAAAGCATTAAATCACACATGCATAATATAAAAATTTTTAATCAAAATTGTACAATAATTTACAATACCCAATCTTTGTTATATTAAACCAAATATGAAAATAAAAACAATATATGGTATAAAATATACACTAAAAAACGCAATGTTGTATCTTGTCATGTCGGTCCTTCGCTTTCGTAATACTCACTAGTAGTTCCTTACTCCATCAAGGTATCTACACATCGAGACTCCAAGAGGGCTTCGCCCTAGCTCTATTGCATGTCCTTCTGTAGAGTGTACTTGGATTGATTCAATCTTCTCTCTAGGTTGGCCAACACCCAATCTCCAATCTTCTAGGCTAGCAACAATTTTTGTCCATCAAAGTGTTGCACTTCGGCAACTTCCTTCACCCAACCTTCAAGTTTTATTTGCCCTTCAAGATAGATTTTCTAGGGCTACTTTGGGTAGGAAACATGTAATATCCCAAATTTGGAACAAACAGTAATATAAAGCATGCAAAGACTCAAACTACAACAAATAGAAAATATCCACTAAAAACACCATGATACAGAAAAAAAATCTGTGCCATTTTCTTAAATATCTTATGGAAAGAGGTACAAGAAGGTGCTTAGAAAGATGGCACCTTGGCCTGCACAAGGGAGGTAAAACACTCCCCAACCCTACTCAAATATCTCTACTACGTTGTTGTTCTGCGTGGATCCTCCTCTACACAATCCTAGTTGAAACTGTTTTGGTTGGCTGAAGAGGAATTGCATGTTGAAGTTCATCTGCTGCTAAGAAAATTCTAGGAATTAGACATCGGACTCTCCTCAACAAACCCAGAAAAACCTGTGAAGGGTTTCCAGAAATTTTGACCCCTGAAATTCACTCCTTTGGGCTTGGCACACTATTCTGATGAGCTCTCTTGTTTTTTGGAAGACTACTGGAAGAATCTACTGCAAAACTACTCAATAACTCTACTAGGAAGTGGCTAACTCCCTCATCAAACTCTTAATTGCAATCTACTCCTCCTTCTCTCCCAAGTCCTTCTCATCACTGATTTGTGTAATCCTCTTGTACTTTCATGGTCTCTACGCTATGCTGGAGGGACTGTGTGTTGCCTATATGTGTGACTATGAATTCTCTCTCAAAACTGGGTGTCACTCGTCTCCTGAGCAGGCACTCAAATTCCCTCGAGGATGAGGTTGAGATCTCCACTCAGAAATATCTATGCTAAATAGCATTGTAGACTCGGCTGAACAGCTCAAGCATGCTTTCAGTATTTCAGAAAGAAAATTTAGTAGATGAGGAATGAATGAGGAATGAGTTGCTCTCATCCTCTTTTACCTAGTTGAGCCCCCAACATTCCCTTGGGCCCCACTGGACTATGCTACCACCTCTGCCAACCAATCATTGCACAGCCCCTATGCAACCACTCTGCTGCTGCTACCCCCACGTTGTCATTGTGTTGCCTACGTTGTTGCCTCTCCTACACTTCCACTAGGCTGATGTCTTCTATGTGAGGCTGGCCCCATGGGTCCCACTCCATCTCTAATATTTGCCTTAGTGACTTTAGGAAAGCTATCTAATCATAAATTTTATTTGTGGGTCACCCTTACCCACTTTATTTTTTTTCAACATTAAAAAAGGAAAAATTTGACAAAATTAATATTCCAATTAGCTGATTACTAATTTTGAATATTATAGTCCTCCCTGCCAAAAATTTTCTTTTCCTCAAGCACTACAAACATGGATGTTGTAGGATATTCTCCCCCTCCCAAGTGGCATCCTCATCTAGAAGGTTTCTCCACCTGATCAGATATTCTTTCACTATCCTGCTTCTCAAATGACTCTCCCAAGTGTCTAATAAATACAAGGAAAATACCCTCTAGCAAAGGTTATAATAGAGGTTTTTAGTGTTATAAAATTGGCCAAAATTGTCAAAAAAACATTTTCTACAACATTCTTTTTCGGTAACGGAGGTTTTGGCAGAGCTTCTAATGGAATTTCAACAAAATTAAAAAAACTGGGTGGCTGAAGGTTCTTACATATGTTTTCTCATCGGTGCCCTACTCAAGTGTCAACACACCTGTGCGTTTTAGAGTGAACTCATTGATACTGCAAATCTATTAAGCACCAGGACGGAAAACAAATATAGGATGCCCTCAAGCATTTAGAACTGTCTCGGTGTGTGTCAGCTATACAGTTGCCCCCGGGCAGTCGAAGGTTCATGCACCGGGCCGTTAAGGTCTAAAACCACACATGGCACACTCTAGCTGATACAACACACTAGGTCATTCTAATTGATATTTGAATTTGTGTGGTGCACATAGGTCGAATCAACGCACCAGTGCAGATTATTATACAAATGCATTGATGCGCACTATCGCACAAACACACTAATCGTTATAATTGGTATTGGTATTTGTACGGTGCCAATAGGTCATAGAAATGCACCAATGTGTAGTATCTCACAAACTTACCGAGAATTATAATTGGTATTGGTATTTGTGCGGTGCCCATAGGTCATAGAAACGCACTGGTGCGCATTAGAATACAAACACACCAGCGCACAGTAACTAACATGCACCTTCATTTTGTATTTTTTAGAAACATTGACCTGTGACAGTGCAATTATTGTGATTTTTTAAAATTCATTATTCATCAAAAGTCGACACATATCTTATAATAGTATTCATATCAATTAAATTTTTATTAGTGCATTTGAATGTGATGTTTGGATTAATTTGTTATATCATATCATCAAATTTCACATCTCTTCATTATAATATTTAATCATCCATAAATTTAATTAGTGGTGTTACATTTCACAACGACAATGGAGAATGCAATAGAATAAATTAAAACGTATATATATATATATATATATATATATATATATATATATATATATATAATCATTATAGTATTTAATCATCGATATATTTAATCAGTTGTGTTACATTTCACAACGACAATGGAGAATCCAATAGAATAAATTAAAACGTGTATATATATATATATATATATGAATAAGATACTCTTTGTCATATAAAATGGGACAGTTATTGGTATCCCTTTGTATTTTAATTGGGACACTATGTCCATTACATTAAACAAAATGTTTGATTTCACAGACAAATATTTAATAAAATACAACACCTTGCTTTGATATTCAAACATAATGATCATCATTCTTCGCTTGAACTGTTGTCACTGCTCAAGCTAATTCCATGACTTCGGTTATTTTGAGGAATTTTTTGTTCACAGTGTCGATTGTTTTCTTCTTCTTCACCTTCCATCTACAAACATAAAATAAATTGTAATGATTGTATATACATTGGTGAGAATAATGAAAATTGCAATATTAAATAATATACATCAATGTAAATAAAAAAGAAATGACCTGCCATAGCAACAATTGATTCATGAACTATACACATTCTTTCAAAACAAAATGTCATGCCATCTTTCAACATTTCATTTGTTGGCTCAGTTCCAAAATTTGTTTCCTACAAGTTTTATACCCCATAACAAATCATATAAATAATAAAAGATATTTTTTTGTTCTATTAATTATAGATGGAGCTAAGCAAAACAAGATCACTAGATGCTTACAAATTCCACAATTAATTTCTAATATGTCTGTTAGGTTCCCATGATTTGTTAGATTGGTGAGATAAATGTACAGGGTAACATCAGACTAGTCTTTGGATTCCTAGGCCCTAGCCTTCCTGGACTCACAGAGGGCTCTCTCTATTTGTGCAAAGGATGTGAACTTGTTTTCTTTTAGGGTTTTTTATTTTAGGCTAGCTGTTAAGTGTAGGGTTTGTTTGTTTGTTTTGGTTGGGTAAGATTATTAAGTAGAATAGATAGAGTGAGGAATCTTCAAGTCATTGGGCTATGGAGTCAATAAAAGTCATGGAAAGTTTCAAGAATAAATTGGGGTGGATCACAAGGCAAATATAGCATGGTCAGATGGATTCTAAACGTTTTTGTGAAGTGAAATGAACATCAAGTTTGTGAAACAATGTAGGGAAAAGGGAAATCAAGAATCCTTTATCATGTACATAAACAAGAAGGGACTTCAACACCATTTAACATATAGAATTAATCAATAGATAGGACACACCAATATCTCTTTGATTCTACTCAAGCAAATAAGCATTTCAGACATACATTCCAATGAAATATAGAAGGCGAGAAACTCATATAACTTCTAGTGATTTCACCTTAAAGGTTAGAAAACATTCAAGATACACAGAAATTTAATCAAAGAAGAGGGAACGCCTAAAAATAATTGATCATAGCTATGAATATCTCAAAAAAAAATTATTCAAGCATGGACAAAGGGTATGATTGAAACATAGCCTCTTTGGCAGACCTAATTAATGGTACTTTGGAAAGAGACCTCAAGAATAGTGTTTAGTGACATCAAACAAGGAGGGCTAACCATAAATCATATTTGATACCTAATATATTAAACCATTCATGAAATAAAAAATCTTAGGGGGTCTAGAGAGAAATTAAGAATTCTCTAAAATGTCCTAGCAGAGGAAAACATAGAGGCAATGAAGAACAAACAGAGTTAAGGTGCCTTTGAAAACATTTCTTAGTCTAAAACCTTTGTCCTACTGCAATAAATAAGGATGAAACATAATGATACATGAGAAAAAAATAATTGAATAGAAGCACATCACCATTAACCAAGCTCAAGGATCCTGCAAGCAGCCTTCTCCATCATCAATCAAGACAGGCCATTCACAAACTCCACAATGCCAATTTCTTCTCCAATCTCCAAAAAAAGCTATGTATTGCTCCAAAGGGTCATCAAATTCCAAAATTTTATAATGAATCTCTCATGCTATATTTATCTAGAAAATGAGGGAAAAAACCCTAACTAGGGTTTGAAAATTTCAAAATCATCCATAAATGCAATTTATGCCCAAGACACCACGCAAGGCCCAAGGCACAAAATATCTCATGAAATAGATGCAAAAATAACTCCTAGCACCTAATTTTATATTAATTTGCATCAAAAAACATTAAAATATCAATTTTCAATTAATGAGTGTCTTTTTTTGACTTTTGGCCAAAAATGCACAGTTTGGTCTGAACGCACAGCACCTTCCCACGCAAAAAGTAGGTCCAGTTGCAGCCAGGTTTTGGTGACCTTCCCAATGTCAGAATTTGCTCCGTGATGGCTCGTTGGAAATATGGCTAAGTCTAATTTCCAAATATACACTTGGTTTCTTTATTGAGCTCCATTTACCTATCAAAAAGGAAAATTTTCCAAGACTTCTCTAGGTGCAGCACCAAGCGTGAAAATGAGGCAGAAAGGTGAAAAATGAGGTGTTTTTTGGCCTTTTGAGGGGTTAAAAATTCTCCAAATGCTATGAAATTTTGTGAGAATACTGTAATATACATGTGGATTCCAAAAATGCTGAGTTTTCCCTCTGAGGATGCATGAGATGAGAGCGTAGCGCTAGGGGTGCTGCTCTTAGAGGTCTCCAAATTCACAAAAAACCAAAAATTGTCAAAATTTCCTCAAATTTGGTGGATGTCTCCCTTATGAGGTTTGAGAGACCTGTAGAGAAGATTGTGCCAAAATTCCAAGGTTATCTTGGCCTTTTGCCTCTTTTAGTGCTTGGATCTTGGTTTTGGCCTTCTTGAGTTTAGCCCTTGCAACTTGGTTTCTTCGAGCATAATGCTTGGTCATCTTTCTTTGGAGATCAAGATCTTGATTTTCTTTCCTCGATTTAGGCTCCAAGTGTATGTTTTCTCTTTCCACCCAAGGCTCCCGATCATGTGCTATCTCCATGGCCAACAGCTCATCTATAGGGAGCTGCTCTGATAAGGCTAATTCTTGTTCTCTTTGTTTTGCCAATGCCTTCCTCAACCCCATAGTTCAAGGTCTCCTCCTATATTGCCCTTCTTCATCCTCACTCTCCTCATAACTGTCCATGAACTCTTCTAGTTTTACTTGTGCCCTTTGGGCTTCTTTCTAGGCCCTGATGGCTCTAGCCTCATAAATGGAAATTTGTGCTCCTAGCTGCCTATTCTCCATGTCAAGGGCATCATTTAAAATCTTTTCCCTATTTAGATTTGATTGGAGGTCTTCAATGAGGGAATTTTTGTTCTAGATGAGCAAGTTTGAGATCCTTTCTTGATTCTCCTCATCACTATCCACCTGAATGATTTCAAACTCCATCTCAACCTTGTGATCTTCTTCTTCTTCCTTTACATTTTTTTTTTCCTTTGTCTAGTAGCTGAGCTGAGGTGGATGGCATGGTCCCTTGCCTTTTAGAGTTAGAAAACACAAGCCTTGGTCCTCCTTGATATGTCAATGGAAGAGGTGTGATTGTGGTCTTGTTGGTGTCTTGATCATGGTTGTGATCCTTGCTGCTATCATCAAACTCTTCATTTTCATCATTAGTATCATCAGTCATCATGTTTTCTACTTCACCATCTTTACTGCTACTTATCAATTTGCCTTTAACATCAACATCACTCTCAACCTCTTCACTGATTCCTGCACTGTCAATTTGTTCTTCATTTAAGTTGCTTTCATCATTGTTGTGACCTTCATTTTGGCTACCAGCCTCTTGATTCTATTTACTTTCTTCATGACTGTCATTAGCCTCTTATTCATTTTCTACATAATCATCATCTTGATTTTGTTCATCATTGAAGCTGCTTGCCTCTCCACTACTGTGAACTTCATTTTCATCATCACCCTCTTCACTTTTTTCACTCTGTTCATGAATATCATGATAGTTGTCATGACTGTCATGACTGTTTTCCTCCTTGTTGTCCTATTCATCACTGATGCTTTCTTAAAGGGTATCACTGATGCTTTCTTAAAGGGTATCACTGATGCCTTTAACCTCTACATTTTCCTCATTGCTTTCATCTTCATCATTGTCATCCTCTTCCATATATTCTGCTTCATTGTTGCCTTCTTGTTCATCATTGCTCAATTTGTTTTCACTGTCATCTTCATCACTTTATCCATTGTTATCCTCTTCCTTTGTTTCCATGTTCTCTACCTCCTGTTGGCTCAACCCATCATCATCCTCATCTTCATTTTGGCTTGACTCATTGTCACCGTCACCCTCATTATCACTGTCTTTTTCATTGTCACTTCCTTCTTGTTCTGATGCATCAGGAAGGTGAGAAAGGGATGTTTTCTTGAGGAGAGGCTACTTATGTATATGATGAGCCATGATCTATAGGAGGTGATGGAGGAGTGGAGGGAGGAGGATGAGATGATGAGGGTAAACTAGGCTGATGATGAGGCTGTGGGCTTGTGAATATCTCATGAGCTATGAACACCTCCCAAGGTATGCCTTTTTTCTCCAATTGATGTAGTACCACCATATTGATCAAGGATTGGTGGAAAAAACTATGCATTTGTTGGGTATAACTCCTCCTTTGGAAAACAGAAGACATCTTGTCTATACTCCTATACAAGTAACAGGGAAAATGAAGCATCTTGACCCTAGTGAAATGCATGATTAATCTGACATGGTAGGAGTAGAGCCTGGAGTATCTCCCCTCATAGGTAAATTATTTCATGATGACCTTCATTAGGGGTGCATAACTCTCTAGTAAGTGTGAGAAATGGAAAAGAGACTTGCAGCCCTCTTTATACCTAAGCTTGAGGAAAGGCTCATAGTAACTCATGTCCAACTTTTCCCTTTTGAACCATTTCTCACCAACATCAGGAAGTCTAGTAGCATGGGAAATGGTATCTGATGATAGCTCAAAGTCCACCCCTGCAAGATTAACTTGTTTATTGTGTAGGTTGAGGACAAACAACCTAGTGAGTTCAAGGTGACTTTGCACATGTTTGACCTTTTCACAAAACTGAAAATGCCCTGCATTTTGAAAGCATGTGAGAATCATGGGGGAGGAAGTAATCTCCACTTTGTCTTGGGTTTCAAATCTGTTAACCTTCCCACCCTTGTGCTTTGGCCTCATAGGGACTTGACCTCCTTCACTATTCATACTTCCTTCTTCTCCTGACATGGTGACTAGGGCTGCCTTTAGACAAACTCAGGCTTGCTTGTGAAACTGAGGTAGGAGGAGTGAAATGAAATGATGGTGAGGGCAGATTTTATAAATGAGTGAGATGGAGGTGAGGGTTTATGACTAATTTCCCTTTGATTTCTGATGAAGGGTAACTTGACCTCACTGTACCACCCTAATTGACACTTGTCTTTGACTGATAATCTCTTATTTGGAGGTCAAAACAGAGGGTTTACCATGACAACTTAGGGTTTTTAGGAACTAGGGTTTGATCATTTTACCTTAACCATGAATGCATGAATTTCACTTGAGGAAGGGGAAAAATGTCCACTTACTATTTTTTTGACTCTTTTGCAGCTTCTTGGAAGCAGCTTGGAGGGGTATTTTCATCATTTTTGGCAATTTTGCAAGCAAAAGAGGCTCTTTTCCCTAAGCACAATGCCAAGCAAAATCTGGGCCAGTCGGGTCCTCCTGGGCACAGCGCTGCCCGTGTGCAGGCCTGCCGGGCTCCTAGGCGCAACAATGGACAAAAATGGGCCTCTCGAGTTCCTCTTTAAACGTAGTGTTGGGAACTCCTGGGCGAGTCAGGCTCCTTTAAGCACAGCGCTACCCGAATACAGGCCTGCCAGATCCTTCCTGTTGGGTGAAACTGGGTGAACGGGTAGCGCCCACCTCTAAGTGCAGTGTACTCCGATCTAGGCATAGCATAGTGTAAATTTACACTACAATTTCTCCTCTATGCGCAGCGCCAGGTGCCCTAGGCATAGCACCTACTCCAAAGCGCAACGCCGGGTGACTTTGCCTAGAAATTGACTAAAACTCAAAAAATTTCTCCTTGGAGGCTTTTTAGCTTTTTCTTCAAATGCACAATGAGTTAAGTGATAAGAAAATTTACTTTTTATAGTCTTAGGAAAACACATTTATCCTTTTCAAAAACCCATTTTATAATCTTTGTCCCTTTATCACTTTACTAATATTCTTTTTACTTTTTGGAGTGGGTGACTTAAAAGCATAAAAATGCCCCCCTTTTCCTCCTAACCATTTTTCTTTGTTGCTCTTCAGTTTTCTGATAAGATGGATTTTGACCTCTTTTGACCTGTTTGTGTCTTTCTCACTCTGCTTGCAGATGTTTTTCTTGAGTTACATGATTTTCTATGTTTTGGCCTGTTTATGTCTTTCAACCACTTTCATTCAACAAGTGCCATGAAAACTTTGAAGTGACTCTCTTCCTTCGGATCTCGGGAGCATGATAAAAACACTTTGACAACCTTAGGCACTTGCATGGTGGCAGCATCTTTAAAAATGCTCTGTTCTTACCTTGGAGATTAAATTTCCTCTTGCTTGATGGGTGACTGAGGAACTTGTTTTCATTTCTATCACTGATTCTCTAGGCATGATAAATCCATCTTGTACTGTCACCACAGTCTTTACAATCATGTTTTTCATTATCTCCTCTTGGCCACTTCTAATTTGTTGCAGGTGCCATGGCATAATGATTTAGCCCTATCTGATGCTTTTGGTGTTGGACACTTTCATAACAGTGACCGCATGATCAGTTTGACATTCTATCTTGAACCTCAACCCTATTCTTTGATTCCTCTCATCATTTGAGGGAAAATGATTGAAAATGAAGGCTTTGACCTTCCTTACACTAATACTCTTTCATGCTTTCCCTTTGAGGCAGTGAAAAAATTTACCTTGGCAAACCCTAGAAGTCACATTTAAGAGCCACTTCAAACTCTCTTTCTGCTGTCATCATGGAGGCTCCTCATATTCATTTCACCCTCTTTTCCTATCTTCCCAAAACCTTAGGTTTTAGGGCTTTTCCTTTCTTCATTTATAACTTCTAAAAATCTTCAATTCATGCTTGGTTGTCCTGGTGTGCCTCTATCCTTGTGATTTTCTGCATTCGCTTTGCTTGGCATACTATTAGTCTAATCAATCCTAGAAACCCTAATTTTCCTTAAACATAGGTTTCTTCCTCTTCCATTTTCTTGTGTATATCTTCTAATGAGGGTCAGACCTCTTACCTTACCTAATATTTTGCTGATAACCACCTTGAAATTCCTGCAGAAATGTCAAAATGGACAGTTGTCCTTTTGCAGAATTTTGTCCTTGGCAAAGCAGTCCTCCTTGAAGTTCTTCTTGATCTAACTTGGACAAACAGGTGCTTGACCTTCTTTCACATTTATTTTAGCTTCTAGCACATGAAAAACAGTGATTTGGAACACCAAAGATAACCCTACAACCTATGAAACCCTAGTGACCTAGTGGAAGGCTCTTTGACTTGGTCTTCAACTGATAACTTGGATTAGGGTCTTTAAGTGTGAAAAACAGAGTTTTTGACAAATTGATGTATTGAAGATCCAAAATCCAATGTACTTTATTTATCTAAAGATTCTACAGAGATAGCTTTTAATACCATCAATGCTTGAGGAATTTGATTAATATGAGAAAGGGTAGGTAGTTTGTTAATCTTAGATGGAAAATGGAAGGTTGAGCATAGGAAAAATAGAGTATTGAGGTTGTGGGTGTGAAAATGAGACAAAGATGAGTGGCATAAGCCCATGAGGGGTCTTCTTAGAGTGGTAGGCTATCCAGGGAATGGAAGAGTAGTAGGATAGTGAAAAAAAAATTTTCAGGATAATGAAAGCAGTGAGATTTCTAAAACTCACAATATTCATGAATCTTGTTTTTAGAAATCTAGGACAATTATTTAGTCATCTACAAATAGCAAAAATTACTGATGACTAACAGTGGTTCCACTTGGGGAGGGTAGCTCCTTTTCAAAAGGTGTCTAGTACTTCAGATATCAAATCTCTGAGTTTATGAAGATCAGTGCCTCATCCATTGGGCAGAATTTTCTTCTTTCATTTGTTGTTGTTTCTCTTGAAGCTATGATTTCAAAATCTGAAAAACATGACTGCTTGTTCCTAATCTATTCCTACTGACAAGTCAAGTTTAAATGATTTGACAAGCCTTCTTTCACTAAACTATCAGTATAAATTTAAAACATGTTCAACCATGATTAGGCTACATGACTGAACAAGACTCTTTTTCTTAACAAGTAGTGGCATTTAGACTTGCACACTTTTAGTAGTACTCTTTTTTTTGGGTATGGGGTTATACCTCTTTTTTCAAATCTGACCTCTTTTTCCTTCTTTTTTGTTTTTTGTGTTTTTTGTTTTTATGATCTCTCATCATGCAATGTTATGTACAATGAATGAAATTTTGAAACTAGGAATCTTGACAAAGATGGTGCTTCAGCATCCTTCCATTGATAGGATCTCCAAATAACTCTTCTCCATTCAACTATTGTAAATAGAAAACATTGTTTCTTCTATTTGAGTACATGGTGTAAGGATTTTTTCAAAAAATTTCAAATATGCCATGCTCTCCTTTACTTTTTCTCCTTGAGTATTTCTTCCAAAATTTTCCTCTCTTAAAGATCCTTCTTAGGTGAAAAAGGTATTCCTCATTAGTTTTAAAAAAAACAATGATGTCATCAATGTATATCATAATGAAGTAAATTAAATCAGGAGCTATGGTTGTTTGGAAAGTAGCTTCCGCACTCCTTAACCCAGAAGGCATTTGATCAAACATGTAGGCGCTCCAAGGTGTTTTGAAAGTGGCTTTATGCTGACTAATTAGAAGTATTATCGCCCGATTGTAACCTGAAACACTACCAAGCAATGAAATCTTATTAGAAACTCCTACCCTTTGTAGTGTATGGTTTACCTTAGGAAAAGGGTATTTTTACTTCAGGGAGGTTTTGTGTAGGTACCTAAAGTCTATACATAGCCTATTTTCCTTTGCTTTCTTTCTTACTGACATAATTTGCTCAAAATTTTCTTGGTCTCCCTTGAAAGGAAACCTTCTTTGAATAATATTTGTGTCACAAGGTTTTAATCTTTCATTGCCATATACAGAAGCAATGTGAAACTCTTTCACAACCGTATGTATTTCCATTTTATGTAAGGTGACAGATTTTTAGATAACTTAATCATTTTGGGTTTTTCTAGGCTACCTAAGTTGTATTCCTCTATATCAGTCTCTGTAGATAACAATTTAGGGTCCCTAGCAAAATTTTTGGAATTCAACAACTCTTCTGAAGTGACAAAACCTTTTGATGATGAGTTGTCTATGTATGGCAAAACCTTAAGATTCCTTTGATTCAGGTTCCTAGAAAACTCTGCTTTATGAAATTATTTCAGCATATTGGCAGAAGGGAATGGTTCTATTTGTGATGCTTGTTCTTCATGTGAGAAACCTTGTTCAAATTCTAAGCTTGGTTTTGGTTTTGAAATTTTATTCTTAGTTTGGAGAAAATTACGTTCAGTCTTGTCATCATGTTGTTGTTCCAAGCTGCTAGAGTTTAAGTTGTTGAGTTCTTCTGCAGTGCCTGGTTTAACTATTGAGGTATGTCTAGATCTGTCTCAATTTCATTTACCTGCTCATCAATGTCCTCTTCATTACATAAAATAAAGGAGTGAAGATCTGAATGGATGGAATAAAGATGTGTTTTGTTTGATATTTCTTGGCTGCTAACCATAAACTTCATGTGTGATTCCTAGTACAATCTCCTTGCTTGGATAAAAATAGGGATGGTAGCGTAAGACATGTCAAGTTGGAGTTTCCCCTGAAGCTTGGCTCCCCATGATCTGGATAACAACATGCCATACTTAGGGGGGATGTCAGCTACTACTATGTCCATGACTCGGCCCTTCGCATGAATTTGTGCCAGATTTACACATAAATCCTTGATTAGACCCAAACACTTGACTCTGCTTGAATTGAAAGAATACAGGTCTTTTTAAGGTTTGGTTATTTCTAGGCCCAATCTTTCCATCACTACCTTTGGCATGAGGTTGTGAGAGGCACCAGAGTCTAGCATGCCATTATGTAAAATTTTGTCATGTATATTCAGGTTAACATAGAAAAGGGGAATGGCTCCTTCTTGGTATTTCCCCTCTACTTCAGGTCCAAACAACAACCGTGGTTTATCATCTGTCAAGTTTAGAGTATTGGTATCATTTCCATTGTTTAAAACCTTCAGAACTTGGGATTTGTACATATCTTGGGTTACCAGTTCAGTGAGAGGTATGGTTATCTTTATTTTAGCAATCTCTCCCTAAATACTAAAATGTACTTGTGTTTTAGGCATGTTTACATCAGTCTTATCAACCATAATATTTTCTACAATTTTAGTTTGCTGATTCTGACTTGTGACTTTGGAAAAAAGAGTTTTCTCAGGGCCACTAGTAGAGGCACTAAGGCAGCTTATGTCACCACTTTATTGGCTAGTTTTGTCTTTGTTTGGTTCAGTTTTCTTAGCCATGGTGTTGGTACTATCTACTGTCCTCTTAGGATTATTTTCAGGTGTCTTCCTAACTGCAGTGTCTTCTTTGTTCTTTTTGGAGTTTTCTTGGTTCTTTTTTCTCCTAAGGTCATATTGCCTATGGACTTCCATTATGGAATTTTAAAATCCTAATTGGTAGTCTTAAGAATCCTCATAGTTTGTTTTAGTTTGATCTGAGGAAAAGAAACCTTGTTATTCTTTAGTGAGAAAAACAACACCCTCACTGTCAAAACCTATCAAGTTTACATGGTTTTCTACAGGTTCTTTAGACTCTCTTCCCTCTTCATCCACATATTTTTCTTGGAAAGGGGGCCTAGTTTGTTGGTCATTGTCTCTTGATCTGTTCAGGGGAGGGCCTCTTCTGAAGTTTGGATTCATATTTTTGTTTTGGGGATTTGCTTGGTTTTCCCTAGGAGGTGTTCTTTCACTCAAGTTTATTCTTTCTATCATTCTTTCCATTACCCTCACTAAATTATCAATCTTGGCATCAGATGAGGAGGTTGATGCCATTGTTTCATCTTTGTAGGTGACTCTCTTTTCTGATCTCATCCTAGCCCTTTTTTCAATCAGGTTGGTCTCTACACTTATAGCTCCCTTTTGCATGTCTTCTAAAGTTAGGGGATCTCTCTCTCTTAGTTGATAGGCCATGTCTGGATCTAAACCTTCTGGAAATTTTGCTGAAGCTAAGCCTTGTGGGGGTTTCATGTCTTGTGGGAGGGCATTGTAAACACTATTGAACCTGGTACAATAGTCTTGGACACATTCCCCGATATTTCTCTTAAGGTTTTTATATTCTGAGAGGATTTGGAGAGGGTTTTTATTGATTTCCCACTTGTTTATAAATTTCTGGTAAAGGGAAGGGAGATCATGTATGGTGTTAGGATTCAAGCTTTTGAACCATTTTTTGGCTTTTCCTCCTAAGCTTTGTGCAAAGATCCTCATTTTAATGGTTTCCTCTTCTATTTCCATGTAATCAAAGGCATCATTTATCCTATCTACATGTTGTTGGGCAGTGATGGATTCAGCTCCAGTAAAGTGATGGATTTTGGATTGGTACTCATTTGGCAAAGGTAATAATGGATGTGGCAGTGCCGGGGGGGCATACCATGCTGCCATGATGGGAGTGAATGAGAACCAAGGTGTATTTACAATGAGAGGGTTTGTGAGAGGAGGTTAGGGATGAAGTGGAGTGTTTTGAACAGTGGATGTGTGGATGGGAGTGGTAGAGGTACTTGGACCAAAAAACTAATTTTGAGTAGACTTGGAATAAAAAGATCCAAAGTGATGGAGAAGCTGAAAGTTGGGGGGAGTGGAAGGAAATGCTTCTCTACTAGAACTCTGCTGCAAATCTATGGGCTCAATGTCAGTCTAGTCAATCCCACTTTGTGACTTGGTTCTGAAAAGTTTTCTTCTATGATGTAAGTCAAACTAGATATCTTGCAAGGTTGTAAGATGTTTAGGGACAGAGCTTGCTCTATGAATGGTCCTAACAGTAGTTGAGTTTCCAGTTTTAGAATTTTTCCACTAAATATTTTCTGGGTCATCAACTATGGTGGGAGGATTTGAGTCCGGGTGAGATCTGGTATTGATCCTTTGTGAAGCCAGATTTCAAACCCAACGTATAGAGAGGCTGAAATTTTATGACTATTTTCGAAAGGCTGACCTCTCTTAGTGTTTGCTAAACTCACACAGTGTGTGACTAAGCTTCTAAACTTCTCAGGGCTGATTTGACACAATCCCAAGGAAGTATATAAACAGTAGTAAAGTTAGAAGGCCTATTATAGGCTTGTGGAGTCGCCGGGTGGATTTTTTTGCTATTTTAAGGATGTATGTTTATGGTCCACCACCAATAACTAATAAAAAACCAATCTAGTGATATTTTGGGGTTTTCTGAGTTCCTTTATGTAGCCCTAAGGTTTCTATGAGTGTCCTACAGTTGAGTCATCATTTTTCTAGGATGGTGAAACAACCAGATTCTACTCTTTGGTTAATATTTTGAGTTCTCTATGATTTGATAAGGGTTTCTGAAGTTCTAAGGAGTGCTTAGAATGTCACTAACTCAGAAATCTCTCACATTGATTTCCATTTATGTTAGGCAGTGGGTTGGTGATAAATCAAAAGATATTGTTTGACAAGGGCTTCTGAATTTTCTAAGGATGTATAAGCTTGTTATTTACTCAGAAGGTCCCACCATGATCGCCATTATGTTGTGGCGATGAGGTGGTGAGGAATCACCAGATACTACTTGACAAGGTCTTTCTGAATTTTTTAAGGATTTCTAGGCTATTTAATTTACTCAAAAGGTCCCACCGTGATCGCCATTATGTTAGGTTCCCGTGAGTTGTTATATTGGTGAGATCAAATGCACAGGGTAACATCAGACCAGTCTTTGGAGTCCTAGGACCTAGCCTTCCTCGACTCAGAGAGGGCTCCCTTTATTTGTGCAAAGGATGTGAACTTGTTAGCTTTTAGGGTTTTTTATCTTAGGCTAATTATTAAGTGTAGGGTTTTTTTTTTGGTTGGGTAAGATGATCAAATAGAATATATAGAGTGAGAAATCTTCAAGTCATTAGGCTATGGATTCAATAAAATTCATGGAAATTTTCAACAATAAATCAGGGTGGATCACAGGGCAAATTTAGCATGGTCAGATGGATTCTCAAGGTTTTTATGAAGTGAAATGAACATCAAGTTTGTGAAACAGGGTAGGGAAAAGGGAAATCAAGAATCTTTTGTCATATACTTAAACAAGAAGGGACTTCAACACCATTTAACATAGAGAAGTAATCAATATACAGGGCACACCAATAAGTCTTTGATTCTACTCAAGCAAATAAGCATTTCAAACATACAATCCAATGAAATATAGAAGGTGAGAAACTCATTTAAATTCTAGTGATTTCACCTTCAAGGTTAGAAAACAATCAAGATACACATATAACTTTAATCAAAAAAGAGGGAACGCCTAAACATAATTGATCATAGCTATGAAGATCTCCAAAACAATTATTCAAGAATGGACAAAGGGTATGATCAAAACATAGCCTCTTTGGCAGACCTAATTAATGGTACAGTTTTGGAGAGATACCTCAAGAACAGTGTTTAGTGACATCAAACAAGAATGGCTGACCATAAATCATCTTTGATACCTATTGTATTAAACCATTCATAAAATAAACAAGCTTAGGGGGTCTAGAGAGCCATTAAGAATTCTCTAAATTGTCCTAGCAGAGGAAAACATAGAGGCAGTGAAGAACAAATAGATTTAAGGTGCCTTTAAAAACATTTCATAGTCTAAAACCTTTGTCCTACTACAATAAAGAAGGATGAAACATAAAGATACATGAGAAAACAATAACTAAACCCTATCCTAATTAAGTATCCATAATTTACATTTGTGGGTCATTTCCTAAAGTTTATGGTCAAAACTGTGCAATTAGCCAAGAAACCTTGTTTTCGTAGTGCCACTAGTTGAAAAAAGTTGATTTGTGCTACGAAAGTGCTAATATTTTCGTAGTGAAAACAAGGAAAAATACGCTGTCGGTGCTACGAAAGTGCGGTTTCTAAACTGTCTTGTCATTTGAGCTGAAATATGTCAAATCCATTGGGAAATGGTAGGTTAGTGGTATGATGAGTCAGTTAATGATGAGATTCAGTGTACTTACCCACATTGCAGTCATCATGATCATGATAGGGTATGAAAGAGGCATCATAAATTTATGAGACGACATTTTAAATTCAAAATCTTGCCTAATTGGTCATTCTCGTTTCCTTTGCCTCCATTCGAGTGTCTAAGCTCTGAAGTGTCAAGCCAAACCTGTGGTTGTTTTATACAAAGGTTTTCTTCATCCTTATCAAGCGAGGCTGATATAAATTAACCAAGCGAGGTTCCTGTTTCTCATTTTCAAGCGAGGCTAATAGGATTTATGAGAAGCATGGAAGAGGAAAAGAAAGTTCACAGAGGGGGATGTTGCTTAAGGCATGAGCCTGAAGATATAAAGGCCATAATTGAATACCCAATAGTGATGGAGGCATTCATAGGAGTAAGTTGTCTTCGGTTTTGTGAAAATTTGCAGGGTTACCACACACAGGTGTCCAAATAATTTTCCTTGAACTTCAATGGAAAAACTACCAAGGTTGGGATGCTAAGTGTGTCAATTTCATGAGAGATTATTGCTGCTGTTACATAGATACCAAGATGTCAAGAAACTTGGTTTAAAGGATTCAAATTTGATATGGAGTACTTCAATTTCTAACAGCAAAGGACCTTGAAATATTGAGTTCATGATGGTCATAATGTTTCAAGAGTGCAAAGGACCATATGCCTAGAAAATAGGGGACTGTTTCCTACTTTGATGGAGGTCAGCATTATGGTCATAAAGATTTGAAGCCTATCATCTAGATTCGACCATGTATTAATACACTTGGAAAATGATGTAATTTAGTTTAGATAAGGTTGTTATGGATAGAGATAAGGAATTTGAATCCTATTTGTAATAGGATTGTTTAGTAGATTAGCTGTCTTTTTGTAATAAATACCATGTCATATGGTTATGCAAGGTGTCAAGAGTGATGAATTTGATGTATTTAGCACAAGATAAGATTATCTCATGTTGAAAATAGTCTATAAAGGACCAAGAAGTCGAATGTACCAGGGTTGGACATTTTTGGCAAAAGATTTTGTTTATTGTAATTGACTGGTTTTCAGCTAATACAAGAGATTTATACTTAACCAACTTGAGATTCATAAGGAGTTTCAGTGTGTTCTTATTCTATTTGCATCTCTCTATTATCCCATTACAATGGAGTTTATTAATGTTACTCAGATTTCATCTTTGATGCTCTGACTTCCTATATAGATGAACTGACTGTGTTTTTTTTACAGTTTCACATGTGTATCTCTTGACTAAAACTCTGATATGCCTCAACTTCCACGTTAATTATATTTATTGGTTTACTGAAACTATTTTGACTCCATAAGCCCAATGTGTACTTGCTGTTGTGATTTTCAACCTACATTTATCATATATCTGAATATTACCCCACATATAGTTAGCCATCTATATTTTATCAAAAATCATTAACCCTTGAGAGAGCCCTCTCAGGTTGAGGAGGCTAAGCCTCAATCAAAAGATTGGTTTGAAACAGTTACATGAGATTGATTTGATTAGCAGCCTATCAGGTCCAATTTTATGATAACATTTTGGTGCATCTGCCGGGAGTCTGAAGATTATATTTTCCCGAAATTTTGAAGCTAAACTTATGAAGGTAGCAGGCGCTCAGGAAGCTTTTTGAGGCTACATCTACCTTGGTGACTCCATTCAAAATTTATATGATCAAAGCTGGCTTCAAGAAAGAGACACACAAGGAGTAATCCTGACCCAGATCCACCTACCATTGTGGACAATCCAAACACCATTTCCAGAGGCATTCAAGGCATTTTTGAAATATCAAGTACTCCATCACATTCGAAATCCTTGTCCTCTGAAATTTTAAGAAGTCCTGTGATGATAAAATTCAAGAGGATTTTTTTAGATCGGAAAGTGAAAAAGAGCTAATTGAAATTGTCTTAGACTTGCATAAAAGAGGTATTGATACCTCAACTCTAGTAACACAGGAAGACAAAGAAGAGTTTTGGGAATCTGTTACTTCTTAGTTGTTGTTGGAAAAAGAGTCCTTAGAAAAATTGAAAGAGCTTGATCCTTTTGAAGTCTTGTTGAAAAGAAAATCTGGTTTACCTCTTCCAAATTGGAGTTCAATTGTTAGTCGACCACAAAGACCAAATAATCCTCCTCATAGCAGTTTTTCATACTCTATTTCTTCCATCCCTAAAGCTACTATAGTCCCTTTAACCACGATTGTAAATATACCTCCTCCACCTACTGCACCTACTAGATATGCCCCTCTTTTTCTTCCAGCTGTCTTACATGACCTCCCTAGAAAATATGCTGCTAGAATCAAAACTTGGGGAAGTGATGAAGACATTAAAATAGAAGAACATGTGTACCAATTTAATGATTTTATAGACAGGGAGGAGGTGGATGATGAAGATGTTAATTTGAGGTTGTTTTCTCAGAGTTTTACTGGTGAAGTTAGGAAGTGGTATAAATCCCTTACTCTTAGAAGTATTCATAATTGAAATGAGTTTGAAGATACTTTTCTGAGAAAATGGGGAAATAGAACTAATCCAGTACAAGCCCTCACTGAGTATAGCACTTTGAAGAGAGCTGCTGATGAATCTGTTCAAAACTTTTCAAAAGGGTTTAACAAGGTGTATGACTATATTCTTTCCCATTTGAAACCGCCACAAGACTTATCTCAGATGAGATATGCTGAAGATTTTGACTATGAGTTTTCTATATTGTTGAGAGAAAGAGAATCCCCTTCACTTGCTGAAATGAAAAATGATGTAGTGAAGGTGGAGGTTAATTTGATAGCAGCTAAAAAGTCAAAATGGGTAAGACTAAGTTGAAAGAAGAAGAGAAGCCTTCCTCCTCTACCTCTCACGATAAGCTGGATTTAATGATGAAAACAATGGAAAAATTGATGGATAGGTTGGCCCTTGGGAATACCTCTACTCCTCCTGCACAACATGAACCTCAATTTAGAAACCCTCAGTTCATGAGACCTCATAATCAGCAAAGACCAAGGGAAAATAGAAATCAGCAGCCTGATCCTCCAGTGAGACCTCCTTTCCAACAGAACTTGATTGATGAAGAAGATGATCCTGAAATTCCTAAAGAGACTATTCACTATTTAGATGAAGAAATTTCTGGAATTTTCTTGACTAAAGAAGAACATGATCAATTAGACCAAATTAATCATGGAGAGGAAACATCAGATTATCTAAAGGGGTATCAACATGCTATTTTTGAGATGAAAAAATAATACAATCTTAGAAATAGAAATGTGCCTATCATTGCAAACAAAACACAGCCTAAGAAAGATACACCTAAGGTTGCTTATGGAAATAAATATGCTCCTAAGGTCGCTGAAGGTAAGAAAGATACACCAGCTCTTCCTCCTATCAAAGAAGCTGAAAAATATGTTTTTGTTTTCAGCCTTGAGAATGAAATTTCTAAGATTAAACTATCAGTCCCTTTTGGTGAGATTCTCAAGGTAAATGAATATAGAAGCAGGATTTTTAAAATGTTGAATTCACAACTAGGAGCTGCTGATATCTTGAATGTACTAGAGGATCATCCAACCATATACTTGGGTCCAAGACTAGAAGATAAAGAGAATGAGGAGGTGCTTCCTTTTTATGTGAGCCTTAGCATTCACGACATGACATTGCATAATGCTATGTTGGATTCAGGGGCCTCTCACAATCTTATGCCCAAAGTAATCATGGAAAGAATGGGGTTAGAACTAACTAGGCCGTATAAAGACTTGTTTTCTATCGATTCGAAAAGAGTTCAATGCATTGGTTTAATTAAGGATGTTTTTTTTGGTCTAACGCAAGTTCCTACTAAGACTCTGGTGATGGACATTGTGGTAGCAGACATTCCACCAAAGTTTGGTATGTTATTATCAAGGTCATGGGCAGCGAAAATCAAAGGTATAATGCAAATGGACCATACTTATGCCACCATTATTGTTTTTGGTGAGCAAAGAAGACTGTATTGAGAGACAAGAATAGCCTACATCGTGAGTAGTATAGACAAACCCCAAAATTTTCCAATTTATACTCTTGATACTGAACTTGGTTCTACTATTCTTTTCAATGAGTTGACTAATGAAGCAGAAGAGGAGAGGAAAACATAAAATTAGAGTTCTGAAATTTAGCAATCTAAAAATCAACAAACAAAAGATCATCAAGTCAGTGATAAGGAGGTGGAAGGTTGGTGGTCATTGCATTTTGATGGATCAACAGGTAGAGAAGGAACAAGAGCAGGGATTTGAATCACAAGTCCAAGTGATGAGAGTAAGTTCTTTTCCTATAAATTGAAATTTGATTGCACAAATAACATGGTTGAGTATGAATCCTTGATTTTGGGCTTAGAGGTTTTGAAAAGAATGAATTCTCAAAACATTTATGTTTTTGGAGATTCAGAATTAGTCTTTAAACAACTTGAAGGTTTTTATCAAACAAAGGATATAAGGATGAGGGCATATAGGAACTTGGTTTTGGACATGTTGGAAAAATCTCAATCTTATTCATTCATGGTCAAAACTACAGAACAAAAATCCATTGTTGATTCCCTTGCTGTCTCTGCAAGTATTTTCATTATTCCTATGCATTCCATAGAAAAATGTGAGGTTGAGATTCTCCATAGACCATCTATCCCTGATAATATTACTCATTGGAAAGTTTTTGAGGATGATCAACAAGTGAAGAAATTTATTGAGTTGAAAGAAGAGTTTGAAAATATACAAGTAGATTAGCAAAATATGCTTGCTGAGTCTAAAGGGAATTCTAAAGTTTTGCAACTAAAGAAAAATTCTATACCAAATGGAGTCATACCTCTTCAAAAAAATTTTGATCAAAATGATGTTTTTAAATCTCCTAAAATACAAGCTAATGATGAAGAAGTTGAGAGCTATAACCTTGGTACAGTAGCTATGCCCAAAATGATTAAACTTTCAAAGTTTCTTTTAGCTGATATGAAGTTTAAGTATATTGAAATGATGAAGAGATTCATAAATGTGTTTTCTTGGAATTATGTTGATTTGAAAGAATATGACCCCACTATTATTCAGCATACCATTCGCATAAAAGAAAATGGAAATCCTTTCAAGTAGAAGTTAAGGAGGATCAATCCACTTCTCATGCCATTGATTGAGAAGGAGGTCAAAAAACTCTTTGATGCCAAAATCATTGTCCCAATCAGATTTTCAAATTGGCTTGCAAACTTGTTTCTAGTTAGGAAAAAGAGTGGAGAAATATGAATATGTATTGATTTCATAAATTTGAATAAAGCCTCTCTGAAGGACAATTATCCTCTCCCAAAGACGGACCAAATTTTGCAAAATATTTTTGGTTCTCAGATAATGTCTATTCTTGATGTTTTTTCAGGTTATAATTAGATCCTTGTACATCCTGATGATCAGGAAATAACAACCTTTACTACACCATGGGGTACTTTTATGTATGCCAAGATGCCATTTGGTCTCATGAATGCAGGAGCTACATTCTAGAGGGCAATGGATATTTATTTTTCTAAAGAGAAAGACAAGATGGTGGTTGTTTATCTTGATGACATAACAGTCTTCTCAAGGAGGGAAGAAGATCACTTAAAGCACCTAGAAAGAATTATGCTGAAGTGCAGACGGTTTGGCATCTCTCTAAATCCCACAAAAATTATTTTTTATTTAACTTTAGGTAAATTACTTGGACACATCATTTATAAATATGGGATTAATATTGATCCCAAAAGGGTCAATGAAATTTAGAAGGTGGATTTTCGAAGAAGCAGGAAGGAGATTCAATCTTTCCTTGGAAAGGTAAATTTTGTAAGGCGATTTATTCCTAATTTTTTTGAGATTGTGAAGGACATAACAAGGATGCTAAAGAAGGGAGTTGACATTAAGTGGACAACATAAGCAAAGCACTCATTTGAGGAGATCAAAAGGGAACTTACCCAAGCACTGGTATTGATCAGTCCTGATTTCTCAAAAGAATTTATGGTTTTTACTTTCGCATCAAAGAAAACTATTCCTGGGGTTTTTCTACAAAAGGGATAGCAAGGTATTGAACAACCTATTTCCTTCTTTTGTAGGACATTAGCTAACTCTAAGCTGAAGTATAATATCTTAGAGAAGAAAGCCTATGCCTTGGTGAAGGCTATCAAATTTTTCAGAATTTATATTCTGCGTTCTCATATTGTGGCTTTTGTTTCTAATACTATTGTGAGAGACATCTTCACTCAAGCTGATCTTGATGGTAAGAGGGGAAAATGGATTGCTAAATTTCTGGAGTATGATATAGAGATTAACCCAACAAAATTGGTCAAAGGGCAAGGCTTAACAAAGATGATGGCACAGTCAAACTTTGATTGTCTTGACATAAACTTAATTGCAGAAATATTAGAAATTTCAGATGAGGAAGTAGAACTAGTCCCTATTGAAGAGAAATACATCACTTCAGATTGGTACAAGGAGGTTTTTTTTGTTCTACAACATCATAAAGCACCTGCTGATCTAACAAATTCTAAGGTAAGATTTGTAAAGCTAAAATCCTTGAGATATTTTATTTTTGACATAAATTTGTTTTGGAAGGATACTGGCGGAATTTTGCTGGAAGAGGAGGCTGAAAAATTAATTGAGGAGTTCCACAAAGGATATTGTGGAGGTCACCATTATTGGAAGGCCACAATGAACGAGATCCTTAGAGCAGGGTATTATTGGCCTACAGTGTTTAAGGATGTCTACAAAAATATTGCTGCTTTCCATGAATGACAAATTTTTGAGGGTAAGAAGAAGCTTGTACCTTTACCTTTAATGCCTATCTATGTGGAAGCACCATTTCAACAGTGGGGTCCAGATTTTATTGGAGAGATTCATCCATCATCATCAGGACATCATCGCTGGATTCTCACAACGAATGATTACTTCACCAAATGGATTGAAGCAATCCCAACTAGGAAAGCAAATCATTCTCTTATTATTTCTTTTTTAGAAAATAATATCTTGTCTAGGTTTGGTTGCCCCATGAAGATTATAACTGATAATGCACAGGCATTTAAGTCTAAGAAACTGACCAATTTTTGTCATCAATATCATATTACTCTTGGGCATTCTACTACATACTATCCGCAAGGGAATGGTCTTGTTGAATCTTCTAACAAGAGCATTGTGAGGATCATCAAAAAGGTATTGTAGGAGAATAAGAAGGCTTGGAATTTTAAGCTGAAGTATGCCTTATGGGTTGATAGGATTTGAAGCTGAAATATGCCTCAATTGGAACCTCACCATATGATTTGGTATATGGGCTAAGGCCATTTTTCCTACATCTCTAGGGGTACCTGTCATGAAGTTGATTCAAGGGTTAGAAGAGGAACCAAATGCAGTCCAGAGGAGAATCAATCAACTAATAGCTCTATAGGATAAGAGGAATGAAGTTTATAACAACAATCGACAATCTCAAAACAGAATTAAGAGGACATTTGATAGGAAGATCAAGGAGTAAAGTTTTCAAATTCAGGATGAAGTGCTGAAATGGGAGGCCAGAATTGAAGAGAAAGGAAAACATGGTAAGTTTGAGAACTTATGGAAAGGTCCTTTCAAGATAGCTGCTTTCCATGGAAACAATACTTACATATTACAGGAGATGAATGGAAAATCATATGCTGGAGGACCTGTCAATGGCAGGTTTTTAAAGCATTACTCTTCCTAAAAATCTGATTGATCATTCATGTCATTGTACACATTCCATTTTATGAGTTTTTCTTCTAATAATCACAAGCTAAATCAGCAAGCTTGAAGCCCGAGGTGAAGGCCATTAGAGCTTGAGGAGAAAGCTTGGCAATTTCAAATTTTTTCTGTTTTGGTCAAGAAAATGGATAATAGCACTGGAACTACTAGTTCTTAGTGTACCACAAGGGCACACTATCCCAAGTGCAGCCACTGTTATCACCCAAAAAAAAATTCAAAACATCATTATGTCAAGTTTGTTTTTGGTCATGGTTCAAAATTGGGTTTAGAAGTCAATTTAGGATTTGATCAAGGGTAGGTTAGATTTTCATAAGTTCAAAGCCCATCCTTAAGTTCAAATAAATTATTTTTAAAGGTCCATTCATTGTTAAGTATCCATAAATTCCATTTGTGGTTCATTTCCTAAAGTTTCGGGTTGAAACTGTGCAATTAGCCAAGAATCCTCATTTTCGTAGCACCACTAGTTCAAAAAAGCTGATTTGCAGTATGAAAGTGCTAATAGTTTCATAGCACAAACAGGGAAAAATGCACTGTTGGTGCTACGAAAGCACAGTTTCTAAATTGTCTTGTCATTTGAGCTAAAATATGTCAGAATCCGTTGGGAAATGGTAGGTTAGTGGTATGATGAGTCAGTTAATGATGATATTCAATGTACTTAGCCACGTTGTAGTCATCATGGTCATGATAGGGTATGAATGAGGCATCATTCAGTTATGAGATGACATTTTAAATTCAAAATCTTGCCTAATTAGTCATTCTCGTTTCCTTTGCCTCCATTCGAGTGTCTAATCTCTCAAGTGTCAAGTAAAACATGTGGCTATTTTATACAAAGGTTTTCTTCATCCTTATCAAGCGAGGCTGCTATTTCTCATTTTCAAGAGAGGCTGATTCAATTTATCAAGTGAGACTGACAGGATTTTTGAGAAGCATGGCAGAGGAAAAGAAATTTCAAAAAGGGGGACACTGCTTAAGGCATGAGCCTGAAGATATGAAGGCCATAATTGAAGACCCAGCAGTGATGGAGGTGTTTAAAAGAGTATGTTGTCTTTGGTTTTGTGAAAATTTTCAGGGTTTCCACACACAGGTGTCCAAATAATTTTCCTTGAACTTCAATGGAACAACTACCAAGGTTGGGAGCTAAGTGTGTAAATTTCACCAGAGATTATTGTTATTGTTACAGAGATACCAAGAGGTCAAGAAACTTGGTTTAAAGATTTCAAATTTGATATGGAGTACTTCAATTTCTAACAGCAAAGGACCTCGAAATAATGAGTTCATGATGGTCAGAATGTTTCAAGAGTGCAAAGGACCCTATGCCTAGAAAACAGGGGATGATTTCCTACTTTAATGGAGGTCAGCAGTATGGTCATAAATATTTGAAGCCTATCATCTATATTATACCATGTGTGAATACACTTGGAAAATGATGTAATTTAGTTTAGATAAGGTTTTTATGGATAGAGATAAGGATTTTGAATCCTATTTGTAATAGGACTGTTTAGTAGATTAGCTATATTTTTGTAATAAATACCATGTCATATGGTTATGCAAGGTGTCAAGAGTCGTGAATTCGATGTATCTAGCACAAGATAAGATTATCTCATGTTGTAAATGGTCTATAAAGGACCAAGAAGTCGAATGTACCAGGCTTGGACATTTTTGGCAAAAGACTGTGTTTATTGTAATTAACTGGTTTTCAGCTAATACAGGAGATTTCTACTTGACCAAATTGAGATTCATAAGAAGTTTTAGTGTGTCCTTATTCTATTTGCATCTCTTTATTATCCCATTGCAGTGGAGTTTGTCTATGTTACTCAGAGTTCATCTTTGATGCTCTAACTTCCTATATAGATGAACTAACTGTGTTTTTTACAGTTTCACATGTGTATCTTTTGACTAAGACTCTGATATGCCTCAACTTCCATGTTAAGTAGATTTATTGGTTTACTAAAACTATTTTGGCTCCATAATCCCAATGTGTACATGCTGATGTGATTTTCAACTTACATTTATCATATATCTAATTATTACCCCACATAGAGTTAGCCATCTATATTTTATCAAAAATCATTAACCCTTGAGAGAGCCCTCTCAGGTTGAGGAGGCTAAGCCTCAATCAAAATATTGGTTTGAAATAGTTACATGAGATTGATTTGATTAGCAGCCTATCAGGTCCAATTTCGTGATAACACACTCTTATCCCTATTCATATTTTCTTGGAGGTTTTCAATGAGGGCATTTTTGTTCTAGATGAGCAAGTTTGAGATCCTTGCTTCATTATCCTCATCACTGTCCACCTGAATGATTTCAAACTCCCTCTCAACCTCGTGATCTTCATATTATTCCTTTACCTTTTGTTTGCCTTTTTCTAGTGGCTGAGTTGAGGTGGATGGCATGGTCCCTTGCCTTTTAGAGGCAACAAACACAAGTCTTGGTCCTCTTTGATATGTCAATGGAAGAGGTGTGATTGTGGTCTTGTTGGTGTCTTGATCATGGCTATGATCCTTGTTGTTGTCATCAAACTCTTCATTTTCATCATAATTATCATTACTCATCATTTTTTCTGCTTCACCATCCTTACTGTTGCTTATCTCTTTGTCTTTAACATCAGCATCACTCTCAACCTCTTCACTAATTCCTGGATTGTCAATTTTTTCTTCATTTAAGTTGCTTTCATCATTGTTGTGACCTACATTTTGGCTGTCAGCCTATTAATTTTCTTTACTATCTTCATGACTTTCATTAGCCTCTTATTCATTTTCTACATAATCATCATCTTCATTTTGTTCATCATTGAAGCTGCTTGCCTCTCCACTACTGTGATCTTCATTTTCATCATCACCCTCTTCACTTTTTTCACTGTCTTCATGACTGTCATGAAAGTTATCATGAATGTCATCACAGTTTTCCTCCTTGCTGTCATGTTCATCATTGATGCTTGCTTCATGGCTATCATTGATGCCTTTAACCTCTGCATTTTCCTCATTGTTTTCATCTTCATCATTGTCATCCTCTTCCATATCTTCTGCTTCATTGCTGCCTTCTTATTCATCACTGCTCAATTTTTTTTCACTATCATCTTCCCCATTTTATCCATTGTTATCCTCTTCCTCTATTTCCATGTTCTCTGGCTTCTGTTGGCTCACCTCATCATCACCCTCATCTTCATTTTGGCTTGACTCATTGTCACCCTTACCCTCATTGTCATTGTCTTGTTCACTGTCACTTCCTTCTTGTTCTGATGCATTAGGAGAAGGTGAGGAAGGAATGTTTTCTTGAGGAGAGGATACTTGTGTAGATGATGAGGCATGATCTATAGGAGTTGATGGAGGAGTGGAGGGAGGAGGATGAGACGATGAGGGTAAACCAGGCTAATGATGATGTTGTGGACTTGTGAATATCTCATGAGCCATGAACACCTCCAAAGGTATGCCTTTTTTCTCTAACTGATGTAGTACTACCATATTGATCAATTAGTGGTGGAATAAACTATGCATTTGTTGGGTATAACTCCTCCTTCAGACAAATAAAGACATCTTGTCTATACTCCTATACAAGTAATAGGGAAAATGAATCATCTTGACCCTAGTGAAATGCATGAGTAACCTGACATGGTAGGAGTAGAGCCCAGAGTATCTCCCCTCACAGGTAAATTATTTCATGATGACCTTCATTAGGGGTGCATACCTCTCTAGTAAGTGTGAGAAAGGGAAAATAGACTTGCAACCCTCTTTATACCTAGGCTTGAGGAAAGGCTCAAAGTAACTCATGTCCAACTTTTCCATTTTGAACCATTTCTCACCAACATTAGGAAGTCCAGTAGCACGGGAAATGATAGCTGATGATAGATCAAAGTCCACCCCTGCAAGATTGACTTGTTTATTGTGTAGGTTGAGGAAAAATAACCTAGTGAGTTTAGGGTGAATTTTCACTTATTTGACCTTTTCACGAAACTGAAAACACCCCACATTTTGAAAGCATGTGAGAATCATGGGGGAGGAAGTAATCTCCACTATGTCTTGGGGTTAAAATATATTAAGCTTCCCACCCTTGTGCTTTGGCCTCATATGCACTTAATCTCCTTCACTACTCATACTTCCTTCTTCTCCTAACATGGTGACTAGGGTTTCCTTTAGACAAACTCAGGCCTGCTTGTGAAACTGAGGTAGGAGGAATGAAATGAAATGATGGTGAGGGCAGATTTTGTAAATGAGTGAGATGGAGGTGAGGGTTTATGACTAATTCTCCTTTGAGTTCTAATGAAGGGTAACTTGAACTCACTGTACCACCCTAATTGACACTTGTCTTCGACTGATAATCTCTTGTTTGGAGGTCAAAACAGATGTTTTACCATGATAGCTTAGGGTTTGTAGGCACTAGGGTTTGATCATTTTCCCTTAAACATGAATGCATGAATTTCACTTGAGGAAGGGGAAAAATGACCACTTACCAATTTTTTGACTCTTTTGCAGGTTCTTGGAAGCTGCCTGGAGGGTTCTTTTTCATCATTTTTGGAAATTTTGCAAGAAAAAAATGTTTTTTTCCTTAAGCGCAATGCAGGGCAGAATATGGGCTAGTCGGGTCCTCCTGGGCGTAGCACTGCCCACGTGCAGGCCTGTAGGCTCCTAGGCACAGCGCCGAGCAAAAATGGGCCTGTCGGGTTCCTCTTTAAGCGTATCATTGGGCACTCCTGGGCTAGTCGAGCTCCTTTAAGCGCAGCGCTACCTGCTTACACGCCTGTCGTATCCTTCTTATTGGGTGAAACTGGGTGAAGGGGTAGCACTCACCTCGAAGCGCATCTTGCTCTGCTCTAGGCGCAGCGCAGTGTAAATTTACACTGTGATTTCTCCTCTATGTGCAACATCAGGTGCCCTAGGCATAGCGTCTGCTCCAAAGTGCATCACTAGGTGACTTTGCCCAGAAATCAACTAAAACTCATAAATTTTCTCCTTGGAGGCTTTTTAGCTTTTTTTCAAATGCACAATGAGTTAAGTGATAAGCAAATTTACTCTTTATATTCTTAGGAAAACACATTTAACCTTTGAAAAAACCAATTTTATAATGTTTTAGTCCCTTTATCACTTTACTAATATTATTTTTACTTTTTCCAGTGGGTGACTTGAAAACATAAAAACGGCCCCCTTTTCCTCCTAACCATTTTTCTTTGGTGCTCTTTAGTTTTTTGACAAGATGGATTTTGACCTCTTTTGACCTGTTTGTGTCTTTCTCACTCTACTTGCAGATGTTTTTCTTGAGTTACATGATTTGTTGTGTTTTGGCTTGTTTATGCCTTTCAACCACTTTCAGTCAAAAAGTGCCATTAAAACTTTGAAGTGACTCTCTTCCTTCTTATCTCTGGAGCATGATAAAAAAACTTTGACAGCCTTAGGAACTTGCATGGTGGCAACATATTTAAAACCTCTCTGTTCTTATCTCATAGATTAAATTGTCTCCTGCTTCATGGGTGACTGAGGAACTTGTTTTCATTTCTATCATTGATTCTCTAGGCATGATAAATCCATCTTGTATTGTCACCACAGCCTTTACAATCATGTTTGCCATTATCTCCTCTTGGCCACTTCTGATTTGTTGCAGGTGCCATGGCATAATGATTTAGCCCTGTTTGATGCTTTTGGTGTTGGACACTTTCATAACAGGGACCTCATGATCAATTTGGAATTATATCTTGAACCTCAACTGCATGCTTCGATTCCTCTGATCATTTGAGGGAAAATGACTAAAAATGAAGGCTTTGACCTTCCTTACACTGATACTCTTTCATGCTTTCCCTTTGAGGCAGTGAAAAAATTTACCTTTGCAAACCCTAGATGTCACCTTTAAGAGCCTCTTCAAACTCTCTTTCTGCTATCATCATGGAGGCTCCTCATCTTCATTTCACCCTCTTTTCCTATCTTTCCAAAACCTTAGGTTTTATGGATTTTTCTCTTCTCATTTATAACTTCTAAAAATCTTCAATTGATGCTTGGTTGTGCTGGTGTGCCTCTATCCTTGTGATTTTCTGCATTGGCTTTGCTTTGCATACTGTTGATCCAATCAATCCTAGAAACCCTGATTTTCCATGAACATAGGCTGCTTCCTCTTCCATTTTCTTGTGTATATATTCTATTGAGGGGCAGGCCTCTTACCTTACCTAATATTCTGCTAATAGCCACCTTGACACTCCTGTAGAAATGTCAAAATGGACAGTTGTCCTTTTGCAAAATTTTGTCCTTGGCAAAGTAGTCCTCCTTGAAGTTCTTCTTGATCTAACTTGGACAAACAGGTGCTTGACCTTCTTTCACATTTATTTCAGCTTCTATCACATGAAAAAAAATGATTTGGAACACCAATATAACCCTACAACCTATGAAACCCTAGTGACCTAGTGGAAAGCTCTTTGACTTGGTCTTTGACTGATAACTTGGATTAGGGTCTTCAAGTGTGAAAAAATGAGTTTTTGACAAATTGATGTATTGAAGATCTAAAATCCAATGTACTTGATTTATCTAAAGAGTCTACAGAGATATCTTTTAATACCATCAACGCTTGAGGCATTTGATGAACATGAGAAAGGGTAGGTAGTTTGGCAATCTTAGATGGAAAATGGAAGGGTAAGCATAGTCAAAATAGAGTACTAAGGTTGTGAGTGTGAAAATGAGACAAATATGAGTGGCATAAGCCCATGAGGGGTCTTCTTAGAGTGGTAGGCTAACCAGGGAATGACAGAGTAGTAGAATAGTGAAAATTTTGTTTTAAGGATAATGAAAGCAGTGAGATTTCTAAAACTCACAATATTCATGAATCTTGTTTTTAGAAATCTAGGAAAAGTATTTAGTGATATACAAATAGCAAAAATTATTGATGACTAACAATGCAAACATATACTCACAACCCATATTTAACCCAATGTCAATCAATTTGTCTGATGGTTCTTCTTTGTATGTTAGCACCTATTTGAAAGCATTCAATGATGATTGTTGTAAAACAACTTGAAATATACAAAAAATAAATCTAGTTAAGTTGTTATAAAGAAGTAACAATTACTCACAAACTTAGATATCACCCCTTTTCTTCCTTGTCGTCCTATTTTATGTGCTGAATGGGTTCTATTTTCTTTTCTTTTCTGCAATAAAATAATTGAAAATTAATATTTAATGCTAAATTTTTATTTATTGTTCCTAATCATAAAATTCAATGATTACATATTACATTTGAAGCATGTTGTTGTTGAGATGGCTCCTCGTGCGATGCAATTATGTCCATTTCTTTGACCATATCCTTGTACAGATTTTTGGACCTTCCTACTGGCATATTTCTGATATTAGCTCATTCATCCTTTGATATTATCATAATCTTCCTGAAAATGTAACACAACAATAAACTGTTTAATTTTTATATTGATATATGAAAAGTAAATATAACAAAAGTGATATTCATAAATGATTTCTTTATAGTAATATATATATATATATATATATATATATATATATATATATATATATATAATTCTAGAAAAAACATTTAAAGGAATATTACTTTTTCATTCCTTCTTTTTTGTTGTTGTACGCTTTTTCTTTTAAAAGTCTGACAAGTCTCATTGACCAATTCTCTGGAAACTCTTCCTATAGTTTAGATAAAATTTGGTTCTTGGAATCATTGGATTGATTTTTGTATTGTAAGTGGAAAGAACATCGATCAATCCATTAAAATGATTGGAGACGATGGCGAGCACAACTGTTAGGGTTTACTGTTATGGGTTCCTCTGCGGCGATGGATCAGCCGCTCCCACGCGATTTGCAAAGTGGAGGCTTCCTTCTGGCCTGCAGGCTCTGAGCCCCAACTGCGGGCTATCCACAATCGACCAACTTCCACGCGCTTGCAGAGGTAGATGCAATATGCTTCGGGCTGATTCACGCCCATCTCAAGCTGACACCCACCTGGGGTTTCAACTAGTTGCCACAACCCTTGATATCTGCGCGGCCTTCTACGATAAAAAGGCTAGTACCTTTTCAGATCTGTTAGTTGGCTTTCGCGTGGTCAAGCTTTTTGTTGCAAGCCCAATTCTGAAAGGCTATAGAATCCGGTTGTGGCTTCTCCTCGGCACAGATGCAGATACTGACGGTGCGGTTCCACATTTTGCAATCGCTTCTGGCATCTCTGCTACGGCTGCCCTTGCAGTAACGCGACGGATCTCAGATGAAGCCCAGTACTGGGGTTTCTTTCTACCTCTCTGGGCTGCCACCTACCTTTTTGAAAGCAAGGATTCTAGGGCTGTCACTATTGGGGTTTTTTCTCCACCACTCTGGGCTCCCGCCTACCTTATTAAAAGCAAGGATTTTGGGGCCTTCACTAATGATTCGACCGCATTAGAGATTTCCTGAACTAATACACATCTCCTCAGCAAAACAGTGGCCAGTTGCTGGACAAAGGATGTTTCAAATCATGCGATCCACACCAATGAATCATCAAACTCTACCTCCACAGTTTGCCGAAAGCATATTTGTTGCTCAGACAGGCCAGATCTGCTAGTAGGGGCACCTGCATTTCAGATCCAAATCACACTCCTCTCCGGCCGGACGATGATTCATTGGGTACGTGCAACAGATCGTGTGCAAGATCTTTTGCTAAAACTTGAACTCTGGCTGGGGATCCCCTCCTCCTACCAGATATTGCTATATAAAGGTAAGCAGCTAAAGGAACCCCTCCCCCTCTCCTTTTACTGTATTCATAAGGATGCTTCTATTGTGGTTACTTCTCATCTAAAAGGAGGATCCTTTGGGCAGACCTCCTCTGCTCCTCCCTTCTCTTATAAAGATGCAGTCCATAAAGATGCTGTCCATCCTCAATCTTCTTCAAAAGCAGCTCAACCAACTATGGCCTCCAAGCCATTTTTGGTGGATAAATCGGAGGAAATTCCTTCTATCGAATTCTCTCATCCTGCGATTGATGAGCACTATCAGATGTTTGCAAAATCCGCAATCATATGCAGATTCAATGGTCTATGGCCTCGCACAACAGATTTATACCCATTAGGGGAATTTTGAGGTCTAAAGTGGGCCTCCTAAGAAAAATATACAACAAAAATAAACTTTATAACAACCAATTGGATTTAAGATGATGATGTCAACCATGGGGGATGATTTACCATTTTTTAAATAAAAAGATAAAAATATTAAAAAATAATAAAATAATAAAACTACTTTTTCAACTCATATTTTCAACTTATCTCCAAAAATTGTTACTCAAATTTCGAGTGGGAGTACTCGTTGGATGCAAATTTTAATTCCTCATCCAAGGAGTACCCATGTTGCATACTTTTGATGAACTCTACTATACGAAAAATGAGAAATACATAAAAAAACGTGATTGTAATCACGTTTTTTTTTAATGTATTTCTCATTTTTCATGTAGTAGGACCCATCAAAAGTATGCAACATGGGTACTCCTTGGATGAGGAATTAAATTTCGCATCCAACGAGTACTCCCGCTTGAAATTTGAGTAAAACATTTGAGAGATAAGTTGAAAATATGAGTTGAAAAAGTAGTTTTTTCATTTTTCCCTCTAAAATTTGATGATGTCATCAAATCTTATTTGATTTTTTCCACTATTATTTTATAATTTCCTTAGGAGGCCCATTTTTGACCTAAAAATTCCCCTAATGAATGGATCCATACCAACTGGATTAAAAAAAGCAATATTTACTTATGTTCGAAAGGCTTCTTCATTTTGGCTTTTGACTTAAATGAAGATTACCAGAAAGCCTTAACGAGAGGCCCTTGGTTCTGGGGATCAGCTAGAATTTTCCTCACCCCATGTTTCCAGACTTTGACCCCTCTACAGTTTTCATCACCAAACTTCCCATTTGGGTCAGGCTTCTGAATCTTCCGGTGCATCTATGGCATGTCTTTGTTTTCTTAGCCATAGGAGACACCTTAGGATGCTATCTCACTACAGATTCTTTAAGGAAGGAGAAAGGTCTCTACACCTACGACAGATTATGTGTGGAAATAGATATCAACAAAGGATTGACGGATTACATCAACCTCAAGATTGGAGATTTCCATTGGACACAAACCTTGGATTACAAAAATACAACCTTCCGTTGCTGCCATTGCCACCAAACAGGGCATCTCCAGAATGCATGTACCCAGTTCCTCGACAAAAAGAAGAATCTAAATCGCAAACCCAAATCAAAGATCTGGAATCCCTGTGATCCTCCCTTGGATGATACAGATTCCTCCAGCTTGGATGAGGAGAAAATTGATGTAGATGGGCAGAATGATGGGACTCTGTTGGACGCTCCCTCAACCAATTCGGCGGACGCCTCTGCCCCGTCGATCTCATAGAAACGCTCTCATGTATCTTCATCCTCTGACTCAGATAAGGATATTCCGCCCTCAGGGCAGAATATTTTACAACTTGTTATGGCTTAGCCAAATTCCACTGGATGGGTCAAAGTAAGCAAGAAAAAAGGGAAAAAATGTCGTTTGGCAGTATCCACCCACTCTGGGTAGATACCTCTGTTCAGATCCAGTTTATTTGCACTTCCGTGTTATCTTTTTTCTCATTCCTTGATTGTCATCTAGGAGTGAGGTTGATAGCTTATCACCTACGGCTCCCATGCTTCTTAGTTTCGCTTGCATGCAAGCTTGATTATACTATATGTTTCTTCTCTTAATAGAATTAGTCTTATTTACAAAAAAAAAAGTGGAAAGAACATCTATACATTCATTCCACTACATCCCTCAAAGTTTTGTAAAATCTTTTCCCCCTTTTTTTAACCTCCAGCACCACTCCAGATGAGCTAAGGAACAATTCATTTTCATTTGCATGTTCAATTTTTTTTCTTTTCTTAGAACAACATTCCTTTTCTGAGTTGTTGGTCCCTGTAGAACATTAAACATATGTGAATTAATGGATTGTTTGAAACATGTTATCTAATAATTTTAATTATATTATTAATAAAAATTAAAAAAAAGAAACTCATATTGGATCAATAATATTTTTTCATTCACCTGATTCATCCTTTTGCAATTTTTCCATCAAGCTTTTACGCTCTTCTGGTCCTAGATCAGAAATAATCTTATATAGCTTCATCATTTTGTGGCCCTGAATGATACACAGTAAACAATATATATTATTTAAACTTACATATAGTTCAAAAATAATAATTTTTGTAAATAATTTACAAATAACTTGCCTTTTCTTCTTTTCTTGATGTGCTATCAATATTTTTGTTACTTGATATCTTGCCAGCCATTTCTTTATCAATATGAAACATGTACCATGCCATTCATTAATATTATTTATAAATAAATCATCAACTTTTCAGGTAAAAAAAAAAATCAAGAAACCGGTCTGCCTTTAATTAGGTACACACCGACGTCAAAGCAAACTATTCTTATAAACGCACTGCCAAAAAAGTAGAAACATCGTCCCATGCTTTATATCTGCAAGGAGCACCGGTGTGTTATACGTTAACCAATGCACTGATTAACATAAATAATTTAATAAAAATACCCTAGTGTTATTTTTTGTAGCATATGATGTCGTGGAGGAGGCGGTGTGACATATTCTTATAAACGCACTACGCAAACAGGGGACCACCATATGGTGCTCTTTGTCAACAAGGAGACCCAATGTGTTATATTTCAAACGGTGCACCGATTAACACATACATAAAATAAAAAATTATTTTTGTCAAACAGTACATGCATAGTGCGGTATAATGAAATATAGTACTCGTGCGCTATTTTACATATGGTGCACGGATTAAAAAAAATTGTTTTTAATTTTTTTTTATGAAATAGTATGTGCAGTGCAGTGCCCTATGATAAAACAACTCGTCGATACACTTGTTTACACAGGGTGCACCGATTAAAAAACTTTTGTTTTCTTTTAATTTACGCAAGGGCCGACATGGATTGGGATCTAACTATGCAAGTCATCTTGTGGGTTAGATGTCATAGGCCTATATATATATATATATATATATATATATATATATATATATATATATATATATATATAGCAATAAAAACCATATAAAGCTAAAATGAAAAGCCCTAATTCTAAAATCATAGAAACAGGAATAAGCAAGGGCAGAAACAAAAATAATCAAGGATTTAAGGTAAAATGGATTTTTTCTGTGTTTTTTTTTTGAAAATGAACAGTAAATTTAAATTTTTTACTTACTGCGTAAAAAATATTGCAGAAAATGTAAAAAAAACAATAAAATTTAATCACCAGATAGTTTGAAATTCTATGCTACAGGGTTTGAATCACCAGAGGTTTGGAATTCTTATTGTCTCAATAGTTCTGTTCGAAATTATTTTTCTTCTCCACAGTTCTCTCATGCTCACTTGCTCCAGGTATGTCTCGTGCAAATCCCTCCCTGAATTTTTTTGCAAAAATAGTGAAATAATGAAAAGTGTTTACTAAGAATTGTTTTATGAGATTATATTTTCGAAAATATTTTGCCGCCCATTTTTCAATTTACCACTTTTTTTCACTTTAAAAAAACAAAGTTGTGCTTTTTTTATTTGCGGCTATTCAGCACCGGTGATTCAATTAATAACACTACACCGATGCGTCAATTAATGACATAGCACCGGTGAACAATAACTAAAATGCACTAGTGTGGTTATCTATACATTAACACCGATAATAATAAGTCCATTGTTAAGGCACTGAAATTAATTTTATGTTTGTACAAAAAAAACATTGTTGATTTTGCTCAAATGCAGCGAGAAAATATCATAATTATATCTGATGGACAATTCTTCAAAATCCAGCTCGTTCCATAATATTTCTCAAATTCCATCGTGAAGTTCTCCATATCCATCTTGAGGCGTAATATTTACTTCAAATTTTATTTATATTTTCATTATCTAATTGAATTTGTTCTTTTTATCCATGTCAATCACCTTAATAAAAATAATATATACAAATTTGTAGGTTCATGCAGATTTAGAATCGAGTTCATATGCACAAAATATTCAAACAACTACAAAACATCGGAAGCTCTTATCAGGAGCAGCATACCGCAATGCGCATTTGGTAGATGAAAATGGACAACCACTTCACCCTACCAATTGTAACAATATTGCATCTTCTAGCCACAATCCTGGGATAATGATGGTAATAATAATTTTTTTGTATATTAATTAATGTAATTATTTCAACATCAACCCAATTAATCATGCAATATTGTCAACGTGCTTACTAATTGATATCATATATTTTGTACTAATCATGTTCAAATATATTTTTTGAAATTATTAGGATTCTACTGATGATGAGTGACCTACCTACCATATTTTGTTCCACCCCACCACAATTTCAAATGAAAAGAAGGCCGAATTAAGAGAAAAAATAGGAGAGGAACGATACCAAGAATGGTTGATTCAACCACCTATTCAATTCCCACTATGTCGAGATTCACCAATTAGGAGTGACTACAACAATAGTAGTTCTTCACAAGCTGGCAATGGAGGCAATCAAATAGAGGTTTGTATGGATGATTACTTAAGGGATATGACTGCCATGGATATAATGTTGTTAGATGCATTCCAAAATGATGATTAGCTAGGGGATGATGCTCATATCGCTGATACCTTTTTCGAAAGCCTTAAATTTGCTTCCACCACCCATCTCGTTGGACCTGGTGGTCATTCAAATTCTACCCAGTTGGGGACAAATATGTTACTGTACAACTTGAAAGAAAATTTTGGCCTTTCGAATGCATGTTTCTCAGAAATTTTGAGGTAAGTTACCATATAAAGTCCTCCCTTATATAATTTTGAGAAATATAATCACACAATGAACATTAAAAATGGTCAATTTTATGAACGTTAATAATTATATCAGCATTAATGTACATTTAATGTTGTCCATAATCACCAACTATAGGTTATTCATAGATAAGGTTCTTCTGAGTGATAATGTCTTTCCCGGTAGCTACAAAGAGGCAAAGAAATTGTTGAAAATGTTGGGTGTTGAGTACATATCATATCATGCATGTCCAAATGATTGTATTCTATATAGAGGAGAATACGTAGACAAAAAGACATGTCCGAAATGTGGGCATGATAGGTATGATAAATCAAAAAATAAGGGTAAATCATGTGGTCCTCCTTTTACAATATTGAGGCACATGCATATAATCCCAAGGATTCAAACGCTCTTTCGTTGCAAATAATTTGCTATGTTGTAGGGATGGCATGCCTCACACAAAATTGAGTTGGGAGTTATGCGAATCCCAACAGATTCAATAGCCATAAAGCATATAGAGGATATATGGCCCAAAAAATTCAAGGATGAAGTACGAAGTCTACGGCTCAACAGAGCCATGGATGGCGTCAACCCATATTCCCTCCAAAACACCAACTATTTTGTTTGGCCTGTAGTAGTGGTCAATAACAATATCCCCCTATGGTTGTCTGTGAAGAATGAACATCTTATGTTGGCTATCGTATTCCCTGGTAGAAGACAAGTGAAGAATATGGATGTCTACTTACAACCATTGGTAGATGAATTGAAGGAATTATGGGATGGGATAAATGTATACGATGTATCAAGACGCATCGCAGTAGAGAAGAGTTTTACGTTGTATTGCATATATGCTTACACGACACATGATTATCCAAGCTTAGGAGTTTTCTCTAGTAAATTACATGTTTATTGATTTATTTATATACGTAACAATATTATTTCGCGTATTAGTTATTTAATTCATTGTAATCGTTATGATATTCATGATATTCTTTAACATGACATGCATATAAATTGTGTATAATAATCTCGCAGGTCTTGTAACAAAAGGGTATTTTGGATGGAAATGTTGTGTGCCTTCTCCAAAATCTAGATGGTCCAATGACCTACGAAAGCCAGTGTATGAATGCTCCAGGGTATTCCTCCCAGAATAACACCCTTACAAAAGAAGACCCTTATAGAAGAGAAGCATCTTCTTTCAATGGTAAATGAGGGAGAACCCAAAAGCCTCCAATAATGACACCAGTTGAATGTCTTAGAGAATATGAGAGAGAGAAGGAGAATGAGTTCATAGAAATGTTTGATTCAAATGGGGAGCCTATGTTCGATGATCCAGAATTATTCAACACCTATGTTGAGAAATTTCCCATTGGGATGAAAAGGAAATCTATCTTTTATAACCTCCCATATTGGGAGCATCTTAATATTACCCACTTATTAGATCCCATGCATATATTTAAAAATATTTCATCTTCTTTATGGAGGCACATATCATCGAAACAAAGTGACACATTGGCTGTAGGAAACATATTATTACTTCAAAACTAAAAATAATCATAGGCCAAGACGATTAGAAAGTACAGGATCATAGGCAAACATTGGTCCCTCTAATTCATGGTATTTCAAAGAAGGTGATGTCCCATGGATCTAAGAAAAATATGATATTTATTTCGAAAAGGAAGTTATAATGGGTGTGAGGGTGCCATCTTCATACGGGTCTTCACTAAGATGTTGCTTCACCGTGAATGACCATTTTTCTGGGTTGAAATTGCATGACCATTTGAATATTCTAAGCGTATGTATAATGTCAAAAGCATGATTTTATAATTTTTTATATTAATAAATTTTATCCCATGCAGGGATCACAAAACATAACTAATTTTGTATATTATTGAACATGTTTATAACTTTGCAGTCTCATTATCCTTTGTTTGTGCATGGGTGTGGAAACATGAATTCCCCAAGACCTAGGACGTGTCATACCTAAATTATCTGCATTTGTACATTGGATCATGTCAAAGGATATTCATGTGGCTAGCATTCCATGATGGTGTCAAGGGATAACTGAGATTGTTTGTATGTTTGAGAAGGAACTTCCGACGAGTTTCATGAACTTGGAGGCTCATCTTCTAATCCACATAGTAGATGAGGTTGAATTGGTTGGGGTGGCTTCCTGTCGTTGGATGTTCTTCTTAGAGAGGTACATGAAGAAATTGAAAGTTTCTGTTCGACAAAGGGCAAAACCTAAGGGGTCTATGGCAGAGGGGTACATATCGTATGAGTATTTCTATTATTCCAGTGAGTACATCAAGAATATCGACAACAGACCAGTTGCAGTGATTTGGGATGATGAAAGGGATGAAGAAAAAAGAGAAGGGGAGTTGCTCCAAACGAATGGAAAAATTCACTTGATAAAGAGTAAGCGACTTATAATTTTTCAAATTTACACAAAGTAAATATTCATCTTGAACTTCGATATAATTTATATTTTGATCACATATGTACTATATGTCAGTTTGATTTCATCAGCGAATGTAGAGATTGAAGCAATCAATAACTTCATTTTTTACAATTCTGAAGCGACACAACTGTGGGTCGCATTTTATGAACAAAAGAAGGTGAAATGGGATAGTGACAGGAAAGAATTCAGATGGTTGAATGGTAGAAGTGTGCCTTATCCCAATCATTAAAAGAAAATATGCCAAAAATATGCCCCAACAGTTGGGTTGTAGACCAAGTCAAAGAGAAATATGGTGCATCCAGTCATTACCCACGCATTTAAGAGGATGCGCTAAACGTAGGGATTGGGTGCACCAACTCGGTAATAATATATTTAATTTATATGTATATTTGAAACTTAATAATGCACCTTTCAAATGTAATTACATCTATATTTCATATTTTAACTGTTGGGTTATTATAAGACACATGAAACTATGATTTTTTTAACTTTTTTATAGGTGCATTTGTTCCTATCTATGTGGGCATATGGACAACATTTTCGCACAAAAAACATCGATGATGGACACATGACACAAGACTATGGAGTGGAAGTCGATTTCGATCAATCTAGTCGATCTAGCCACTGTGATCAAAACCTAGTACGAGGGATGTTAGGTTACGTCAAAAAGATACAAGAGATCATTGAAGTGGATTTATCTTCTTTCCCATGTGTTATTTTTAGGTGCAAGTGGTGGGACACCTTTGATTGGAATAACATGTAGGAAGATCACGAGAGTGGGTTAATAATTATCAACTCTAGAAATACGTGGGATGAAGCTAAGGAGCCCTATGTTTTCCCTAAACATTGCAACCAGGTGTTTTTTACCCAGATGTGCTAGATAGGGCTTTTAGTCAATTTAATATCTTAAATTTCTTTCATTAATTATCAACCGAGGTTAGTAAACTGATGAAGTGTGGTGCACTGTATGTGCTTATTTAACCTATTTCTTACTTTGTTTTTTTGTATTTTATGTTGTTTTGGGGGGTTTTTGTTATTTGATGTCTAAGAATGTTTAATCTAAAAATATGAAAAGATTTAAATGAATCTAATGAATTTTAACAAGGAAGAAAAGGAAGTGTTCCTAAGGTAGTTTAATTTTCATAAAAATAAACCAAAAATTGTTGGCTAGTTAGGACCTAATTTGGAAAATAGATCATCTATCTTATCTTATCATTAGTCCTATTCCATGGATTTAATTCTAAAAATAGGATTGAAATTTCAGTGCTTATCTTAAGTAAAAGAAGAAAATGAAAACAACTAATGTACTTCCGGTTACTCCAACATTCAATTATGAGGTATGACCTTCTTGAGATAATGTTAAGTAACTTTCTGTACTTTAACTTCTAATGTCCTAGAACATTAAGCAAAGGATGCAAAGAAAACATCTAATGTATATTTAGTTACTCCAACATTCAATTATGAAGTGTGATCTTCTTGAGATAGTGTTAAGTAACCAATTATACCTAATGATCTAGAAAACCAAGTAAAGTATGCAAAAGGTAACTCAGTAATTGAACTCATTAAACATTCAATCATTCAGTCTTGAAACATGATTAAATCAATCTCTTTTACAATGATTTTTAGGAATATCAGTGACGCAGTTAAGTGAGGATCTGAAAGAAAAATGTGAAAGCATGTAAAACTCACTATAAACAACTAATGTATATTTGACTTTTCTACAACATTCAATGTGAAGTATTACCCTCTTGAGATGCTATGTGAGAAGTAAATTATGACTTAGTTTCTAAGTTCCTAGAAAGAAAATAACAATGTGCAGAGTAAATTCAATCACTGTATGAATTAGATATTCAACCATTTATTTTAGGATCATCATATTGAAATGGATTTTGAAAACATCCACTGACACAGTTAATTGACAATTCTATTCTAAGAAAATGAATGACAAAACAATAAGGAAACTAGACAACTGTGTATTCTTATTACTTCAATCTTAATTCGATTTGAAAATAGAGTTATCTATCTTCACGAAATATCTTAGAAGAACAAGGCCACACAATTGTGATTTAATTTTATGCTATTGATAAAAAAACTGGAATGAAACATTAACCTAATTAGAAAATAGATTTTCTAAAAAAAGGGAAATGAAAATTGAACTAAAAACAACAAATGAAAAACCTCCTCCAGTGTAGGGGCCCTTTACAACTGATTCGGCTGAACTGCTAGCTGGTTAAGGATGCTCTTAAACAATCATTGGCAACACGAACTTTGTATTATGATAAATTGAAGTCTGAATACAGGGTATCAGCAAAAAGCTTAAACTTAACACATAATTTCAGAACTGTCTTCTGGGTCTTTTATAACCGATATTTAAAGGAAAATAACATAATTGTTTGTGATATAAACTTACTACAGGTGACTAATTTGAATTAGACTTGCAATAGGACTGTTAGGCTCTTGATTTGCTACGATAGAGAAAATCAAGAGTCCTTCTGCTTCCAGATAACGTACTTTGACCACACCTTTGACCATGATTCTAGGCATGCTTTTCTGTCGATCTGGACCGAGTGAATAGGATAGAATCAATGTAGAGATGATTCTAGAAATTCCCATTTGGCCCAATTCTTCATTTGACACCTGGAACCTGCCAAACCATGAGAGTAGCTACAGAATCCACAGTTAGATGCAGAATAGGCTACCTTCTGTAGCTAAATTGCAAAAATATATCCAAATAGCAAGAACATGAAAATATAATATGGCAATCATTTTAAATCATCCTTAAGACAAAACCTATCATTTATCATTGATTGGGGTATATGATCTTATGAGAAAGTGAGGGAAAGAGATGAGAAAATTTGTCAAAGAGAGGGTAATTCTGAGGTTCAACATACCCCCACTACAAAATCATTGCATGTCCTCATGCAATTTGCCAAAAATGTGAGTTCTTCTTCCCTACTGAATTTACTCAAACACTTCTACTAGCACATCCAATTTCCTTCTTTTGTTCTTCTTTGAAGTGCCTGTCATCCTGGAACAATGTTACCGATGAAATAGGTAACCGCACTCTTACCTACTTTTTTTTGGTAGCATAAAAAGCACCCGATTTTGAAAAGTGGTGATGCAGAATCACCTCTCTTTTTTTTTTAACACATTTTTGACACTCTAATATTTTTATTTATGAAGTATGAATATTTGTTTTAAAATGTTAGTGATTTTCATGCTAATTTTGAAACATATTGATGCAGCATCAACTTTTTTTTTTAGAGCGGTGATTTTCTTGCTAATTTTGAAACGTATTGATGCAACATCAACCCTTTTTTTTTAGAGTGGTGATTTTCATGTTGGTAATAAAACCAAAAACTTAGATAAAAAAATATATATAAAAACAATATAAAAAACCAATAAAAATGTAAAAAAAACAAAATTAACTCGTAAAAATAAAAAATTTAAACAAAAATAAATAAATAAAACAAAAAAAAACAAAAATATTCGAAAATTATATCAAAAGAAATGACAAAATTTGAAAAAAAAACACATAATTTAAATAAAAAAAAAAAAAAATTGACAAAAAAAATTAAGAAAAAAACATCAAAAACATTTTTTTCTAAGTTATTAAAAAAATCCATATAATTAAAAAAAAAATTAAAATAGAAAATTTAAAAATAATTTAAATTACAAAATTAAAATTTAGATAAAAAAATTAAATTTAAAAATTTAAATTAAAAAAATAATAATAAGGAGAAAACAAAAATAAAATACAAAAAAGAAAAAATTAAATTTAAAAATTTAAATTAAAAAAATAATAATAATAAGAAAACAAAAATACAAATTTTAAAATTAACAAAAAAAACAAATTTAAAAAAAGAAAAAAAACAAAATTTAAAATTGAAAAAGAAAATTATAATAAAAGAATTATAATAAAAAAAAACTATCATTAAAAAAAATAATAATAAAAAAACCACGTGCAAATAATTAAAAAGCAAATATCCATAAATTTGCTGTTCTTTTTTAAATGAAACAATTTATAGATTTTAAAAATGAAAAACCAAATAAACTAAAAGATTTAAAAAAATTAAATTAAATTAAAATTTAATAAATTTAATGAATAAATTTTAAATTTTAAAAAATAATTAATCTAAAATATTAAATTTAAAAACAAAATTAAAAAAAAAAAATTAAAAAAAATAATTTAAAAAAAAAAAAAATTGAATTAAAAAAAAAAATTTTAAATTAAATTTTTTGAATTTAAAAAAAAATAAATTAAAAAAATCAAATTTAAAAAAAAATTTAAAAATTTAAAAAAATAAAAAAAATAAAAGAATTTTTTGATCGTGGTGGCACCGCCAATTGGCCTCCCGCCCATGTGGTGGAGGAGCCCAGCGGCCGGCCTCCGCCGCCACCTGGGCGGGAGGCCGATTCCGGGAATTGCCCTTAGGCCGATTCCGAGAATCGCCCTCCCGCAACGAGAGGCTGATTCCGGGAATCGCCCTCCCGCGGCGGGAGGCCGATTCCGGGAATTGCGCTCCCGCCGCAGGAGGCTGATTCCAGGAATCGCCCTCCCGTGTCCTGAGGCCGATTCCGGGAATCGCCCTCCCGCCACGGGAGGTCGATTCCGGGAATTGCCCTCCTGCATCGCGGGAGGGCGATTCCCGGAATCGGCTGCAGGGCAATTCCTGAAATTAGCCTCAGGCCGATTCCCGAAATCGACCTCCCGCCGCGGGAGGGCGATTCCCGGAATCGGCCTCCTGCCGCGGGTGGGCGATTCTCGGAATTGGCGTCCCACCTAGTGACCGACCTCCGCTGTCACCTGGGCAGGAGGCCGATTGGCAGCGCCATCACAATCAAAAAATTCTTTTTTATTTTTTATTTTTCTAATTTTTAATATATATATATTTTTTTAATTTGATTTTTTTTTAATTCAAAAAATTTAAATTTTTTTTTTAATTTAATTTTTATATTTGAAATTTAATTTGTTTTAATTTGTTTTGTTTTTTTTTTATTTTTTATTTTTTATTTTATTCATTTTATTCATTTTTTTGTTTTAAAATTATTTTTTTTCTAAATTTTGTTAATAATTTTTATTAAATTTTATATATTTTTTTTTATTTAATCGGTTTTTTTTATTTTTTATTTTTATTTTTTAATTAAATTTTATGTTTAATTTTTTCATTTAATTTTTGAAAATTTAGTAAATTTTGTAGTTTTTTTATTTATTTATTTGAATTTAATATTTTTTTAATTTTTAATTTTTTTATTAAAAATTTTTATAATTACATAAAAAATTTATATTTTTTTTATTTCAATTAAAATGGTGTATTTAAAAATAGATTTTTTTTAAAGTTAAACTTAATATTTTCAAATTAATTTGTTTTTTATTTTATTTTTTATTTAATTTATTTTTTTCAATTTTTCAATTTTAATTGATTTTTAAAGTTTTTTAATTTTTTTTTCTTTATATTTAAAATTTAATTTTTATTTCAAAATTTATTTGTTTATTCATTTATTTATTAAAATTTAATATTTTTTTTAATTTAATTTGTTATTTTAATATTAACATTTTTTTTAATTTAATGAAATCTAATATATATATTTTTAATTTAAGTTCATATATATATATTTTATTTTTTATAATTTAAATTTAATATATTTTTTAAAATCTATTTGTTTTTTTAATATATATTTCTTTAAATTTAATATTTTTATTGTATTTTTTTTTCTTTTTAATTAATTTTTCATTTTTTTACTTTTAATTTCAATAATGTTTTTTTTGTTTTGTTTTGTTTTTTTTTTTTTAGAGTTTTAAATTTATTAAAATTTAATATATTTCTTTAAATTTAATTTTTTATTTTAAAATTTATTTATTTTTTTAATTTAATAAACATTTTCTTTTTCTTTTTTAAATTTAATTTCTATATTTTGTTTTTTTATAATTTCTTTCTTTTTTTAACTTGTTTTTCTTTTTAATTTAATATTTTTCTTTTTATTTTTTTATTTCTATATATTTTGAAATTTTAATCTTTAAATTTTTTTTAATCTTTTAATTTTTATTTTTTTCTTCAATTTTAGGTTTTTTTTAATGTTTGAATTAAAATTTTTATTTTGTTTTTATTTTTATTTTTTTATTCCTATATATTTTTAAATTTTAAGTTTTAAAATGTTTTTATTTTTAAAATTTTTTTTTTTTCTTAAATTTTAGGTTTTTTTTAATGTTTGAATTTTAAAAATTAAAAAATGTTATTTCTATTTTTAAAAGTGTCGAAAATATGACAATTTTTTTTTTTTGGTTATTCCAGCGTCAACTGGTTTTGTTTTCAAGGTGTTTTTTCAATCCTTTTTTCAAGAAACAATTTTCTTTTTAGCATAATTTTATAAAATGTTGAAATTTGGCCTTCAAAAAAAGCCAAGTGCGTTCTGGAATACACTTTTTTTGTTTTTAGGGTATTTTTTCATGTTTTTTGAGTCTTTTTGGGCTAGAGTTCCCATTTTCAGGTCAGGTTACCTATTTCATCGGTAACAGTGTTCTGGGCCTTCTCATGAGAAGCTTATACTTGAGGTTAATGAATGCTCTGTGTAATAACTTATTCTTTCTTTTCAATTTCCTGTTTTTCTTATACCATAGTCCTAGATGCAAAATGTTATTGTCATGAATTACCTTGTCAAACTTGTTTTGTTGCTTCAGGATCTCATTCCCCTATTTAATATGTCTGTTCAATATCTCTAGTTCATAAATATCTTGCTAAAGAGCATCAACTAGAGGTTCTTGTGGATTGAAAGAAGGTTCTGGGTTCATTGATGCATTTTTATTCTCCAGTGATTCTACATAATCATATATTTGTTGTTGAACTAGGTCTATGCCTGGAGATCTTCTACTGGGGCTACCTTCAAAATGATGAATAGGAGAATTTTGAGGACTTTCTGCAGGAGAAATGTTAACAGGAGATGGTATTGGGGTTTCCTCATCTAAATTTATAAGCTCTGTTCCTTTTGATAATGTTTTCTTCATAGAGCCTCGGAGTCTAGAGCTCCTTCTCAATTTTGGAGGACTTTCATTCTCCTCATTTGTAACCTTACTTATATTTCTTATCTTACCCTTTGTCTTGATTTTCTTTCTGATTTATGTCAATTCTTCAAAGATTAGCTTTTCATCGTTCTTCTGTAATGAGGATTCAGGTCTATTTTCAACATTTATATCAGTCTTCTTTCTTCTGCTTCTTCTGACATTATCTTCCTTAGGTGACTCTAGTGCTTCTTGCAAATGGTTTCTAATAAGGAAATCTTCCTAGTTATCTCCTATGATTTTTAAATGAAACTCAATCAGTATCTTCACCAACCCATGATGATGCATGATGGTATCTATGAACTGTATTCTCTTTTGCACATTTGAGGCCATCCTTTTTAAACTATTTAGCAAAAAGAAAGGAAGATTGATTTCACCATTTTCTAGGAAATTCATCAGTAAATAGATATGGTAGGCATACATGCAACCAAACCTTCCTTTACAGCATGTTCCTTCACTAAAAAGAGCATGTTCCTCCATTTACTTTTAAGAGCTGAACTGGGGATACCTTTTCTAAAAAGAGAGACATCCATACCTGGGTTTTTGAGTATTACTTTCCATGATTCACTATGGAACTCCATATTTTTGAACCATCTTTCACCATGCCTTGGAATTTTTGTAGCCTCGGCCATGAATGACTCAGTCACTAAAAATTTGATATCTCCAATTTCTACTTCGGTACCATCAAAAGACTGAGCAAAGGATTTTGTAATCTCCTTATGAAAACCATTGAATTTCTCTATGAACTTAAGCCATCCATCTTTCTACAACAATTCTTTGATTGTGGGTATCCTTCCATGTACTTTTCTCCCACCGATTTTGATCTGACAATTAGTCCCATCCTTCTACTATGTATAATTCACAACCTTCAAAATTACCCTTCTGTTTTATGAAAAATGAATTGGTTGTGGATCTGATGAAAGGTTATTGAGGGTTTGTAGGAATAAATAGATGATAGAGGTCTTGGAGAGATGTAGACAAGTTGTCACGTCATAGATCATGACCGTTAGTCATCAACGAGGGAGTTAATTATGGACCGTTATGCAACTTAATATAGAGGATGTGGTTGATATGTAGTATGATGGAGATTTCAATCAAATAAAATGATGAGTTGTCAAGGAAACATATGAATATCTATATTATACATACTTCATGTTTTAACCTTGCTATTAAAATACATTTTTGCACTTTACCTTTTATAACTTAACCTTTTGTTTTTTGTTTTCTTTGTTGTTTCTCCTTAGGTACCCTTTTAGCATGTTGGTCTTCAAAACATAATCCTTAAATTCCTTGCTATCATCATTTGTTTGTAGGTTGTAAAATAGTGTCAAGATTGCTGAATAAGATGTGGCTACAGAATTGAATTAGCTGCAGAATGGAATCAATTGTGGAATGTGATCAGATGTAGAATAGAATCAACTGTAGAATACAGTCAACTATAGAATGTACTCTGTAAAAAGAATTAAGTATGGCTATGGAATATGAATGTGAGATGAAATGGAAAATGGAATATGACTGTGAAATGGGGTGAGTGTGAAAATGGAATGAAAGTGGAATATGACTTGTGAAATGGAATGAGTGTGAAAATGGAATGAAAGTGGAATGAAACTGTAAAATGAAATGAATTTGCAGATTATGAACTGCAATGAATGTAGTTTTGTGTCACTACTTATTATAGAAAATAAAATGGAAAATATAGGATGTAAGAAATCTCTGATTTTTACCCTGTATTTTCTATATAATTACGCCAATCATTGATTGGCTTTCATACTTATACATTTCATTTTTTTTATGTTTTTTTATTTTTTATGTATGTAGGAAAAATAAAAGCTAAGTTCCATAAACAGGACTTTCTTTCCATAAACAATTTCATAGGGAGTATGTCATGTTGTATTACTCCATGCAGTTTTGTAGGCCCATAAGCCTTCAGGAAGCCTTTCTGCCTAATCTCTTCTATGTAGATATATAGTCTTAGTGAGAATTCCTTCAATCACCTTATTGGTACATTCAACTTGACCATTTGCTTGTAGATGATAAGGAGTATACTTTCTGTGCTCGATCTTGTAATCTTCCATGAACCTTTTCACCACCTTTGATGTAAAATGAGTTCCTTGATCTATTACAATTTCTCTTGGAACACCAAAACGAATGAAGATATCCTCAAAAAGAAAATTAACTACAGATCCTTCATTAGAAAAAGGTAATGCTTTAGCCTCTACCCATTTAGTGACATAATCAGTGCATACCAAAATATTACTATTTTTGTTTAGATGGAGTATTAATAGTTCCAACAAAATCCAAGGCCCATTTTTCGAAAGGTTCAATGAATACCTGAGGTTGTAATGGCATTTCATTTGAAGGATCAGGTTTTCTTACCCTTTGGCAGTTGTCACACCTTTTGACATATTCTTTTCATCTCTAAATATGGATGGCCAATAATATCCTAAATGAAGGATTTCATAGGTTGTCCTCTTATCAGTAAAGTGTCCACCACAAGGTTCATCATGACATGCTTTAAGAATTTCAAGCATTTCATCCTCTCGAACACATATTATGATAATGAGATCTGGACCTGTCTTATACAATTCATTAGTAATCCATGAGTATCTTGCACTTAATTGAATGATTTATCTTTTCTCTCTAGAAAGAAAATGTGAAGCTAATTTTACTGTAACTAAGTAATTGGCAATATCTTCAAACCAAGGATTCTGAGTAACTATTGCAAAAATATATTCACTGGGAAATTTATCTTCAATTGGAGTGTCATCTTTGATATTTTGGATTCTAGACAAGAAATCAACAACGGTGGTTTGCTTTCCAGGTCGGTCTAGAATAGTAATGCTGAATTCTTGCAGGAGTAATAACCATCTTGTAATTCTTCCATTAGCAATAGATTTATTCATTAAGCATCTAACTGCAGAGTGATCTGTATGAACAAAGGTTTCATAGCCTGTTATATAATGTCTCAATTTCTTGATAGCATGAACAACAACTAAGAATTCTTTTTTAGTTACAGTATAATTTAACACTGTGGGATTCAAATTCTTGCTTGTGTAATAAATGGCATAGGGAATCAAATCTTTTTGTCCTAATACAGCTCCTAGAGTTGTATCTAAAGCATCTGTTGAAATGTGAAAAGGCAGTTTCCAGTTTAGACCTCTTAATATGGGCACTTCAAAGTCTCAAATGCTAACTAGCAATCAAGATTCCAGCTGAATTCACAATCTTTGGTGAGTAGTTTGAAGAGTGGGGATGCTATTTTGGTGAAATTTTCTATAAATATTCTATAATATTCTATGAATCCTAAAAAAATTCTAACATCTTTTTGGAAACTTGGAATTGATAGTTTGGAGATGACTTCAACTTTATATTTACCAACTTTAATTCCATCTCCTGAAATGTGATGTCCTAAGACAATCCCTTCTGTAAACATCATGAAACATTTTTCATGGCTTAGTGAAAGGTTTTCTTCCTTACATATTTTAAGAACCTTTTCCAAAATTTCTAAAGCTTCTTCAAATGTATTACCATAAACTATAAAGTTATCCATATACACCTCTACACAATCATGTATTAGATCAGAAAAATTTCCTAGTACTGCCCTTTGGAATGTTGCAAGTGCATTGCACAATTCAAAAGGAAATACTCGGTAGGCATAAGTCCCTCATCGACAGGTGAATGTGGTCTTATCTTGATCTTCAAGTGCTACCTGAATTTGATTGTAACCACTAAAACCATCCAGGAATGAGAACTACTTTTTACCTGCTAATGTATCCAACACGATCTAGAAAGGGTAAAGGAAAATAATATTTTAGGGTAGCTTTATTCAATTCTCGATAATCAATGCATACCCTCTATTTACCATTCTTTTTAGGCACAATCACTAAAGGGGAAACCCATTGACTGCCTAAAATTGGGTAAATGAAGTTTATATTTAGCAACTTTTGCAACTCCTCTTTCTCAATTTCCCAAAGATTTTGATTCATCCTTCTTTGAGGTTGTTTGATATGTTTACAATTTTCCTGAATGTAAATGTGATGTATGTTGGGAAAAATACTAAGAGGGGGGGGGGGTGAATAAGTATTTAGGGAAAACTAAAACTTTTTGCTTTTTCATGCTCTAAAACCCATACGCTACTTTGCTAAAGCCAACTAGCATATACACGCGGATATCCTTCATAAAACTCGCGTATACACAGAGATCTAATTATGCCATTAGTTCTTCACTTTTATCATTCCATCATTCATTCATTAGATGTTTTATAAACAGTAAACATGTGCAGTAAGAATAGAATAAACCATCACACAAAGCATCACACATGAACACCAGGATTTTTATGTGGAAACCCAAGTCGGGAGAAAACCACCGCTGCAGTTGCTCACCTTCAATATTTTGACATAGAAAACATCTTACAACATATGTGCCGGTGCGTACCTCACCGCACGCAAGCACCCACCTCCGCGGCCGGCTACTCGGGGGCCCTCTCCTGGAAGGGAGCTCCAACCCCCTGACGCGTTTACCAGCCTCTCCTGGAAGGGAGCTACGACCCCCTGACTCGTTTACCAGCCTCTCCTGGAAGGGAGCTACAACCCCCTGACTGAAGGCTACAACCTTCAGCACCCCTTCGGACCACGGTTCATCAATTTTCACACTGGATCCAACACTTCCTTTAGACAATTCACTAGAGGGCCACATTTCATCATATTTTCAGACTGGACCCTTTCCATACTTTTAAGCACAGTTAACCATGAAACAGATACATATAACTCATTGACAGATATCAGTAAACCAGCAGAACAGATCAGACATTTCTTACCACAGACTTCAACAAACCCTAGTTTGCATACGTGCTTTCCTTTCTCTGATGTCGCGTATACACGCGCTTCCGTCCACATAAACCAGCGTATACTTCAGTACAAATTACAGAGCTAATTTTGTTGCGCATACACGCTTTCTCTTCAGTGAAGCCGCGTATATACGCGCTTCCTCTTCGGCGAACTAGCGTATAGATCTTCAACCATTATAAAGCAACATACTTCTTCAGATCAGATATTCAGTTCATATTTACCCTTTTACTTCAGACAGATGTTCGCCTCATCTCAGATCTAAGCCTTCCATAAATAGATCTAGCAGATACAAATACATTCCAGATCTAGATATTCCGCTTCATCATTTCTTCATAGGTGCATCATAGATTCAAATCAAACCTTTACCCTTTCCATACAGATATACTTCATAGAGAAGTATTCATTCAAGCTCAGACATCTTGCTCCCACACTCATGATTTGCACAATGAATTTCTTCTCTTTATATAGGTTTACCCTTTTTCAATACCATGAGCCCCTTTTTCAATACCATGAGCCAAAAAAATACCATGAGCCCAAAAATACATTACTTCCGATGGTATTCCTGGACGGGGTCATTTAGATTAATCATTACCCAATACAATGGGTCAATACCATGGTGGTTACCCCTGGTTTTGCACTTTAAGAGCGCTTTTTGCCCATACGCGACTTGGCACGTTGATTTCCCCGTGCATACGCGACTTCCCCTAGACAGATCCGCATATTCCTTGAAACATACTCTTTTCATCATATATTTAGCACATGCTGAATTTCTTTCTTCATTGCCTTCTGTACTCACTGTAGATACATCAGTTTTAGTTCATCAAAACATATTCTATCAAACCACAACTTCATCCGCAAGTTGCCATTATCTTCATCAAGAGGGTTGCCTTTCAAGGACAACATTCATCATCATATTGCTAACAAACATCATTTACCAAGTCCATCAAGTCAAGAATAACTTCATCAAGTGGATTGCCATTAAGGACAATACATGTCAACAAGCTCATGTCTTCATCTTCATTCAGTGGGCTGCCATCAAGGACAACACTCTGCATCATATTGCCAACAATCTCCCCCTTTGGACTTGATGGCAACCATGATGGTGTTTGGTTATCACAACAGATAGGTAGATGAATACAATGACACCATGTCTCTTTCTCCATTTTTGACACCATTCAAACACCATGTCACTCTCCCCCTTTAACATCAAGGGCAAAGGGCAGATCAAAAACCAACATGTTCTCCCCCTTTTCTCCTCATGTGGAAGAAGCATTCTGCAAATCTGATATATACTGAAGTGATCAAGCTCCCCCTGAGTTCATGATGAATCTTAAAACATATTTTTCAATGAAGTATATGAATTTATGAACCAAAGACTCATACTTACATCAAATATCCAACCAAGTGGATTTACATATGAGACTCAAGTACCCAACCAAGTGGGTTTACACATTTCAACTCAGCTACCCAACCAAGTGGGTTTACAAAAATTGACTCAGCTACCCAACCAAGTGGATTTACAAATTTGACAAGTCCTTACATGACTGAATATTACAATTTTTACATCATGGGTCTCAACTTGACCTTTTCATCAAACTACAAATATAACTTTTAAGACCAACACCAGAAAGTCCTCAAGAAAGAGAACATATTTTAGAACCATCATAATTCCAACAATGCATTATACTCAGCAAAGCTAATGCTCCCCCTGAAACTATGCATCCAAGCATCCTTTTCATATGACTAAGGCTCCCCCTTAGTTTGTGCATCCTGAACACTTTCACCAACAAACCATCAAGGCATCTTTATCAAAACATTAGAAATAGAATTATGAGAATTGGAACACCACTAGAGATACTAAACAGTATCAGAGATACCAAACAGCACTGCAGCTGTGCTGAAGAGAGCTGACTCCAAACAAAAAAATGTCAGCAATCAGACATACGCGGTTTTCTGTGCATGAACTCGCGTATATACGCGACTGTGTTTCAGGAAACCCGCATATCCAATAATATCTTCTATATTTTAACCGGATCTGATCCTTTGTGAGAAAAACACAGTGTTCAGCTTCTTTCTGAGATATTTGAATGCTTCCCTGGAATACAGATAGATAGAACAATGTAGTTGTGTCTTCAAGCGTCATCCAACGGTTGTAGCATAAGCACATTAGTAACCAAGCCTTCAGATTCTTTGCAGCGTCAATACAATATTTCCAAGAGAGATTATCATACTAGAACAACATCTTCAAATATGATTCAATCATCCATGTGGTCCAGTATCACCATGATCTTTAAGATTTAACATGAAGTATCATATGTAGGCAAAATATCTCAACCATAGTAACAAAACCTGCATGATCTATTCTTATTTCTGAATCAAACGACATCCAACTCATCCATTTGTGAGCACAAAAGATACTTATCAGCAACCAGGGCTCAAAAACTCATCACAATAAACCATGTACCAAGTCATCATCATTTGAGCATGAGTATCACAGAAAAGACAAAGAATAAGCAGTCATATTGCCAACAATGCAATCATTAGTATTCAACCTGTTGCTCCCCCTGAACCAGTGCTCTTCCTTAACTTGTGCAACTTGAATCCATTCATCAGCAAGTCATCAGCAACAATATCTGCATAATCTATCCTTATCTCTGAATTATAAGACTTTCATTTCAACAACGAATACTCTTCATCAACACGCAAACAGGACTCATCCACAATCTTCAACACAAGAAACCATGTATCATATCATCATTATTTAGAACTGAGAAACTAAGCTGATACAGAGTCAATAATACAGTCATTAACAATCAGACTGATGCTCCCCCTGAACCTCTGCTCCAGATCTTCAGCTATCATATAAATTCTCTTATCACCAATGCATACGTGACTGTGTCTGCTATAAATCGCGTGTATACACGACTTTTGTTAATAGAACCCGCGTATGGAAAGTGAAGCATAGATTTTTTTATTTTTTTTTTCACATTCCTTCATCTCCTCCTGAGCTTGTACCTCCTGTACTTGTCTTTTCCACATCAGATGCGCTGTCAGAGTAATCAAATAAACCATGAGAGTCATCATGCATTGTTCCCCCTGTGACGATACATTACTAAATCTTATAATGTATCCCACATCATTCCTGCAGTCAATAAGAAAAGTCAGCTTCAGAAGCGGAAGACTGCAGTAGGGTCAGAATTCCCTACGTTTCTGATCGGTCTTCCATTTTTTTCCAGATTTGTTTGAACTTTCTATTTGTGTGCTGGAAGTTATCCAATTTCTCATGTCTGTTCAACCTGCATTCCTTTTCTACATGTCCATACTTGTTACAAGAATAACATCTCATGTGACCAGAGAAATAAGCATAAGAATCATAATGAGTATTTCTAATCTTCCTCCTTTTACAATCAGCTGCTTTATGTCCATACTTGTTACATGAAAAACAATATCCTTTGAAGAAACCAGAGTACCTTTCTATGTAGGAATTGTTTGATTGAGGCTGAAATGATCTGCTCCTGCAATTTGCTGCAACATGCCCATAATTATGACATTTAAAGCATTCAACTTTATTGACTGATTTCCTTTGAGATTTCATCATTGTTGGTTGACCTTTTGTTTCTTTCAACACTTCAGGTTTTGCATTGACATCCTCTGAATTTTTAGTACTTCCTTGTGAGCTAGATTCTCCTTTAACAGTTTCATGGAAACCAAGACCAAGTTTGATAGCAGGAGACCTTTGATTACTCAGAATATTGTCCAAAGTATTAGTACTATCTTGAAACCTCAAAATTTTAACCTTTTCTTCTAATTTACCTTTGAGAATGTTTACCTCAACCTCCAAGGCTTGACATTTCTTTGTCATGCTTTCTTCTTTCCTTCTTCCATCTTCTACTTGATCCTTCAGATTTAGAATCTCTTCTTTCAACCAATTTTCGTTTTCTTCACATGTTTGTTGTAGCTCTTCATTCTTCTTATTTTATTTTTCCAGATCTTCTTTGAGAGAGATGATTTCTACTTCAAGGCCTTCCTTTTCAAATGACAGAGGTTCTTCATTCTTCTTATTTGATGCTTCAAGATCTGTTTGTAGAAAGATGATTGCAGCTTCAAGTCCTTCATTCTTCTTGCTTGATTTTTCGAGATCTGCATTTAGATCGTTAATTTCTGCTTCTAGTTCTTTAATTCGATTGGATGCATAAGTATGGAACCTTTGATACTTGTCCACCTGTCCATTCAGCATTTCTATTTGATCTTTCATTTGAGAGATCATCTCTTTGTAGATAGAATCTTTCTTATCAATTTCTTTTTGTTGTTCTTCAACTTTGATCTTGATAGCTTGTTCTAGATCCACAACTTTACTTTCACTTTCTACACCATTGCTTGCACAAAGAAGATTACAAGGGCCCAAATCACTATCAGATTCATCTTCTTCAATTTTATGAGATATCTCCTTGCTTCGAGTAGCCTTCTTATTTTTCCTCTTTTCCATGAGCACTTGTAGAGCTTCGTCAGAATCTGTTTCATCTTCTTCAATTTTTGCTATACATGATTTCTGAGGTATCTCCTTTCCTCGAGTAACCTTCTTCTTTTGCTTCTTTGCCATGAGCACTTGTAGAGCTTGGTCAGAATCTTCTTCATCTTCACTGGACACTTCATCATCATCTTCATTTGCATAATAACTCTTCCTCTTTTCAAATTGCTTTCCTTTACCATGTTTTTCTTTATAAGGACATTTAGCAGCATAGTGACCAACTTTTCCACACTCAAAACATTTGAAGGGAAGCTTACCTTTGAATCTTCCAGTTCCTAGTTGGAGTTTTCTCACGAAATTCGCTTCTTCTTCATCGGATATATAGCTGGATTCTTTGAAAACTTCCTTTTATTTTCTTCTTGTAGATACCTTAAAAGCAGCTTCTTTGATTTGAGAAGGACCTCCTTGTCTCATTTCAAAAGCAGTCAGAATACCATGTAATTGAACAATAGTAAGGGTTTGCAGATCTTGCCTTTCTTCAATAGCTGAAACTTTAGAGTCAAATTTTGAAGTCAAAGATCTTAAGACCTTTTCCACCAGAGTAGTATCAGTTATGGTTTCACCCAAATTTCTCATCCGATTTACAATATCATCTAGACGAAGAAAGAAACCGGCAACACTTTCATCACTATGCATCTTCAAATTTTCATATTCAATTCTAAGAGTTTGGAGTTTTGCACTTTTTACCTTTGTGTCTCCTTCATAGCTTAGAATGATTTTGTCCCATATTTCTTTTGCTGAATGTAGCTGCATCACTTTAGCAAATTCCGATTCAGACATGCTTCCCAATAAGACATTCACTGCTTTGGCATTGATTTCATACTTCTTTCTTTCAGCTGCATCAGTAGGAATACTTGCCGGGTATTGATAACCTTCTTCCACGATTGCCCATACATCTGCACCAAGACTTTGCAGATATGCTTTTGTTCTTACCTTCCAGAATATCAGATTGCTTCCATTGAATAGAGGTGGCTTTATAGACATTACTCCTTCATGACTTCCCATTGCGACGGATCTCCTTCAAGCGGTCAAGCTTCTGCAGAAGAACCCGCTTTGAAACCAATTGTTGGGAAAAATACTGAGAGGGGGGGGGGTGAATCAATATTTAGGGCAAACTAAAAATTTTTACTTTTTCATGCTCTAAAACCCATAAGCTACTTTGCTAAAGCCAACTAGAATATACACACGGATATCCTTCATAAGACTCGCGTATACACAGAGATCTAATTATGCCATTAGTTCTTCACTTTTATCATTCCATCATTCATTCATTAGATGTTCTATAAACAGTAAACATGTGCAGTAAGAACAGAATAAACCATCACACAAAGCATCACACATGAACACCAGGATTTTTAGGTGGAAACCCAAGTCGGGAGAAAACCACCGCTGCAGTTGCTCAGCCTTCAATATTTTATTATAGAGAAAACATCTTACAACATATATGCTGGCGCAGGCTCCTACCATCATGCAGGCACCCACCTGCGCTCATTTACCAGCCTCTCCTGGAAGGGAGCTCCAACCCCCTGAATCGTTTACCAGCCTCTCTTGGAAGGGAGCTACGACCCCCTGATCTTGTTTACCAGCCTCACCTGGAAGGGAGCTACAACCCCCTGACTGAAGGCTACAACCCTCAGCACCTCTATGGACCACGTTTCATCAATTTTCACACTGGATCCAAAGCTTCCACTAGGAAACCACTTGCAGGCCACGTTTCATCATATTTTCAGACTGGACCCTTTCCATGCTTTTAAGCACAGTCAACCATGAAACAGATTCATATAACTTACTGACAGATATCAGTAAACCAGCAGAACAGATCAGACATTTCTTACCACAGACTTCAGCAAACCCTAGTTTGCATACGCGCTTTTCTTTCTCTGATGTCACGTATATACGCGCTTTCATCCACATAAACCAGCGTATACTTCAATACAAATTACACATACGCGCTTTCTCTTCAGCGAAGCCGCGTATATACGCGCTTCCTCTTCGGCGAAGTAGCGTATAGATCTTCAACCATCATAGAGCAGCATACTTCTTCAGATCAGACATTCAGTTCATATTTACCCTTTTACTTCAGACATATGTTCGCCTCATTTCAGATCTAAGCCTTTCATAAACAGATCTAGCAAATACAAGTACATTTCAGATCTAGAAATCCTGCTTCATCATTTCTTCATAAGTGCATCATAGATTCAGATCTATCATCAAACCTTTACCCTTTCCATACAGATATACTTCACAGAGAAGTATTCATTCAAGCTCAAACATCTTGCTCCCACACTCATGATTTGCACAATGAATTTCTTCTCTTTATATAGGTTTACCCTTTTTCAATACCATGAGCCCGTTTTTCAATACCATGAGCCAAAACAATACCATGAGCCCAAAACTACATTACTTCCGATGGTATTCCTGGACAGGGTCATTTAGACGAATCATTACCCAATACAATGGGTCAATACCATGGTGGTTACCCCTGGTTTTTCACTTTAAGAGCGCTTTTTGCCCATACGCGACTTGGCACGTTGATTTCCGCGTGCATACGTGACTTCCCCTAGACAGATCCGCGTATTCCTTGAAACATACTCTTTTCATCATATATTTAGCACATGCTGAATTTCTTTCTTCATTGCCTTCTGTACTCACTGTAGATACATCAGTTTTAGTTCATCAAAACATATTCTATCAACCACAACTTCATCCAGTAAGTTGCCATTATCTTCATCAAGAGGGTTGCCTTTCAAGGACAACATTCATCATCATATTGCTAACAAACATCATTTACCAAGTCCATCACGTCAAGAATAACTTCATGAGGTGGATTGCCATCAAGGACAACACATGTCAACAGTCGCATGTCTTCATCTTCATTCAGTGGGTTGCCATCAAGGACAACACTCTGCATCATATTGCCAACAATGTATACAGGTCTTATGACTAATTCCTTTCATGTCAGTGTATTCCCATGCATATGCAGAAGAATGTTGTTGTAATGTTTTGATTAGCTTTTCCTGTTGTAATTTTTTCAAGTTATTGTTTATGTTTAAATTTTTCCCTAGAAAGATTTCAACTATAGAGCTACCAAAATCTTTCATAGAATAAAGAGACATCTGCCTAGATGACAAATATTAAATATTGGATTTTTATTCAAATTGACCATGTTCATATTCTAGAGATGATTCAAAATTTTCTATTGTATTTAAGATTTGAATCTCTTCACTAATGGTTGAAATAGTAAAGAGAGGTTGTATATCATTTTCATCATCAATCCATTCTTTGTCATCTATCTATGTGATTGTTCTTGCTAGAGGATATAGAGTGAATTTATTAGTTGAGTTACCATCAGAAATATACATATCACCAGATCTGCAACTAATGAAAGCATCAGTTGTAGCCAACCAAGGTCTTCCTAATATAAGTGGATGTCTTCCTAGATTGTTCTTAGGGGTTAAGATCATAAAATTAACAGGGTACTCCCAAGAATATAAGGACACTGAGATATCTTCTAACACACCATCTGGCTTGATTACATATCTATCTGCTAACTGCAGTAATGTAGATGTATAAAGGAGATTAGGAAGCTTGAGTTTTTCCATGGTTTGTTTTCTCATGATGTTTATTTCTGCTCCTAAATCAATCAATGTATTTGGAATTTCAACTCCATTGATATGTTTTTTTTACAACTGGACTTCCTGGATCTAAATATTTTTGTATGGAAATTTTTCCCATCATTTTGTTTGTTATTTTTTCCTACAAGCTTAATTCTTTTTATTTATTTTGTTTTTCTTCCCGATTTCTTCATGCTCAACTCCTTTATTGTTTTAGCTAAAATTGGAATTTCTTTGATGGCTTGTAACAAAGGGATTTTGATACAAACATTTTTCAATTCATCTAAAAAATCATAATTAGGCAACATAATATGCTTTTCTACTCCTCTATCAACTTGTAATATTTGAGGAAAAGGAGGTGTAGAAGTAGATATTGATGGTTTCTCTATGATAGGATTTGAATTTATTGGTTCTTTTTGTTTTTCTTTTTCAGAATTTTGGTTTTGAAGAGATGTTCCTTCTTCAAAAATTTTATTAGGTTGTAGAGAATCTTCCTCGGAACTGTCTTGTTCTTGAATGACTACAGAAGGCTTTTTCTTTTCTAATATCCTACCAGATATAAGTTGGACATCGTGAGGATCTAGAGGAGTAATCATGTATGGTGGAAATTTTTTTCCTTCTATCATATAGGTATTGTGAGGATTTTTATTGTTGGGGTTTGGTAATGGTTGGGCAGGTAGCTGATTTGGTCTCTGAGGGAATGGTAGTGAGAGTTGTGGATTTTGATCTTGCTTTTGGACTTGGGGTTGTTGATTTTGTTGAGAAATTTTTTGGGGAGGATAGTTTGGATATGATGGTGAATATTGATAGTATTGAGAGAATCTTCCATAGGAATTTTGCATTCCTTGAGCCCAAGGTTGAGATTGACATTGAGATTGAGACCAAGGTTGCTACCAAGAATTCCAGTTTGGTGGGCGCTGAGTATATATTTGGTTATTAAAACCTTGAGTTTGTGGCCCCTGCCATGGTCTTCTAGAGACAAACAAAATATTTTTTTGGATTTGAAGTTATTTCTTCTTGAAAAATAGCCTTAAGACTAGGAATTGAAGGACAACTCTTAGTCTCATGGTTTCTGAACAAATCATACGAGTCTCTATGACATTCTCATCAAGAGGACATTCTTTTAAAGCATGCTTCTTTCTGCATTTGGGACAGAACTAGCTAAATCATCAGTCTCAACTTTCTTCTTGTTTTGTAACTTAAGGGTGTCTAGATGTTCACTAAGACTCCCTAAAATGTCTGTTTTAAATTCATCAAGCATGTTTCCAATTTCTTCCCTACTCACTGTTCCAGTTGCAGATCTATTTACCCTAGCAAGAGCATGATCTCTTGGACCTTTCCCAGTTTTTGATTTTCCTCTTGAGAGATGAATACATAATTCCCCAATGTCAGGTAATGGGAGTTGAGATATGTCCCCCTTCCCAATCATGTTAAGGATGTCTATCCACTCATCTCTAATGGTTTTGAACAAAAGAGCTTTTAAAGTGTCTTGATCTAAATTATCCATTTTTTCTCTTTTTATGTTATAGTTGAAACTTCAAGTAAATCCTCCAAATTATCATCCTCTATTTGCATCATTTTAAACACTTCATCATTGTGATTAATAGGTATGCAATAATCCAAATACCTTTCTAGAAATGCTCTCTTCATATAATTCCATATTCTGATAGACCTAGTGATTAGACTCATTGATCCGGATCTGATCCGGATCTTGGGGGGAGGCCCCCAAGATCTAAAAAGTTGAAATGGATCTGAAAAAATATGCAAAATTAGAATGCCAGAAAAAAAGAGAGAACACAAAGAAAATAAAACCACAAAGAAACTTGTTTTATCAAAACAGAGAATAACTGTAGAAGCTACATTGTGGTGGACAATCTGTCCTTTTACAAAGTGAGGCTTGTTATTTATAGCCTTTTTTTGAGTTACAATACCATGGGTAGATACCATAGTTGGATACCATGGGTCGATACCATGGGCCAATACCATGGGTGGATACCACTTACAATACCATGGGTAAATTCCATGTGTGGATGAATACCATGGGTCGGTTCCGTTTACAATACCATGGGTAAATTCCATGGGTGGATAGATAACATGGGTGGATGAATACCATGGGTGGATGCCATTTTCCGTTCGGATCATTCCTCCCTCCTTAAGAAGCAATGGTCCCCATTGCGTGAAGTTCCCTCCTAAGAAGCCTTTGTTGAATATGAAGAGCCACTGAAGAGAAGGGTTTTTTGTAGTTAACCCTTAACCGTGATGAACGAAGATCTGAGGATAGAGATACCTTGTAATGCTTGTGACCAACTATGAGATTGACAGTGTGCGGCCGAACAAATGGACTTCGATGAAGTGTGGGTTTGTGGATGAACCAAAACCATGACAAACTAATATCCTAGGATAGAGATACCCTATAATGCTTTTGACCAACTGTGTGACTAACAGTGTGCGGCCTAGCAAATGGACTAATTCGATGAAAAGGATTTTGTGCGGTTGACCTATAACCGCGATGCTGATTGTTGATGAAGTAGAAGGTGCCTACATAACTTGGGGTGGGAGGGCACGTCTCCAAATAACCCAAGCCAAACGCTGCTATGCTGAAACTAATGAATGTGAAGTAGGTGCCTACTAAAGCGGGGTGGGAGAGCACGTCTCCAAAGGGAACCCGCTCCGAATGCTGCTCCAGATTGAAAATGAGCATAACTTGATCAATATAACTCGGAATATTTATTATAACCTATTTTTGGAAATGTAATGATCATTCTGCATCTTCTGATATGTTTGAAATCGCTATATGGAGAATATATACTCTCAGATTCACGCAGGAACTATCCCACTATGACAAAATTTCTGGAAAGAATAGTTGATTTTAAATTAGTGATAACTCCCTCGTCCGGACTTCAATTTGACCAATTTTTTTTTTTGAAATTGGGTGATTTTTCAAGAGGAGCTCAGATCTGTAACCATTTATCTGAAATCATGCACTTAATACTACAATAAATAATGGGAGAGCTGTCGTCCATGAATTTTCGTCAGAAAAATTGCTGCATCATTGCTGATTTTGAATGATTGATATCTCCTTCATCCGAAATCCAATTCGGCCGATTTTTTTTTTGAATTTGGGTATTTTTTCGCAAGGAATCTAGATCTAGTCTTTTGTTTCATAAATATTTCACCAAAATTTTCATATCTGATCTGCAAACTCGCTGCCCAAAAAATTCATGGAGTTTATTGAAGATTGTTGCAAAACATTGAAATTGAAATATGCTTCAAACCCTCATTCCCATGGATTTATGCAGGAACGCAACAGAATAAAAATATAACCATAAATACAAATATGCAGCGGAAATAACACTTCATTTCATTAATATCAAAGAACTAAAATTTGCTTACAGACAGAATAGAAATAAACTAGCTAGGGCGCTAGTAGCTATCTCTGAGAAGAGATGTGGCGGCTACAGGCCTCTGAACGATTTATAATCAGGCTCGAGGGCCTATTTATTATTTAGAAACAATGGGAAATCCTAAACAACCAAAACCCTAACCCTATGAGATGAAGCGCCAAAACTATGGGCCCCGTTTGGGTAAAATGGTGTTTCAACTTCATAGGGACATAACTTCGGCATACTATCTTCGTTTGACACGTACCATACCTCATTACAAAGATATATCCAAGGAATATAAATTTTGAGTGAGAAATGGGCTGATGTTGCTCCCTGTTTTCCCCAAAAATTTCATTTAGGGCCTCAAAACGACTTCGGAAGTTCAAGACCCAAAAAACTGCTAAAAATAGTAAGTTGTGTGAAAACTGAAAAACTGAAAGAGACAATGGTGGGGTCCCAAGTGGAATAGGCAGGTGACCACCAATATCCACCTGGATCATTCCTCCCCCCTTAGGAAGCAATGGTCCCCATTGCGTGAAGTCCCTCCATGAGATGAGGAAATTTCTGCTGAACTTGGTCCCTGGTGAACCACTTTCCTTGGTGCAGGAGTTGGCCAGCTTTGACAACTCGATACAGTTGGATCTTCTATTGGCAAGTGTTCTTGATTTTCATGTCCATGATACAATATTTGGTGGCATGTTCCATGCAGTCTGGGTTTAACTCTATTGGTGTGAGTTGTTCTGCAATGTCAGAGGTGTTTAGTAGAGGTGGGAAGTAAGGACGAAGGCGGTCCACATTGAATACTGGGTGCAGACCAAGGAATGGTGGAATACTGAGCTCGAAGGCATTGTTCCCTACAACCTTGGTGATGGTGTACGACCCATATCAGAGCGGGCGAAGCTTGCAGTGGGGTCAAGTGAGGCGCTCCTTCTGCAAATGTAGCCATACTTTATTGCCCACCTGGAAGTTGTGTGGCACCCGATGTTGATCATGGCATTGCTGGTAATTGGCATTGGCTTTGTCCAATATTTCATGAACCTATTGGCGGATGTGTTTAATGCACTCGATGAAGCTATTTGCTTTGTCAACTTCAGACTGGACATGAGCTGAATCAGCCTGAGTAGCCGCAAATGGCATGGCTACATCAATGGGACATAGTGGCTGGAATCCCAAGCCCACCTGAAAGGGGCTATGGCTGATTGAACTGTGGATAGCGTGGTTGTAACTATGTTGTACATAGGATAAGCTCTCGTCCCATGTGCGTGGATGCTTTGAATTGTACATGCGCAGAATTTGTACAATCATTCTGTTGATGACCTCTATCTAGCCATCTGTTTGGGGATGGAAATTTGTGGACTTGGTGAGCTTGGTGTCCATCATTGACCAGAGGCTGGACCAAAATGTGCTGAGGAACATGCTATCCCGATCTAATATGATAGACTATGGGATCCCAAAGTGCACCCACACTCATTCAAAGAAGATTTTAGCAGTGGCTTCTGCTGTGATATTCTTCTTGCAGGCCACCATAATGGCCATCTTTGAGAATCTGTCGACGACCACAAAAACACAATCATTTCCATGCTTATTAGAAGGTAGGCCTGACATGTAATCCATGGAGATGGATTCCCAAGGTTGAGTAGGGGTAGGTAGCGAAGTATATAGGCCTTGCTTCTTGATGGTCAGTTTGGCAATGGCACAAGTAGTGCAGGATTTGATGTGCTTCCCAACATCATTTCCAAGGTTTGGCCAATATAAATACTTCTACAGTACTGCCACTATTTTCTCGACCCTGAAATGCTCAGCGACTCAACTGTAGTGTGCTTCCCATATCATCTTGGCACGCTCACTTGAAGGAACATAAAGGTGTCCCAGGTGACATAAAAGTGCATCTTGGAGGTGAAAATTTGGAACTTTCATACCCCCCAAGAGTGCCTTGTAAGTGTGGCCGAATTCTGGGTCGCTCTTGTAGAGAAGTGGCCAATCAAAAGTCTTGTGCCCACAAGAGTTCAGAACGGTGGTGAGCGCCACGATCGGTGGTCGGCTGAGGCAGTCTGCAACATTATTGGTGCTACCCTTCTTGTACTTGATGTTCAAATGAAACTGTTGTAGATATGTGGACCACTTCTAATGGTAATCATTTTGCAACTTCCCTTGTGTCGGTATGAACTGTAGGGGCCGATGGTCTGTGTGGATGATTTTTTCCTTCCCCAAAATGTAATGCTTCCATTTTCGACAAGCTTGCACGATGGAATACATTTCTTTTTCATAAGTGGGATACTTGCAAACTGTGTCAGAAAATGTCTCACTGTGATATACTGGATGTCCCTGTTGAGTAAGAACTGCCCCAATAGCATAGTTAGAGGTATATGTCTCAATCTCAAATGGTTGTTGCAAGTCTAGTAATGTAAGCACTGGGGCAGAACAGAGGCAATTTTTCAATTCTGTGAATGCCTTCTGTTGAGGTTCCGACCAAAATAATTTTTCTCTCGCTCCTCCCTTGGTGACTTGACTCAAGGGCCAAGTGATATGAGAGAATCCCAACACAAACCTATGGTAGAAATTAGCAAGACCCAGAAAGCTACGAAGCTCTGTTATAGCGGTTGGGGCTGGCCAATCCCGAATGACTTGGATCTTGGTTGGATCCACATGCATCCCCCTTTCATCAATAATGTATCCCAGATATTGAACCTGGGTCATGCCAAAAGTTCACTTCTCCAAATTGGCACACAACTTGTGTTGTCACAGTGTTAGGAGGACTTGTGAGATGTGGTGGAGGTGCTCTTCCCAAGTCTGGCTGAAGATCAAAATGTCATCCAAGTACACCACTACAAATGAGTTGGTGAATGGCCACAAGATGTCGTCCAACAACCTCATGAAGGTTGCAGGAGCATTTGTCAAACCGAAAGGCATGAACAACCATTCAAAAAGACCTTCCTTGGCTTTGAAAGTAGTCTTCCATACATCGGAGGGTTCAATTGGTACTTGGTGATACCCAGACTTCAATTTGATCTTGCTGAAATATTTTGCACCTTTGAGTTGGTCCAAAAGGTCATCAATCTGTGGGATTGGGTACCTATTCCATATAGTGATCTTGTTCAGTGCCTGATAGCCAATACAGAGTCTCCACGTCCCATCCTTCTTCTGTACCAACATGATCGGGCTCCCACAGGGCGATTAACTTGGTCGGATGTGACCTTTCTACATCAGCTCCTGAATATTCCTCTTGATTTCATCGTTCTCCAGAATAGAGCACCAATAGATCAATCCATTGGGTAGTGGCACACCTGGGGTCAGATCAATTGGGTGCTTGACTTGATAGTGTAGAGGAACCCCTGTTGGTGAGGTGAAGATGTCCCCGTACTCCTCCACAACCTTATACATTTGTTGTTTTCGTGCAGAGGAGCCTTGTCTCAAGGTCGTGGCCACAGTATTCTTCTTGCCCTGGGGGCAGATCATCAGGAAAATGAATTTCATGGTTTGGGAAATGAGCTTACTGCATTGTTTTGCAGTAACCAAAGAGATAGTGGTAGGAGGTGGTACCTCTGGTATGCTATACAACTTATTTCCCAAATTAACAATAACAATGCAAGGCCGAGACTCATGCATAGCATGACGCTTCCACAAGTATGGTTTTCCTAATAATACATCAGAAACATCAATAGGAGCAATGTCACATAATACCTCATCCGTGAAGGGTTTGATGCTATAGGGAAGGTGGCACTATTGGCTGACATGGAGATCTCGTCCTTGGTGAAGCCACTCGATGGTGTGTGGATGTGGGTGAGCTGTGGTTGGCAAGCCCAACCACTTCATAGCGTCTACTGAAATGAGGTTCTTTTGGCTCCCATTGTCGACAATGAACTATATCGGGGAGCCCTTTACCCACATCTGAGAGTGGAAGATACTTTCCTCCTCCTCTAGATCTTCTGGTTCCTCCTTCTGGAACTTCGTAGTGGCAACAGTGGCATTAGGCTCCGCATCAATAATCTATTTACCTTTGTCATGCCCCTTGCTAGGTTCTGATTCAGAGTCAGAGCATGCATCTGACTCAGAAGCTCTCATCTCGGCCACCAGCGACTGCTTGGCCAGACACTCACTTGTGTTGTGAGTGGAGCTCTTATGGAACTCACACCACTTTCCCCTGTCCTTCTTTGGCTTTGCGGTGTTTTTCTTTGCTTGTGGCTTCGAAAGGTTGTCGTGAGTCACCATGCCTTGGCTCTGTCCTTTGTTTTCCATTTTGGGAGCACCTTTCCCTTGCTTTTGATTCGCAGATCCAAAGTCTCGCTTCTTCTGTTTGAATTTCTGCACAATCTTGGCAGCATACCGGTATGCCGTACCAAGTGAGGAGATGTCGAGGAACTCCATTTCCTCTTGAATGTATCTATGTAGACAATTGCGATACTTTAGCACCAGATGTTTCTCTGAACCTTTGATACCCAACTTTGTGCACAGGGTATGGAACAGATTCGTTAGCTCATGCACAACTTGATCCCTTTGTTGTCGCAACATGGTCCATTGTATGTACTTGTCCTCATAGCTCCCCACAGGATAGTATTGTTCCTTGATGGCATCTTGGAAATAATTTCAAGTGGGTACGGCCAAGAACAGAGAGGGTTTTGTCTCATCCTTTTTCTCACAGTGGGTTTCCCACCAGTCCTTGACATGGGGGGCGGCTTTGAGGAGTGCAAAAATAATCTTCTCCTGGTCGAAAAAGTCATGAACCGAGAAATATCCTTCTAATAGATTCAACCATATATCTACGGCATCTGCATCTATTTGACCCTCAAATATGGGAATGTCAAAATTTACTTGTACCTTAAAAGGAGTCGCACCTCCATAGTGGCTGCTGGATGCAGATGCGCCGTCGATGGGCAGCCGTTGATGGATCTAGGCAAAGTTATCCATCATCGTGTTCCTTTGTTTTTCGGGGGCCTCCTCGAGCAATATTTTGATAGGATCTCCTGCTCCCTCATCTTTCTTTTCGTCCCCCATGGGCGTCTGTGGGGTTTGCGAGGCTGATCTTGCAAAGGTTCCACCAGATCGAGCCTTAACTCCTTATACCCCGACCTCGTTGGGGACATGCAAAGAAGGATCAAGAAAAAGCAGACCGCTATGATACCACTAATCCAGATTTATACAGGTACATAGAAGAATAAACATATAACCATAAATACAAAGATGCAGCAGAAATAATGCTTCATTTCAATAATATCAAAGAACTGAAATTTGCTTACAGACAGAATAGAAATAAACTAGCTAGGGCACTGGTAGCTATCTCTGAGAAGAGATGTGGTGGCTACAGGCCTCTGAACTAAGTTATAATGAGGTTCGAGGGCCTATTTATTATTTAGAAACAATGGGAAATCCTAAACATCCAAAACCATAACCCTAGGAGATGAAGCGCCAAAACTATGGGCCCCGTTTGGGTAAATTGGTGTTTCAACTTCCCGGGGACATAACTTTGGCATACGATCTCCGTTTGACACGTACCATACCTCGTTAGAAATATCTATCCGAGGAATACAAATTTTGAGTGAGAAACATTAATCCATGGACCCATGTTGCTCTTCGTTTTCCCAAAAAAAATCATTTAGGGCCTCAAAATAGCTCCAGAAGTTCAAGACCCGAAAAACTGCTAAAAATAGTAAGTTGTGCCGAAACTGAAAAACTGAAAGAGATAATGGTGGGGCCCTAAGTGGAATAGGTGGGTGACCACCAATATCCACTTGGATCACTGATGAAACATTTTAGAGCTTCTCCTTTCAATGTTGAAGGAAACAATTTGAGTTTTAAGAGTCTTGTAAATAATCATAAGTTCTACACAAGACTTCAAATTCAAACAAAAAGGTTTTAAGGTCTTCACTTTTCAATCCATGAAATTTTGAGAGGACAGAACGTGAGATGTTTTTCATGGTGGAATTTGTATCTACACCAAATATAATGAATCCAAAAGAACTCTCAAATACCCTATTTCTTCTACCTCCTTCTACATTTCCTCTACCTCTTCCTCTATCTCCTCTTCTACCTCTACCTCTATCTCCTCCTCCAAATGTTACATTTTCTCCATTTAGAATTTCTACTTCTCCTTCTCTTTCTTCTCCTCTTCTTTCCATTATAGATTCTTCATAGCTGACATAAGATTCAACTTGTAAGGTTAACTACTCTTCTTCTGGTTCTTCTATCAATGGTATATCGAAGAAAGGTTCTTATTCTTCCTCTCCACTAGGAATTTCTAACTCTTCTGCTAAAATTTGCTCTTATTTAGAGGTGAAAAAGGTTACTCCTTCTGTTAGAGACCTAGGATCTTATTCTTCTAAGACTGCCTCAGTATATGAAGTAGGGATCCTGCCAAAGGAAGTCTATTGCTAGTGAAATATGGAATATGAGTTAGAGATGGAGGTGTATCACTTCTTAGTCTTGGTGGAGTGAGTGGTGTTGTAGGGATTAAATTCCTTCCTCTAGCTATGAATCTTCCCCTAGAGTCTCTTTCTCTACACATATCATTTTTTAGATTTAATAAATGAGGTTACCTAATTACACTTCCCCGGCAATGGTGCCAAAATGTTTAGTCAATTTAATGTCTTAAATTTCTTTCATAAATTATCAACTGAGGTTTGTAAACTGATGAAGTGTGGTGCACTTTATGTGCTTACTTAACCTATTTATTACTTCTTTGTTTTATATTTTATGTTTTTTTGGGGGGTTTTTGTTCTTTGATATATAAGAATGTTTAATCTAAAACTATGAAAAGATTTAAATGAATCTAATGAATTTTAACAAGGAAAAAAGGATGTGTTCCTAAGTTAGTCTAGTTTTCATAAAAATAAACCAAAATTGTTGGCTAGTTAGGACCTAATTTGGAAAACACAACATCTATCTTATATTATCATTAGTCCTATTCCATGGATTTAATTCTAAAACTAGGATTGAAATTGCAATGTTTATCTTAAGTAAAAGCATAAAATGAAAACAACTAATGTAATTCTGGTTACTTCGGCATTCAATTATGAGATATGACCTTCTTGAGATGATGTTAAGTAACTGTCTATACTTTAACTTATAATGTCCTAGAACAGTATTCAAAGGATTCAAAGTAAACATCTAATGTATATTTAGTTACTCCAACATTCAATTATAAAGTGTGATCTTCTTGAGATAGTGTTAAATAACAAATTATACCTAATGATCTATAAAACCAAGTAATGTATGCAAAAGGTAACTCAGTAATTGCACCCATTAAACATTCCACCATTGAGTCTTGAAACATGATTAAATCAGTCTCTTTTAGAATGATTTTAGGAATATCAATGATGAAATTAAGTGAGGATCTCAAAGAAAAATGTGAAAGCATGTAAAACTCACTATAAACAACTAATGTATATTTTACTTTTCTACAACATTCAATATGAAGTATTACCCTCTTGAGATGCTATGTGAGAACTCAAGTATGCCTTAGTTTCTAAGTTCCTAGAAAGAAAATAACAATGTGCAGAGTAAATTCAATCATTGTATGAATTAGATATTCAACTATTTAGTTAGGATAATCATATTGAAATGCATTTTAAAAAAATCCATTGACATAGCTAATTGCCAATTCTGTTCTAAGAAAATGAATGACAAAATAGTAAGGAAACTAGGCAACTGTGTATTCTTATTACTTCAATCTTAAGTCGATTTGAAAATAGAGTTATCTATATTCACGAAATACCTTAGGAGAACAAGGCTACACAATTGTGATTTAATTCTATGCTATTGATCAAAAACTTGAATGAAACATTAACCTAATAAGAAAAAATATTTTCTAAAAATAGAGAAATGAAAATTGAACTAAAAAAAACAAATGAAAAACCTCCTCCAGTGTAGGGGCCCTCTACAACTGATTTGGCTGAACTTCTAGCTGGTTAAGGATGCACTTAAACAATCATTGGCAACACGAACTTTGTATTATGGTAAACTGAAGTTTGAATACAGAGTATCAGCAAAAATCTTAAACTTAACACTTAATTTCTGAACTGTCTTCTTGGTCTTTTACAACCAATATTTAAAGGAAAATAACATAATTGTTTATGAGACAAACTTGCTACAGGTGACTAATTCAAATTAGACTTGAAATAGGACTATTAGGCTCTTGATTTGCTACGATAGAGAAAATCAAGAATCTTGCTGCTTCCGGATAACATACTTTGACCACACCTTTGACCATGATCTTAGGCTTGCTTTTCTGTCAATCTGGACCAAGTGAATAGGATAGAATCCATGTGGAGATGATTCTAGAAATGCCCATGTGGCCCAACTCTTCATTTTACACCTGGAACTTTCCAGACCATGAGAGTAGCTACAGAATCCATAGTTAGCTGCAGAATAGGCTACGTTCTATAGCTAAATTGTAAAAATCTATCCAAATAGCAAGAACATGAAAATATAATATGGAAATCATTTTAATGCATCCTTAAGACAAAACCTAGAATTTATTATTGATTGGGGTCTGTGATCTTATGAGAAAGTGAGGGAAAGAGATGAGAAAAATTGTCAAAGAGAGGGTAATTCTAAGGTTCAACATACCCCCATTGCAAAATCATTTCATTTCCTCATGCAATTTTCCAAAAATGTGAGTTCTTCTTCCCTACTGGATTTGCTCAGACACTTCTACTAGCACATCCAATTTCCTTCTTTTGTTCTTTTTTGAAGTGACTGTCATCCTGGGCCTTCTCATAAGAAGCTCGTACTTGAGGTTAATGATTGCTCTTTGTAATAACTTATTCTTTCTTTTCAATTTCCTATTTTTCTTATACCACGGTCCTAGATGCAGAATGGTATTGTCATTAATTACATTGTCCAACTTGTTTTTATACTTCAAGGTCTCATTCACATGTTTGATATGTCTGTTCAATATCTCTAGTTCATAAATATCTTGCTTAAGAGCATCAACTAGAAGTTCTTATGGATTACAAAAGGTTTTGAGTTCATTGATGCATTTTTCTTCTCTAGTGATTCTACATAATCATATATTTGTTGTTGAACTTGGTCTATGCCTAAAGATATTCTGCTGGGGCTACCTTCAAAATGATGAATAAGAGAATTTTGAGGACTGTGTTCAAGAGAAATGTTAATAGGAGATGGTATTGGGGTTTCCTCATCTAAATTTATAAGCTCTATCCCTTTTGATAATGTTGTCTTCATAGAGCCTCAGAGTCTAGAGCTCCTTCTCAATTTTGGAGGACTTTCATTCTCCTCATTTGTAATCTTACTTCTCTTTCTTGTCTTACCCTTTGTCTTGATTTTCTTTCTGATTTTTGTCAGTTCTTCAGAGATTAGCTTTTCATCATTCTTCTGTAATGAGGATTCAGGTCTGTTTTCAACATTTATACCAGTCTTCTTTCTTCTGCTTCTTCTGACATTATCTTCCTTAGGTGAATCTAGTGCTTCTTGATAATGGTTTCTAATAAGGAAGTATTCCTAGTTATCTCCTATGATTTTTAAATGAAACTCAATCAGTATCTTCACGAACCCATCATGATGCATGGTGGTATCTATGAACTGTATTCTCTTTGCACATTTGAGGCCATCCTTTTCAAACTATTTAGCAGAAAGAAAGGAATATTGATTTCACCCTTTTCTATGAAAATCATTAGTAAACAGATATGGTAGACATACATGCATTCAAACCTTCCTTCACAAGTGATAATTTTTCGTAAAACCAAGAGCATGTTCCTCCATTTACTTTTAATAACTGAACTAGGGATATATTTTCTAAAAAAAGTGATATCCATACCTGGATTTTTGAGTATTACTTTCCATGATTCACTGCGGAACTCCTTATTTTTGAACCATATTTCACCATACCTTGGAAGTTTTTTAGCCTCGGCCATGAATGACTCAGTCACTGCAAATTTGATATCTCCAATTTCTACTTCAGTACCATCAAAAGACCGAGCAAAATATTTTGTAATATCCTTATGAAAACCATTGAATTTCTCTATGAACTTAAGCCATCCAGATTTCTACAACAATTCCTTGATGTGTGGGTATCCTTCCATGTAATTTTCTCCCACCGGTTCTGATCTGACAATTAGCCCCATCCTTCTACTATGCAGAATTTTAAACCTTCAGAATTACCCTCCTATTTTATGAAAAATGAATTGGCTGTGGATATGATGAAAGGTTATTGAGGGTTTGTAGGAATAAATAGATGGTAGGGATATTGTAGAGACATAGACAAGTATGTCACGTCATAGATCATGACCGTTAGTCATCAACAAGGGAGTTAATTATGGACCGTTATGCAACTTAATATGAAGGATGTGTTGATATGTAGTATGATGGAGATTGCAATCAAATCAAATGATGAATTATCAAGGAAACATATGAATATCCATATTATACATACATCATGTTTTAACCTTGCTATTAAAATAATTTTTTGCACTTTACCTTTTATAACTTAACCTTTCGTTTGTTGTTTTCTTTGGTGTTGCTCCTTAGGTACCCTTTTAACATGTTGGTCTTCAAAACATAATCCTTCAATTCCTTGCAATCATCATTTTTTTGTCGATTTTACAATAGTGTTACGATTGCTGAATAAGATGTGGCTGTAGAATCAAATTAGTTGCAGAATGGAATCAGTTGCGGAACGTGATGAGCAGCAAAATATAGTCAGCTGCAAAATGTACCCTGTAAAAAGAATGAAGTATGTCTATCGACTATGAATGTGAGATGAAATGGAAAATGGAATATGACTGTGAAATGGAATGAGTGTGAAAATGGAATGAAAGTGGAATATGACTTATGAAATGGAATGAGTGTGCAAATGGAATGAAAGTGGAATAAAACTATAAAATGAAATGAATTTTCAGATTATGAACTGCAATTAATGTAGTTTTTTGTCGCTACTTATTACATAAAACAAAATGGAAAATATAGGTTGTCAAAAATCTATGATTTTCACACTGTATTTTATGTATAATTATGCCAATCATTGATTGGTTTTCATACTTATAAACTTCTCTTTTTTTTTTCTATGTATGTAGGAAAAATAAAAGCTAAGTTAGTGAAGAAGAATAATTCTTCTTCACTAACTTCATATCAATATTATCTTGAAAAATCTTGACAAACTCTTCTTTTGAAAGTGATTTATGATATACTTTCAACCAATGACCATTCACAAGAAGAGGTACATTTTCTTCATCTATTGTCCTTGTCTTCACTGCTCCATTATCAAATACTTTTTCAATCTCATATGGCCCAAGCCAAGGAGTCTGAAACTTTCCTTGAAAATATTTGAATTTTGAATCGAAAAAAACTACCCAATCCCCTGCTTGAAACTTCTTCTCCTTGATATATTTATCATGCCATTTAGACCTTTGCTACTGGACTATACTGGTTCTTTGAACTGCATCTTGTCTGATTTCATCTAGCTTATTGAGTTGCTCCAATCTATGTTTTTGTGCTTCTGATAAATCGAGTCCCAATTGGACTTCCATCTTGAAGGTTCGTATTTTAAACTCTATAGGGAATAGCACTTGCTTTCCATAAACAAGTTCATAGGGAGTATGTCATGTTGTATTACTCCATGTAGTTTTGTAGGCTCATAAGGCTTCAGGAAGCCTTTCTGCCCAATATCTTCTGTGTATATGTACAGTCTTAGTGAGAATTCCTTCAACCACCTTATTGGTAGATTCAACTTGACCATTTTCTTGTGGATGATAAGGAGTATACTTTCTTTGTTCCCTAATCTGTTACAATTTCTCTTGGAACACCAAAGCAAGTGAAGATATCCTCAAAAAGAAAATTAACTACAAATCCTTCATTAGCAAAAGGTAATGCTTTAGCTTCTACCCATTTAGTGAAATAATTAATGCAGATCAAAATATACTTATTAGTAGGTCCAACAAAATCCAAGGCCCATTTTTCAAAAGGTTCAATGAGTACTTGAGGTTGTAATGGAATTTCATTTCAAGGAGCAGGTTTCCCTACCCTTTGGGAGCTATCACACCTTTTGACATATTCTTTGGCATCTCTGAAGATGGATGGCCAGTAATATCCTCAATGAAGGATTTTATAGGCTATCCTCTTGTCAGAAAAGTGTCCACCACAAGGTTCATCATGATATGCTTTAAGAATTTCAAGAATTTCATCTTCTCGAACACATCTTTTGATAATGAGATATGGACCTTTCTTATACAATTTATTAGTAATCCATGAGTATCTTGCACATATTGAATGATTTTTCTTTTCTCTCTTGAAAGAAAATGTTAAGGTAATTTTCCTGTAACTAAGTAATTGGAAATATCTTCAAACCGAGTCTGAGTAGCTATTACAAAAAGATATTCACCAGGAAAATTATCTTCAACTAGAGTGTCATCTTTGATATTTTGGATTCTGGACAAGAAATCAGCAACTGTGTTTTGTTTTCCAGATTGGTCTAGAACAGTAATGTTGAATTCTTGCAGGAGTAATAACCATCTTGTAATTCTGCCATTAATAATAGATTTATTCATTAAGTATCTAATTGCAGAGTGATCTGTATGAATAAAGGTTTCATAGCCTATTATATAATGTCTGAATTTGTTGATATCATGAACAACAGCTAAGAATTCCTTTTCACTTACAGTATAATTTAACTCTGTGGGAGTCAAATTCTTGCTTGTGTAATAAATGGCATAGGGATTCAAATATTTTTGTCCTAATACAACTCCTAGAGTTGTATCTGAAGCATCTGTTGAAATGTGAAAAGGTAGTTTCTAGTTTCGACCTCTTAAGATCGGTGCTTCAGTAATTTTTTATTTTAAAGTCTCAAATGCTAACTGGAAATCAAGATTCCAACTGAATTCACAATCTTTTGGGAGTATTTTGAAGGGTGGGGATGCTATTTTTGCGAAATTTTCTATAAATATTCTATAATACCCTGTGAAACCTAAAATACTTCTAACATCCTTTTGGAAACTTGGAATTGATCGTTTGGAGATGAATTCAACTTTAGATTTATCAAATTTAATTCCATCTCCTGAAATGTGATGTCCTAAGACAATCCCTTCTGTAAACATCATGAAACATTTTTTATGGCTTAGTTAAAGGTTTGCTTCCTTAAATATTTTAAGAACCTTTTCCAAATTTTCTAAAGCTTCTTCAAATGTATTACCATAAACTATAAATTCATCCATATACATCTCTACACAATCATGTATTAGATCTAAAAAAAATCCTAGTACCGCCCTTTGGAATGTTGCAGGTGCATTTTACAATCCAAAAGGAAGTACTCGGTAGGAATAATTCCCCCATGCAAAGGTGAATGTGGTCTTATCTTGATCTTCAGGTGCTACCTAAATTTGATTGTAACCACTAAAACCATCTAGGAATGAGAAATACTTTTTACCTGCTAATGTATCCAACACTTAATCTATAAAGGGTAAATGAAAATGACTTCTTAGGGTAGCTTTATTCAATTCTCGATAATAAATGCATACCCTCCATTTACCATTCTCTTTAGGCACAATCACTAAAGGGGAAACCCACTGACTGACTGAAATTGGGTAAATGATGTTTACATTTAGCAACTTTTGCAACTCCTCTTTCTCAATTTCCCTAAGAATCGGATTCATCCTTCTGTGATGTTGTCTGATGGGTTTACAATTTTCCTCAATGTAAATGTGAAGTATACAAGTCTTAGGACTAATTCCTTTCATGTCAGTGTATTCCCATGCATATGCAGAAGAATGTTGTTGTAATGTTTTGATTAGCTTTTCCTATTGTAATTTTTCCAAGTTATTGTTTATGTTTAAAGTTTTACCTGGAAAGATTTTAAGTGTAGAGCTATCAAACTCTTCCATAGAATAAAGTGAAATCTTCCTAGATGACAAATATTCAATATTGGATTTTTCTTGAAATTAATTATGTTCATATTCTGGAGATGATTCAAAATTTTCTATTATATTTAAGATTTGACTATCTTCACTAATGGTTGAAATAGTAAATAGATGTTGTTTATCATTTTCATTATCAATCCATTCTTTGTCATCTATCTCTGTGATTGTTCTTGCTGGAGGATATAGAGTGAATTTCTTAGTTGAGTCACCATCAGAAATATACATATCACTAAATCTACAACTAATGAAAGAATCAGTTGTAGCCAACCAAGATCTTCCTAATATAAGTGGATGTCCTCCTAGATTGTTCTTAGGGGATAATATCATAAAATCAACAGGGTACTCCCACGAATCTAAGGACACTAAGATATCTTCTAACACACCATCTAGCTTGATTACAGATCTATCTGCTAATTGCAGCAATGTAGGTGTTTAAAGAAGATTATGAAGCTTGAGTTCTTCCATGGTTTGTTTGCTCATGATGTTTATTTATACTCCTAAATCAATCAATGTATTTGGAATTTCAACTCCATTGATATGTGTTTTTACAACTGGACTTTCTAGAATATTTTTGTATGGAAATTTTTCCCATCATTATGTCTGTTATTTTTCCTACAAGCTGAATTCTTTTTATTTCTTTTTTTTTTCTTCCAGGTTTATTCATGCTCAATTCCTTTATTATTTTAGCTAAAATTGGAATTTCCTTGATGGCTTGTAACAAAGGGATTTTGATACAAACATTTTTCAATTCATCTAGAAAATCATAATTAGGCAACATAATATGCTTTTCTACTCCTCTATCAACTTGTAATATTTCAGGAAAAGGAGGTGTAGAAGTAAATACTGATGGTTGCTCTATGATAGGAGTTGAGTTTATTAGTTCTTTTTTTTTCTTTTTTAGAATTTTGGTTTTGAAGAGATCTTCCTTCCTCAAAACTTTTATTGGGTTGTAGAGATTCTTCCTCAGAATTGTCTTGTTCTTGAGTGACTACACAAGGCTTTTTATTTTCTAATATCCTACCAGATCTAAGTTGGACATCATTAAGATCTAGAGGAGTAATCTTGTAAGTTGGAAATTATTGTCCTTCTATCATATAGTTATTGTGAGGATTTTTATTATTGGGGTTTTGTAATGGTTGGGCAGGTAGTAGATTTGGTCTCTGAGGGAATGGTAGTGAGAGTTATGGATTTTGATTTTGGTTTTGGAGTTGGGGTTGTTGATTTTGTTGAGGAATTTTTTGGGGAGGATAGTTTGGATATGATGGAGGATATTGTTAGTATTGTGAGAATCTTCCATATGGATTTTGCATTCCTTGAGTCCAAGTTTGAGATTGAGATTGAGATTGAGACCAATTTTTCTGCCAAGAATTCCAGTTTGGTGGGCGCTCAATATACATTTGGTTATTAAAACCTTGAGTTTGTGGCCCCTGCCATAGTATTCTAGAGACAAAACAAAGAGATTATATGGATTTGAAGTTGTTTTTTCTTGAAAAACAGCCTTAAGACCAGGAATTGAAGGACAACTCTTAGTCTCATGGCTTTCTAAACAAATCATATAGGTCTCTATGAATTTTGCATCAAGAGGAAATTCTCTTAAAGCAGGCTTATTTCTGCATTTGGGACAGAAAATAGCTAAAGCATTAGTCTCGACTTTCTTCTTATTTTGTAACTTAAGGGTGTCTATCTGTTCACTAAGACTCCCTAAAATGTCTGTTTTAAATTCATAAAGCATGTTTCCAATTTTTTCCCTACTCACTGTTTCAGTTGTAGATCTATTTACCTTAGCAAGAGCAAGATCTCTTGGACCTTTCCCCTTTTTTTATTTTCCTCTTGAGAGATGAATACATAATTCCCCAATGTTAGGTAATGGGAGTTGAGAGATTTCCCCCTTCCCCATAATTTTAAGGATTTCTATCCACTCATCTATAATGGATTTTAACAAAAGAGCTTTTAAAGTGTCTTGATCTAAATTATCCATTTTTTCTCTTTTTATGTTATAGTTGAATCTTTCAATTAAATCCTCCAAATTCTCATCCCCTCTTTACATCATTTTAAACACTTCATCCTTCTGATTAATGGGTATGAAATAATCCAAATACCTTTCTACAAATGTTTTCTTCATATCATTCCATGTTCTAATAGACCTAGTGATTAGACTCATGAACCATTTTAGAGCTGCTCCTTTCAATGTTGAAGGAAACAATTTGAGTTTTTGAGAGTCTTGTAAATAATCATAAGTTCTACATGAGACTTCAAATTCAAACAAAAAGGTTTCAAGGTCTTCACTTTTCAATCCATGAAATTTTGGGAGGAAAGAAGGTGAGATGTTTTTCATGGTGGCATTTGTATCTTCATCAACTATAGGGAATCCAAAAGAACTCTTAATTACCCTATTTCCTTTGCCTCCTTCTACATTTTCTCTACCTCTTCCTCTATCTCCTCCTCCAAATATTACTTTTTCTCCATTTAGAATTTCTCCTTCTCCTTCTCCTTCTTCTCCTCTTCCTGCCATTATAGATTTTTCAAAGATGATATAAGAGTCAACTTGTAAGGTTAACTGCTCTTCTTCTAGTTCTTCTATCAATGGTATGTTGAAGAAAGATTCTTCTTATTCCTCCCCACCAGGAATTTCTAACTCTTCAGCTAAAATGTGTTCTCCTGTAGAGGTGAAAAAGTTTACTCCTTCTGTTGGAGACCTAGGATATTATTCTTCTAAGACTACCTCAGTAGATGAAGTAGGGGATCCTCCTAATTGGATTTCTAACAATAGAACTTCAGGAAGTCTATGGCTAGTGAAATATGGAATATGAGTTTGAGATGGAGGTGTATCACTTCTTGGTATTTATGGAGTGAGTGGTGTTGTAGGAATTAAACTCCTGCCTCTAGCTATGAATCTGCCCCTAGGGTCTCTTTACGCATATCATTTTTTAGATGTAAGAAATGAAGTTACCTAATTACACTCCCCTGGAAACAACAACAAATTTTTTAGTCAATTTAATTTCTTAAATTTATTTCATTAATTATCAACCAAGGTTTGTAAACTGATGAAGTGTGGTGCACTGTATGTGCTTAGTTAACCTATTTCTTACTTCGTTGTTTTGTATTTTATGTTGTTTTTGGGGGTTTTTGTTATTTGATGTCTAAGAATGTTTGATCTAAAAATATGAAAATATTTAAATGAATCTAATGAATTTTAACAAGGAAGAAAAGGAAGTGTTCCTAAGTTAGTCTAATTTTCATAAAAATAAATGAAAAACTGTTGGCTAGTTAGAACCTAATTTGGAAAACAGAGCATCTATCTTATCCTATCATTAGTCCTATTCCATGGATTTAATTCTAAAACTAGGATTGAAATTGCAGTGCTTATCTTAATTAAAAGCAAAAAATGAAAACAACTAATGAACTTCTGGTTACTTCAGCATTCAATTATGAGGTATGACCTTCTTGAGATGATGTTAAGTAATTATATGTACTTTAACATCTAATTTCCTAGAACAGTAAGCAGAGGATGCAAAGAAAACATCCAATGTATATTTAGTTACTCCAACATTCAATTATGAAGTGTGATCTATTGTGGTCCCGTGATTTGGTAGATTGGCATACCAAATGAAAAGCCAACATGGAACCAGTCTTTAGAGTTCTAGGACCTAGCCTTCCTAGACTTAGAGAGGGATCTCTCAGGTTGTTTGCAAAAGATGTGTGCTTGTTTGATTTTTAAGGGTTGATTTTAGGCTAGTTATTAAGTATAAGATTTGTTTGATTGTTTTGGTTGGACATAATGATCAAAGAGCATAGATAGAATGACGAGATCTCTAATTCATTGGGCAATGGAGTCAAATGGAAGCCATGATAAGTTCATTAAATTATCGGGGAGTATCATAGGGCGAATCTAACTTGGCTAGTGGATCTTCAAATTTTTTAGGATAATGAGATGAACATTAAGGATAAGAATGAAAAGTAGGACAAAGGGAAATTAAGAATCCTTTATCATGTACTTTACACAAGAGAAATATTTCAAGGTAACTGTTAGGAGCAAGCCAAAGGACAGGGGCCATAGACTTCTTGGGACAAACTTTTAATAAGCAAACCTTTTAGACAACAATCCAGCAATCAAAAGACTACTTTTAGATAAATAAAACATATAAGATAATAGTGAGAGCGTCCTAAGATCAAACAGAAATAATCTAATCTACTTTTCACTAACTCTCTAGGGGTATTAAAAGTAACTTTTAAAGGCAGACCATAGGACAGGGTGCACCATAGACTTCCCTGGTTTAGAATCTACTAAGCATACTTTAAAGAAGTTTTAGAAATAATTCTCAAGTTGTACTCAAAGGTGCATGGACTCACCACTAATTTTCTTGGTTTCACTCTATTGAAATCATTCCTTAAAAATAACCTCTCAAGCCATACTCAAAGGAAAATGGACTTACCAAAAGAGAAAATCCTTGGTTATACTCTATTGAATTATTTCTAAAATAACAAGCTAGATGGAACTGGAGGGCAATTAAGAATCCTCCAATCAGACCTTGCATAAGAAAACATTAAGGCAGTGAAGAGAAAAAAAAACTAAGGTGCTTCCAGAAGACATTTCTTAGCCTAAAACCTTTGCTCCACTGTAACAAAGAAATATGAAAACATAATGAAAACAGGAAATAACAATAACACACAGAAGCACTTCACCAACAGCCAAGCTCAGGGATCCAGTGATATAGCCTCCTCCATCAACAAACAAATCAGGGCACCCACAAGATCCAAGGCATCAATTTTTCTTCAACTTCCAAGAGAGTATGTATTACTTCTAAGAGTATTCAAATGCTAATAATACAACGAGTCCAGATGCAATATTTATGCTGCAAATGAGGAGGTGAAACTCAAGATAGGGTTTTAGTATCATTTATTACAGAGTAAGTGCATTCCTAACCTTGAAAACCATGCAAGACTTAAGTTAGGAATATCTGCAGCTACTTCTCTGTTTCAATAACTCTATCTTAACTTCCTAAGGAAAATTAGGTGAAATGTTTGACTTTAAGGCCTATTCTTAACTTTACAATAACTACCTGGACAGATAAAAAATATCTCTAACTGTGTAATAACTGCCAAATGCATTATGAAAAGAAATCATGCTGTACGTGGCAGTTTGGTACTTAGAGGAGTAAATGCTTCTTGATTTAGTCATTTGAAGTTGTCTTTGGGTTAATCTGCCTTTGATTTTATCATATTAACTCTGCATTAGGCCTCGGAACCTTGATTTAGCCTTATAATCTGTCTTACTGCTTCTATCCTTTATTTCTACTTGTCTTCACTTTATGTCTTTAATCTCTATATTATGGATTAATCTCCTTTATTTTATTTTTGATAGGAGATTATCCCTTTAATATTTATTTTCCTCCTTTTTTTCTTCTATGTATGCAGAGATGCGGCCTTTATGTGTTGGAGGGTTTTATAACCCGTCGATGATCAGGATTCATCAAGGGTTATCCTTCATGCAGACCTCCTATATTTTTCATATGAATTTACCTCTGGATCATTATCCAGAGGTTAATTCCATCTTTTTTCTTGACTGTAGGAATTATTTTTTGGGCATTACCGCCATTAAAACTTGTAAAAACACAAACAAATGTTAGTTGAAAACCTCCAAGGATTGGAGAAAAATGCATTTTTCGGTGTTTTTGAAGCATCGGGAGCGATCTGCAAAGGAGAAGGGAGTGCATGGGCATGATTTTGGAGGTGGAACCATGAGAAAATTCAAACAGAGGCGAAGAACGTTGATTTTGGCATGGGGACGAGAAAGGTGGTTTTGGAAAACCACAGTGGTTATCGTGTGGGTTGAGAGAAGTAAGTGGTATTGGGCAGGGGCTGTGCGATTCCACTAATCGATTGTCATGTGGCAGGGTGAAACCGCCCATTTTGCATGGGTCGGGGCCGTTAAACCCTATCGCAAAACTCTACGTGATATTTGATCTAGACCGTCGGATCTCAAGGAGCGAGATCAATGATGCAGACAGAGTTCGAAAACAGGGCACAAGTTCGCAAGGTGGAGCCCGTCAATAGGTAGCGGATTTTTATTGGCTTAAGGTTAAGTGAAGAGCAGGGCCTGACCTTGGTGACATGACAAGTTTTTTTGAGTAGCACGGAGTTGTGCAGATGCGGGATAAAGGGCGGTGTCGTGATGACCGTTGGATCACAACCCAGGGCTCAAGATCAACGGTCGAGGTGGTCCGGAAGAAAAAGAAGAGGCGAGGTGAAGTAAAGGGGTGAGGTGAAAAAATAGAAATAGAGAAGGGGCTAGAAACAAGCAAAGGAAATAGTTTTATGTGGGTAAGGGGCTAAGGCTTTAGGCCGGAAAGGGGCTTAAGGGCATGTTTCGTAAAGAGGGTGGGTTTAATACAAAAACAAGGTTTTTCTAAAGTTTTTTTTTTTTAAGGGTCTGATAGGCTAAAAATTTAATTTTAAACAATGTAAAAATTATTTTTGCATGGTTTAAGGGTTTTTAGACAAAATGATGAATAAGGGGGGGTATGAGGGCTTGTGAGGGGAAAGAAGAAATGGGTTTGAGATGGGGAAAGGGAGTGAATGAGAGTGTAGATGAGGTGATAAAATGAGGTAAACAGGCTTAGGAAATGGAGTCTTCTTTAGAGTAGCGAGATAAACCTTGAGAAGGAAAAAGATGAAGTTTTTAGTGAATTAGTTTAAGTTTAGGATGATGAAGGTAGTGAGATTTCTAGAACTCACAATATTTCTCAAATCTTGTTTCTAGAAATCTTAGGATTATAACTTAGTCATCTTTTGATATCAGCAAAAATTACTAATGACTAACAGTGGCTCCACTTGGGGAGGGAAACTTTATTTTCAAGGTGTCCTGAACCTCCAGTTTATCAAGTCTTTGAGTTTCAGTAGACCAGTGCCTTTCCACTTGGGCCGATTTACCTTCTTTTTCACTTGCTGTTATTTCTTTGAAGTGACAATCTGATCAATCTGCAACAAATGATTTCTTTCAAACAAAATTTCTACCTACCCAATCCTACTTGTCCTAACATTTTTTATTCTTCTTTGAGTGCACTTGATCTGGTAAACTCTTTGAATTTTTATTTTTGAAAACAAAAATAAACTATCTACTTTAATCCTTATTTCTTCCAAGGGTTCAGATTAAACTAGTGAACTCTTTTTATTTTCTACCTAAAACTATTTGATTTCCAATATTAAACTTTTTGGAAGTTTTGATTCTCTAGCTATTGACATGAAATTTAAAGCATGGTTCAAATCAGTATTAGACAGTCTGATTCATCATGGTTGTGGCATTTGGAACAAGCTGCACACAAACTTTATTTTGAGTAAAAAGTAAATTTAGAAAGATAAGGCTATGATTTGACATCAGTAATGCATCCTTATCCATCTCTTTGGTTTTGTTTTGAGCATTTGGAACCAAGATATTTATATTTCCCTAATCTATCCTTCTTTTATAAGTCAAGTCTAAAATAATATTGACAATCATTGTTTCTACTAACTTATCAACATAAATTTAAAGCATGTTCAACCATGAGTAGGCTAGATGACTAAACAAGATATCTTTTTGAATTAGTAGTAGCATTTAGACTTGCACACTTTCAGCAGTACTATTTTTTGGGTATGGGGCTGTACCTCTTTTGAATTTTGCCCTCTTTTTCTTTTCTTTCATTGTTTTTGTATTTTTTGTTTTTAAGATTTTCTCATGCAATGTTTTATGTACAATGAATGGAATATTTGAAGCTAAGACTCCTGACAGAAATAATGTTTAAGCACCCTACCATTGACAGGACCTCCAAATAGTTCTTCTCCATTCAGCCCTTGTAAAAATAAATCATTATGACCCCTAATTGAGTGAATGATATAAGACCCTTTCCATAAATTCTCAAACTTGCCATGTTTACCTTTATCTCTCCTTGAATCCCATTTCAAAACTGTATCTCCAACTTGGAAGTTATTTGATTTGGTCCTCCAGTCAAAGATTTTCTTGATTTTTTCTTGAACTGCTTGTGTCCTTTTGTATACTTCTTCTCTTATCTGTTGTGAATGAATAGTTTGATTTAGTCTTATCTGCATGTCATTTCCTTCTATTTGTACTTGTTGGAGAAGTTTCATGACTGGAACTCCCAAAGATGTAGGGAAGATTACATCTATGCCATATATCAACTGATAGGGGGACACATTTATTGATTTCTTGCTGGTTAGCCTATCAGCCCATAATGCATGTACCAGCTTACTATCCCATGATTTCTGATTTTGATCCAATGGTTTTTTGATAATGTTGACCAAAATTTTGTTGGAGGATTCAGCTAATCCATTACCCTGGGGGTAGTAAGCTGTGGAATGTCCTAATTTAATATGATGTTTATAGTAGAAGTCAAAAATTCCTAGCATTCCTAAAAGGGATGACCTCTATCCACTTGGTAAAGTAATATGTGGCAGTAAGGATCCACTTATGTTGGGTAGATGAGGTTGGGTGAATTTCTCCAATAAATTCTAAACCCCATTGCTGAAAGGGAGCCTCAATACTGATGGGATGCAAAGGTAAAGGTAAGAATTTTCTCTTGCCATAAAAATTTTGACACTTATGGCAAGTCATGAATAGTTTCTGAATATCATGGAAAAGGGTTGGCCAATAATAGCTAGCTCTAAGAATCTTGTTTGTTGTGGTCTTCCAGTAAAGGTGGCCTCCACATTCTCCCTCATGCAGCTCATGCATGATTTTTCTTGCATCATCCTCAAGCAAACATTTAAGCAATATTCCAATAGCATTTTTCCAATATAGAATTCCATCTAAAATGCAATAATTTAAAGCTTTTTGTTTCAATAATCTAGCTTTAGTCTTTGATAGAGAAGGAGGAGTATTAAGATAGAGAAGCACATAAATGATATCAGCATACCAATATGAATTCAAAAAAAATTCTTCAATGTATGGAGCTGTGAACTCTTCCTGTTCTTCTAAAACATCAACCATATTTATATTTAATGTTTGGAAATTTGATTCTACCATGAGTTTTTCTTGTTCTTGTCCTTTAATCAGCTTGGTAGTCTTGATTTCTAAATCATTTTCTAAAATAATTGCAATCCATTTTCCCCTTTTACCATCAGGCTCTTGATTTAGAATGTCCTTGACAACTATATGTGGGACAAAAGCAATGATATGTGAGTGTAAAATGTAGACTCAGAAATTCTTCAATGCTTTTATCAAGGCTAAGGCTTGTTTCTCCATGATATTATATTTGAGTGGAGCATCTCTTAAGGCTCTACTGAAAAAGGATATTGGTTATTCTTGGCCCATGTTATTCTTTTGCAACAAGACTGCAACACTAGTGTGTTCAAAGGCAAATGAGAAAATGTAGAAATCCTTAGTGAAATCAGGACTAATAACAACTGGTATTTGAGTGAGAGCTTGTTTTACCAGTTCAAATGATTGTTTGGATTCTAAGGTCGATTTAACTCCTGTTTTCTTTTTGAGCATGTTTGTGATATTTCTTAGAAGTTCAGCAAGGTTGGGGATGAACCTTCTCAGAAAATTGATCTTCCCAATGAAAGATTGCAATTCCTTGAGATTCCTAGGATGGTTGATTTTCAGTATGTCTTTAATCCTTTTAGGGTCTACTTTGCTTCCTTCTTCAAAAATTATGTGGCTAAGAATTTTTCCTTCTTGGAGACCAAAGAGTGTCTTTTTGGGATTCAAAGATAAGCCATATTTTCTACATTTCTCAAAAACGTTTCTCAAATGAATCAAATGTTTTTTATCAATTTTGGAGAAAACAATAATGTCATCAAGGTAAATGATTATAAAATAGCCTATGTCTTCTGAAAAATCTATGTCCATGGCCCTCTGGAATGTGGCCCCTGTGTTCATCAAACCAAATGGCATTTTAACATACATGAATGTACCCCAAGGTGTGGTAAAAGTAGTTTTGTGTTGATCATTTGGGAGTACTAGCACTTGGTTGTAGCCTAAAAAACCATCCAACAGTGATATTCTTTTAGATCCAACCACCTTTTGAAGTATGTAGTCCATTTTAGGCAAGGTATAATTATTTTTCAAGGAGGCTCTATTCAGATTTCTAAAGTCAATGCAAAGCCTAATTTCCTCGGTCTTCTTCCTAGCAGACACAAGGTTAGACACCCACTGTGAGTATCTAAGGGGAACTATTATCCCACCATCATACATCTTCTTGATCTCTTTCTCAACTAAAGGTAATAAAACAGGGTTTATTCTTCTTAGTTTTTGCTTGAAAGGTTTCTGATTTTCCTTAAGAGGAATTTTGTGTTCAATAATGTTGGTATCATATGATTTCAGATCTTTGTATCCGCATGCAAACACATCTCCAAACTCCTTTAAAAGTTCAATATATTCTTATTTGATATGATTAGGGAGAGTTCTAGATAACTTGATCATTTTGGGTTCATTTATGCTGCCTATGTTATGTTCTTCTACATTAGTTTCTGTAGGCTCCATCTTTTATTTTTTAGCTACATCATTGAAGTCAAAAAGTTCCTTTAATGGAGTAAGGCCCCTTGGTATTGAATCATTTTTACATTGTAAAACTTCAAGGTCCTTTTGATCTATTTTTTTTAGTGATTCTACTATATAAAGATATTCAAATTGGTTTATATCAGCAGTAGAGGACAACTCTATTTCATGGGCTTGTTTTTCATCAAGATAGCCTTTTTCATGGCTTGAGCTAGGTGTTAATTCAACAAAATAATTTCTTGATTGTAGAAAATCATCAATGTGTTTGTCATCCTCAAACACTTGCCAATGGTCTTCATTGTCAAGGATTGTGGGCCTGTTGTTTACTTTGAAAGTAAATTGTTCACTTTCATGGGGGATTTGGCAATTACTGGAAGTAAAGGCAAGTTCGTTTGCAATGTTATTTTGAGCTCTAGGGATGAAAGTGAGTTCATATTTTTCAAAAGTTTTTAGGAGCTCTAGGGAAGAATTCCTATATTCCCTTAATCATGGGTTTTTGGCTGAATACTCCTCTTTTATTTTCCTAATGATCAGCTATGAATCTCCTTGGACTGATATTTTCTTGGCTCCTAAATCTTTGAGCAAATGTAGGCCAAGGAGGAGAGCTTCATATTTTGCAATGTTATTGGTGCATTGGAAATCAAGTTTATAAGAATGTCATTGGTTTGTATTGTGTATCCATACACCAGCTCCAGAACTTGTTTTGCTACAAGAGCCATCAAAGCTCATTTCCCACAGTGTTTCTATCTCATGCTCATTTTCCTTTTGTTGTTCAAGGCTACTAAGGGTAGGGTTGTTAGCTTCTTCTTTTGGGAACTAATTTGACTGTTTAGGTGAGTTTAACTTTGTCTCACTTTCCTTTTCTTGTTGGCTGATTTCATCTTCATTGTACAAGATAAAGGAGTCTAAAACTGAATGAATAGAATAAACATGAGTGTTGTTTGGCCTATCTATGTTGCTTACCATACATTTCATATGAGATTCTCTTTATAATCTTCTGGTCTGGTTAAAAACTGGAATGGTAGCATAAGACATGTCCATTTGAAGGCTTCACTGAAGTTTGGCTCCCCATGATATAGATAGAAGCATGCCATATTTTGGGGGAATGTCAGCAACAACTATGTCCATAACTAGACCATTAGCAGGAATTTGTGCCAAGTTGACACATAAATCCTTGATTAGGCCTAAAAACTTGACTCTGTTTGAATCAAAGGAATACAGGTCCTTGTAAGGTTTAGTAATTCCTATGCCTAATATCTCCATCACCACTTTTGGCAGAAGGTTGTGAGAGGCACCAGAATCTAGCATGGCATTGTGTAAAATCTTATCATGTATATTTAAGCTGACATAAAATGGAGGAATGGTCCCTTATTGGTATTTTCCTTCTACTTCAGGACCAAACAACAGTTCTGGTTTATCATCTGTCAATTTTAATGTATCAGTATCACTTCCTATATTCAAAGCTTTCAAAACTTGGTTTTTATATACATCCTGGGTTACTAGTTCAGCTAAGGGTATGCTAATTTTGATCTTGGCAATTTCACCCTCAAGGCTAAAAGGGACTAATTTTTTTGACATATTTACATATTTTTTCAAGCATAGTCTTTTCAGTAATTTTGATTTGTTGAGTTTTATTATGACTATTATTTAGGACATATTTCTCAGGGCCACTAGCTGGAGTACTAGGGCATCTTGGGTCAACACTTTGCTGATTGGATTTGTCTTTATTTGAGTCATTTTTCTTAGTCAGAGTGTTATTTTTGTTTTCTATCTTCTTAGGAAGGTTTTCTAAAGTTTTCCTAATAGCAGTGTCCGTGTTTTCATCATTGGAAGTTCCTGGGTTCCTTTTGCTTCTAAGATCATATTGTCTGTGCACCTCCATTATTGCATTTTCAAACCCCAATTAGTAATCTTCAGAATCCTCATTATTATTTTCAATTTGTTCTGAGGAGAAGAAACCTTGTTCTTCTTCAGTGAGGAAAAAATTTGTCTCACTGTGAGATCCTATAAGATTTACATGATTCGCTTCTAATCTTTCAGTTTCCCTTTCTTCCTCTTGATCGGCATAGTTTTCTTGAAAGGGAGGCCTAATTTGTTGGTCATTATCTCTTTGTCTATTTTGAATAGGATCTCTTCTGAAATTAAGATTTCTATTTTTGTTTTGGGGATTGATTTGGTTTTCTCTAGGAGGCATTCTATCATATAAGTTTATCTTTTAAATTATTCTTTCCATTACCCTCACTAAGTTGTCAAATTTGGCATCAGATGATGAGGTTGATGCCATTCTTTCATATTTATATGTAACTCTTTTCTCTAATTTCAACCTATCTCTTTTCTCAATCAGATTTTCTTCTACACTAATGGCTCCCCTTTGCATATCTTCTAAAGTTAAAAGGTCTCTTTCTCTTAGCTGGTAGGCCATGTTTGGATCAAAGCCTTCAAGAAATTTAGCTAATGCTAAGCCTAGTGGAGGTTTCATGTTAGGGGGGGGTGCATTGTAAACACTATTGAATCTAGTGCAATAATCTTGGACACTTTTCGCACTGTTTCTTTTGAGGTTGCTATATTCTGAAAGGATTTGGAGAGGGTTATTTTTAATTTCCCATCTTTTTATGAATGTTTGGTATAAAGAAGGGAGATCAGTTATGCTATTAGGAGTTAAGCTTTTAAACCATTTCTTAGCTACTCCTCCGAAACTTTGGGCAAAAATTCTCATCTTAATGGTCTCTTCTTCTATTTCCATATAATCAAAGGCATCATCCATTTTATCTACATGATGTTGGCTAGTAGTAGATTCAGTTCCAGTGAAATGGAGAATTATATATTAATAATCATTTGGTAAAGGAACCAGAGGTTGTGGTAACACTAATGGGGCATACCATGCTACCATGGTGGGAGAAGATGGGAGATTTACAAGGGGTGGATTTGTGAAAGGGAAAGTGGGATGAAAAGGGGTGTTTTGAACATTGGATGTGTGGATAGGAGTGGTGGAAATACTTGGACCAATAGGTTGATTATGAGAAAATTTTCTATGAAAATAACTGAAGTGGTGGAGAAGCTAAAAATCAAGATGAGTGGAAGGAGATGCTTCTATGGTAAAGTTCTACTGCAAATTTGTGGGCTCAAGGTCAGATTGGTCAATGTCACTATTGGACTTAGTCCTGAATAAGTTCCTTGAATGGTACAAGTTAAAGTGAAGATCCTTCAAGACTATGAGGTTTTGAGGGACAAATCTTGTTCTTTAGATGGTCCTATCAGTAGTTAAATTTCTATCTTTAGAAGTTTGCCACAAAATATTTTATGGATCGTCAACTATTGTAGGAGGATTAGGGTCTAGATGAGATCTGGTACTGATCCTATGTGAAGCCAGATTTCAAAATCAAGATTCAGAGAGGCTGAAAGTTTTTAAGGACTGTTTTCAGTAGTTTTGACCTCTCTTAGTGTTTAGTTTCTTTATAGAATATGGGACTAGGCTTCTCAACTTCTTGGGATTGGTTTAACACAATCCTAAGGAAACCTAGAAGTACTAGTCGATTAGTAGGCCTACTAGGGCTAGTGGAGTCGCCAGGTGGAAATTTTTAGCTTTTTTAAAGGTAAAATGTGTTAAGGTCCACCACCAAATGAGTAAATAGAAACCAATATAAGAATTTTTTTGGGGTTTTCTGAGTTTTTGTGTGGTTCTATGGTTTGTAAGAGTTTTTTACACCTGAATCATCATTTAGCTAAGACGGTGAAACAAACAAAGTCTACTCTATGGCCATTAGCTGAGTTTTCTATGATTTAATAATGGTTTTTGGAGTCCTAAGGTATACTTAGTTTGTCACTGACTCAGAAGGTCCCACCGTGATCGCTAGAATCTTGTTTTAGGGATGTGGTGGAAGATAAATCACCAAATAATATTGGTCAAGGGTTTCTGAATCTTTTAAGGGTGTTTTAAGCATGAATTTACTTAGAAGGTCCCACCGTGATCGCCAGAATGTTTTGGTCCCATGATTTGGTAGATTGACATACCAAATGACAAGGCAACATGGAACCAGTCTTTAGAGTTCTAGGACCTAGCCTTCCTAGACTCAAAGAGGGATCTCGCAGGTTGTTTGCAAAGGATGTGTGCTTGTTTGCTTTTTAAGAGTTGATTTTAAGCTAGTTATTAAGTACAATATTTGTCTGATTGTTTTGGTTGGACATAATGATCAAAGAGCATAGATAGAATGAGGAGATATATAAGTCATTGGGAAATGGAGTCAAATGGAAGTCATGATAATTTCATTAAAGAATCGGGGAGTATCATAGGGAAAATCTAACTTTGCCAGTGGATCTTCAAAGTTTTTAGGATAATGAAATGAAAATTAAGGATAAAAATGAAAAGTAGGACAAAGGGAAATTAAGAATCCTTTATCATGTACTTTAAACAAGAGAAATATTTCAAGGTAACTGTTAGGAGCAAGCTAAAGGACAGGGAAAACCATAGACATATTTGGACAAACTTTTAATAAGAAAACCTTTCAGACAACAATCCAACAATAAAAAGACTACTTTCACATAAATAAAACATATAAGATAACAGTGGGAGCAGCCTAAGATCAAATAGAAATAATCTAATCTTCTTTTGACTAACTCTCTAGGGGTATTCAAAGAAAATTTTAAAGGTAGACCAGAGGACAGGGCGCACCATAGACTTCCCTGGTTTAGACTCTACTAAGCATACCTTAAAGAAGTTTCAAAAACAATTCTCAAGTTGTACTCAAAGGAACATGGACTCACCACTAATTTTCCTAGTTTCACTCTATTGAAATCATTCCTTAAAAATAACCTCTCAAGATGTACTCAAAGGAACATGGACTTACCAAAAGAGAAACTCCTTGGTTATGCTCTATTGAATTATTTCTAAAATAACAAGTTAGATGGAACTGGAGGGAAGTTAAGAATCCTCCAATCAAGCCTTGGAGAAGAACCCATTAAGATAGTGAAGAGAAAACATAACTAAGGTGCTTCCAAAAGAAATTTCTTAACCTAAAACCTTTGCTCCACTATAACAAATAAAGATGAAAAAAAATGAAAACAGGAAATAACAATAATAGATAGAAGCACCTCACCAACAGCCAAGCTCATGGATCCAGTGATCTAGCCTCCTCCATCAACAAACAAATCAGGGCATCCACAATATCCAAGACATCAATTTTTCTTCAACTTCCAAGAGACTGTGTATTACTTTTAAGAGTCATCAAATTCCAATAATACAATGAGTCCAGATGTAGTATTTACGCTTCAAATGAGGAGGTGAAGCTCAAGATAGGGTTTGAGTATCATTTATTATAGATTAAGTGCATTCCTAACCTTCAAAACCATGCAAGGCTTAAGGCAGGAATATCTTAACTTACTAAGGAAAAATAGGTGAAATGTTTGACTTGAAGACCTATTCTTAACTTTAAAATAACTGCCTTGACAGATAAAAAATATCTCTAACTGTGTAATAACTACCAAATGCCTTTATGAAAAGAAATCATGCTGTAGGTGGCAATTTGGTCTTTAGAGGAGTAAATGCTTCTTGATTTAGTCATTCAAAGTTGTCTTTGGGTTAACCTGTCTTTTATTTTATCATATTAACTCTGCATTAGGCCTCAGAACCTTTATTTAGCCTTATAATCTGTCTTACTGCTTCTATCCTTTATTTCTGCCTGTCTTCACTATCTGTCTTTAATTTCTGTATTATGGATTCATCTCCTAGATTTTCTTTTTGATAGGAGATTATCCCTTTAATATTTCTTTTATTCCTTTTTTGCTTCTGTATATGCAGGGATGCGGCCTTTATGTGTTGGAGGGTTTTATAACCCATCGATGATCAAGATTAATTAAGGGTTATCCTTCATGCAAACCTCCTGGCTTTTTCATATTAATTTACCTCTGGATCATCATCCAGAGGTTAATTCCATATTTTTTCTTGACTGTCAAAATGATTTTTGGGGCATTACTGCCATTAAAACCTGTAAAAACACAAACAAATGTTAGTTGAAAACCTGCGAGGATTGGAGAAAAATGCATTTTCAGGAATTTTGAGGCGTCGGAGCGATCTGCAAAGGAGAAGGGAGTGCAGGGGCATGATTCCAGAGGCAGAACCATGAGAAAAATCAAACAAAGGTGAAGAAGGTTTATTTTAGTGTGGGGAGGAGAAAGGTGGTTTTGGAAAACCACAGTGGTTATCGCACGGGTTAAGAGCGGTAAGTGGTACTGGGCAGGGGTTGCGCAATTCCACTAATCGATTTCCATGTGGCAGGGTGAAACCTCCCATTTAGCGTGGGTCAGGGCCATTAAACCCTATCACAAAAATCTACCTGGTATTCGAGCTGGACCTTCAGATCTCGAGGAGAAAGATCAATGGTGCAGACAGAGTCTGGAAGCGGGGCGCAAGTTCGCAAGGTGGAGCCCGTGAACAGGTGCCGGAGTTTTATTGGCTAAATATTAAGTGAAGAGCAGGGCCTAGTCTTGGTGGCGTGACAAGTTTTGATAGGTAGCATGGAGTTGTGCAGATGCAGGATAAAGGGCGGTGTCGTGATGATCGTTGGATCAGGGCCCAGGGCTCAAGATCAATGGTCGAGGTGATCCGGAAGAAAACAAAGAGGCGGGGTGAAGTGAAGGGGGGGTGAAAAAATAGAAATAGGGAAGGGGCTAGAAACAAGCGGAGGAAACGGTTTTATGGGGGTAAGGGGCTAAGGCTTTAGGCTAGAAAGGGGCTTAAGGGCATGTTTTGTAAAGAGGGTGGGTTTAATACAAAAATATGGTTTTTGTAAGTTTTTTTTTTTTTTAAAGGGTCCGATAGGCTAAAAAGTTAAGTTTTAACAATGTAAAAAGGATTTTTGCATTGTTTAAGGGTTTTTAGACAAAATGATGAATTAGGGGGGGTATGAGAGCTTGTGAGGGGAAAGAAGAAATGGGTTTGAGATGGGGAAAGGGAATGAATGAGAGTGTAGATGAGGTGATAAAATGAGGCAAACAGTCTTAGAAAATGGAGTCTTCTTCAGAGTATTAGGATAAACCTTGAGAAGGCAAAAGATTAAGTTTTTAGTGAATTAGTTTAAGTTTAGGATGATGAAGGCAGTGAGATTTCTAGAACTCACAATATTTCTCAAATCTTGTTTCTAGAAATCTTAGGATTATAACTTAATCATCTTTTGATATCAGCAAAAATTACTGATGACTAACATGATCTTCTTGAGATAGTGTTAAGTAATCAATTATATCTAATGATCTATAAAACGAAGTAAAGTATGCAAAAGGTAACTCAGTAATTGTAATCATTAAACATTCAACCATTCAGTCTTGAAACATGATTAAATCAGTCTCTTTTAGAATGATTTTATGAATACCAGTGATGCAATTAAGTGAGGATCTGAAAGCAAAATGTGAAAGCATGTAAAACTCACTATAAACAACTTATGCATATTTGAATTTTCTACAACATTCAATGTGAAGTATTTCCCTCTCAAGATGTTACGTGAGAAGTCAATTATGCCTTATTTTCTAAGTTCCTAGAAAGAAAATAACAATGTGCAAAGTAATTTCAATCACAATTTGAATTACATATTTAACCATTTAGTTTAGGATCATCATATTGAAATGGATTTTGAAAACATCCATTGACATAGTTAATTGACAATTCTGTTCTAAGAAAACGAATGACAAAATAGTAAGGAAACTAGGCAAATGTGTATTCTTATTACTTCAATCTTAATTCGATTTGAAAACAGAGTTGTCTATCTTCAGGAAATATCTTAGAAGAACAAGTTTGCACAATTTTGATTTAATGTTATGCTATTGATCAAAAACTTCAATGAAACATTAACCTAATTAGAAAACAGATTTGCTAAAAACAAAGAAATGAAAATTGAACTAAAAAAACAAATGAAAAAAATCCTCCAGTGCAGGGGCTCTCTACAACTGATTCAGTTGAACTGCTAGCTGGTTAAGGATGCAATTAAACAATCATTGGCAACACAAACTTTGTATTATGATAAACTGAATTCTGAATACATAGTATCAGCAAAAAGCTTAAACTTAACACTTAATTTCTGAACTGTCTTCTCGGTCTTTTACAACTGATATTTAAAGGAAAATAACATAATTGTTTGTGAGATAAACTTGCTATATGTAGCTAATTCGAATTAGACTTGCAATAGGACTGTTAGACTCTTGATTTTCTACGATAGAGCAAATCAAGAGTCCTGCTGCTTCTAGATAATGTACTTTGACCACACCTTTGACCATGATCTTAGGCCTTCTTTTCTGTCGATCTGGACCGAGTGAATAGGATAGAATCTATGTGGAGATGATTTTAGAAACGCCCATGTGGCCCAATTCTTCATTTGACACATGGAACCTGCCAGGCCATGAGAGTAGCTATGGAATCCATAGTTAGCTGCAGAATATGCTACATTCTGTAGCTAAATTGAAAAAATCTATCCAAATAGCAAGAACATGAAAATATAATATGGCAATAATTTTAATGCATCCTTAAGACAAAACCTAGCATTTATCATTGATTGGGGTCTGTGATCTTATGATAAAGTGAGGGAAAGAGATGAGAAAATTTGTCAAAGAGAGAGTAATTCTGAGGTTCAACATAGGGATTGGTGGTTCATATTGAGACATGACCCTAGATCAAAACATATTTTTGAGAACAATAGTGTTATCATGCCAAGCGAGCTGGAAAATAATGAGGGTGATCCAGAGAACCGAGAGCGATATGGTACATGTGTTATTTCATCATTTATATTTTTTAAGATGGGTTTTTATAAAGAAGAAGATTTAATTACCTTATAACTAAGACTCTTTTTTTCGAAACATTATAATATTTATTTTGAATTAATTGGTAATTTGCATTGTGTTAATGTTAAAATCATTTCACTTGATAATTTGCAATTATGTTTATCTCGAAAACAATGGCATACTGTATAAAGTTCATTTTTTTAGGTATGTAAGATCATAATAGAATAATGATCATTATAAATTACATGAATTTATTTGCATTATTTTCTAAACTTTATTATGTTACAAAAATTCATATTCTTCTAGATTTATTATTTTACAATTATTTACAAATTTACAAATTTAAAAAATTTAATAAAATCATTCCACATTAATACAATTAAAATTTTACAAATATTTTAGATACAATTACAATTAAAATTACAATTACAATTTTACAATTTCATATACAATTACAATTACAATTACAATTTTATAATTACAATCATTTCACATTAATACAATTAAAATTTTACAAATATTTTACATAAAATTATAATTACAATTACAATTTTACAATTTCACATATAATTACAATTTTAGAATTTTACATACAAATAAAATTACAATTACAATCATTTCACATTAATACAATCAAAATTTTACAAATATTTTACATACAATTACAAATAAAATTAGTATTGAATTAAAATTAAAATTACAATTACAATTACAATCATTTCACATTAGTAAAATTAAAATTTTACAAATATTTTACATACAATTACAATTAAAATTTAAATTGAATTAAAATTAAAATTAAAATTACAATTACGATTACAAGTTTACAATTTCACATATAATTACAATTACAATATTTACAATTAAAATTTTAGAGCTTTACATACAATTACAATACAATTACAATCATTTCACATTAATACAATTAAAATTTTACAAATATTTTACATAAAATTACAACTACAATTACAATTTTACAATTTCACATACAATTACAATTACAATTTTAGAATTTTACATACAATTAGAATTACAATTACAATTTTACAATTTTGTAATTTTACATATATAGAATTAAAATTAAAATTACAATTACAATCATTTCACAATAAATTAAATATTACAATTAAAATTAAAATTTTACAAATATTTTACATACAATTAGAATTACAATTACAATTTTACAATTTTACATACAATTAAAATTAAAATTTCAATAACAATCACGACATAATATTTAATAAATATCATTATTTAATATTAAAAATAAACATTACAATCATGATAACCATCGTACAAACATCATATTCGACTAAAAAACACATTCAAATTTTCTAACATCATCTAATCATTGTGATCATGATCATCTAACAAAACAAAATAATTGCATAACATCATCACAACACAAACATCAAATATACATCTCATGTTAGATAATTACTATCACATGCACATCTATCTGCAAGCTGCACATTAAATGAACATATCTAACATGACCTAGCAATATACACATCATGATGATCACCAACATGTAAATTAAGTACAACTACAACATGAACATAAAATACATGGACCATATATATATATATATATATATATATATATATATATATATATATATATATATATATATATATATATATATATATATATATATATATATATAATGTCAAAAATATACAACTTTAATATAAATGTAAAATATCGGTTGGTGGTACATCATCAATAGTAGTACTAGCTAGGGCCTGCTCAGTCAATGGTGCAGCCTCAACAAGCTCAGATAGATGTCGTTCATCATGTGCTTGTTGATCTGGTGGTGCCTCATGCTGACCAGGATCAACCGCCTGCACATGATGAGTTGAAGTGGATGGTCCAGCGGACCTGCTCATGATCATGAGTACCGCTGGATGCTGCAGGCTGCTCATCATGATGACTCAAAGTGGATGGTATAGCCTGATCATGGTCATGACTGCTAGATGTTGCAGGCTGAGAAGGTTGACTCGAGGTGGATGGTCCAGCCTGCTCATAATCATGACTGTTGGTCGATGCTGCAAGTTTCTCATCTACAGCATGAGGTGAGTGATGATCACTCCCCTGATCGTGATCATCATATGATGCATCACTTCTTGAATTTCAACGTACTGTGTCTCAACCATGCCTACATCGAAGGGCCCTCCTCAACCGCGCCACTACGCTGGTAGCTCCTACGACATGCCACATCAGGGTTAACATATCACGTGGCATGCCTCTCCACATCGTTATCAGCCTATCATCAACATGTATCTCTCTGAAAATGGTCGGCCTGACTCCCTCCTCCACAAGAAGTCGACAAATTTGGTCACCCAACTCCATCCTAAATCTAGTGTCAGGCCTACGCCTCACACCAGTCGGTACCTGCACAAAATGAGGATGATCAGGTCTATCTACATCGGCCTAATCCTCGACATCTACCATCTCCTGATCGAAGTCATCAGGATCTACACCTGGATCATTTGGTGGCAGTGGCATCTCATCGCCATAAAATGACCCAATGTCTACAAAATATAAAGTACACAAAAATAATTAGACAATTTCATTAAACAGTTTAATAAAAACAAGTTAAGAACATGTTAGAATAAATTTAAAGAAAACACTAATATTACCTCTATCATCCAGTGGCTCATCATATATGAAGAGGATGTTGGCACACCCTCGCCAATCCAAACCAGCATATGGACAAGGGACCAGAACGAAGGCATGTTCATCAACATGGGCTAGCAACTCCAGTGCATCATGCGATAACCTCGCAGAAAACTCTGACTCATCCCTGTTGGGCATCATCTGTCCCCACATCTGCATTCGTACATGCAGCATCGACCTATGAGGATGCTGAAAAAAATTTGGCCTCATCTTTGGAAACCTCTCAAAAAATAAACAAAATAGCTCTTAATTAAAAGGGAAGTTCACCCTCCCTTGTGCTTGAGCACATCTATCTAAAGCTGTACAAAACGGTCGCAAAAAAATCGTAGACCACCTCAAAAGTCACTGCGCCTGTAATAAAGAATCAACATAAAATAGAAGCAGTAAACTAATACATTTATCATCACTGGTATGGTGTGAAATGTTCGAAATTAGTAGTGAGAGGCACTTCACCTCCTTTCCACCAAATGAAGCAATACGTGACTGACCACCAGAGACCTGAAAATCTGCAAGAGACAGTATATCGACACTAATGTATCTCTGGGAGTAAGCCAACTGACTCCCTACTGCATAGCCAACGAGTACTTCTGGGAATGAGGGAAAATCCTGCCCTCTCCTCGATAGGACAATAATTAAATAGATGTCCTCCTCAGTGGGTGCGTACCATTGGTTAGGACCAACCCAGAAAGCCTGTCGGTTGGCATTCCACCCGAAGATAAGCTGTCGCAATAAGCCACCATGGCCCATTAGGGATGTAGCCTCCTCATAGAACTTGAGGAGGACTATCTCCCTTAGGAGCACCTGGGTGGCTGCTGTAATAGGGAGAGGGTACATATCTCTCTCCCTCTCTTGTGCCTCGAACAAGCGAACCACGTTATACTGGTCCGCCATATGTTGTTGTCGTTCCCTCTCTTTTCTCCTTTGATGTTGCTGAATGTCACATATTAAATACAATTTTTTTATTAAATGATACATGTATTTAGGAATAGATATATCTATATATATATTATTTGAAAAAAAAAATTTCGGTGCACCAAAATAAACAGGAATGCACCAGTCATGATGCGCCTAGAAATTTGCAGCGTGTCGCACATCATTACTTGTACTTTCTCAAGTGGTGCGTTGAGTAAATGCACCGCCAGACATCTGCTAGTGGTCAACGGTGCAGTCGTTTAACAAATGCATCATTGACAATGAACAAATTCAGGAGGGTAGTGAACTGACCAAAATACTCGCCCCAGGGCAGATAGTTTCATCAGTGCACCATCCTCCTGGCATCATTACATGGTCAATGTTATGGTGGTATAACCGACTACACCGTTGAATATGTATGAGTGCGGTGCACTAACCAAACTATGTGCCCCGAGGTGTATAGTTTAAGCAGCACACTTCCCTCCTGACATCACTACATAGTCAACGGTGCGGTCGTTTACATGACCGCATCGCTGACTATGTCCAAGTTTGGTAGGGCAGTGCGCCGACAAAAATATCCACCACAGGGTGTATATTTCAGTCAATGCACTACCCTACCGCACTTGGACATGGTCAAAGGTGCGATCGGCTAACTGACCGCACCGAAATTTTTGTAAATTTAAAAAAGGCATGGTGCATCATTTAGGTACCGCCCTGGAACTAGTGCGAATACTGTTAGCACTGGTCATGGTGCTACCTGTAAATTTACAGGCAACACCACTAACCAATGCGAGCTGAATGACTCGAGCGCACCACGTGGGAAATTTTCTTTTTTTTTAAAGAAGTTCAATTTTAAGTTATTTTACAAAAAATAATCCGATAAAAGGTTTAATTATGGGAAAACAAGTAAAATACCTATACATTTGGGTGTCGAGGAGGCATATTTTTTGTAGAATTTGAAAAAATAAATTTTCCCACCATTTTGCAAAATTCGAAATGGAGATGGTGGGCAATGGACAGTAGCAGTGCGTGCAATGGGAGCACTGATTGCACAACGCCTCAAACAAGGTAAATTTTCACCAATGCTTGAGAGCTCAAGAGTACTGAAAAGTGAAAAATGTGGATTTTTTGCCGTAATATTTTTTATTTAAACTTATTCTGATGCGCTAGTTTTTTAGCTTCACTGGGCGGTTTCTTACAACCCCACCAGGTTGTTTCAGTTTTGGCGTGAGTTTTTAGGATGCACCAGTGACGAATATGTGTAGAGCACCAGTGTGATACAGTAATTAGATGCACCGGGCACGTTTGTACCAAGTGCACAGTGTCCTGGTCTGCCAATTTGTAGTACGCATCGGTGCTTTCTCTAGTGGAATGCATCGGTGCGGTTTAGGATGAGAAGTGCACCGGACAAAAAAGATCCACAAAAACATCCACCTGCCAACCTCCTCTAGTAACCTCCACTACAAACGGATTTCTGGGCTATTTTTATAAGGGGTTCGTAAAAAAAATCTGCTAGAGGGTATTTTCCTTGTAGTTAAGATGGCCTCCAGTTGTAGCACCAAGTGCCCCTCATCATCAGTAGACGGAAGCTCCATAGGTTTTGTCACCTATTGTCCCAAATAATTCTTCAAGCATGAGACATGGAAAATTTTGTGAATCCTACTCCTTGATGGAAGCTCTAGCTCATATGCCACCTCTCCAACCCACTTGATCACCTTGTATGGTCCATAGAAGCATGGCTTGAGCTTCCCAGCCACTTTCTGCTTCAACGTGGACTGCTTGTATAGCTGAAGACGGAGGTATACCAAGTCATCCACCTCAAACTACCTATCCACGCAGCCCCTATCTATGTAAATATTTTTTTAGTTTTGAGTTGTGTCTAAGTTATCTTTGAGAGCCTGGAGTATGTCTTGGCTCTCTTGGATCGATTCCTTGGCCCTCGGGGCCTTGCTAGCTCCAAACATCACATCAACAAAGGTCAAGGCATTATATCCATACAAATCATATAATGGAGACATACCGATTGACATGTGGAATTTTTTGTTGTAGTAGTACTCTCCCAGGTGATGCCAATGTAGCCAAGCTTTCAGTTATCCCGTGACATAATTCCTCAAGTATCCCTCCAGTCTCTTGTTCATGATCTCAGTCTTCCCATTTATCTATGGGTGGTAGTTGGTGCTAGGTGTCAAATTTGTGCCCACCAAACGTAATAGATCCTATCAAAAACCTCCCATGAACCGGCTATCCCTATCACTAAATATGGTCTTTGGAAGACCATGAAGTCTGAAGATATCTTGGAAAAATAGCTCAGCCACTTGTGGAGCAGTGTACCAAGCTGAAATGGAAAAGAAGTGAGGATACTTCATCAACTGCACAACCAGTACACTGAAATTAAATCTTGACCTGCACCATGGAAAATCTGGTGTTGAAATCTATGGAGATGCTCTCCTATTTCCCCTTCAAAATGGGAAGCGACTGTAACAAACCAGTCGGATGATTCAACACCCCCTTATTCTGCTGGAAAAATATTCACTCCCAGACATGCCAGAGTATTTCCTCCTTGAGGCCCTTCCAAGAGAAACTCTCCCTAACGACCCTATATGTCTTGGTGAACCCCTGGTGGCCTAAAAGCAGTGGTTCATGGGCTACGTGCAAAATCCTCTCCCTTAGTTGGGAGCTGTCTGTCGAAAAGATCTGGTCATGGTAGTAGATGACCTCATCCATCATCCTGTACTGGTCATTAGTCACCTTTCCATCTAGGATCTCGCATGAAAACTAATCTTTGGAGTACTTCACCAACAGTTGGGCCCTCCAATCTGTGTCAATGTTCATCAAGGACAACATTGTAGGTCTCCAGGAAAATGCATCTGCAACCGTGTTTTTCTTTCCCTTGACATACTCAACATCAAAATCATATTCTTGGATATTTCTCACCCTTTTTTGTTGCATTTCTTGTAGTTGTTTATGTTCAAGGAAGAATCTAAGGCTATTGTGGTCGGTCCTAACCTGGAACTTGTTCCCCACAAGATACTGTTGGAATTTAGCTAACACATGCATGATAGCCAGCATTTCCTTATCATATATGGTGTAAAAACTCTCATTTGGAAGTAGCTTCTAGCTCTCAAAAGCTATGGGATGCCCCTCCTGCATTAATACTATGCCAACCCCCTCTCTTGAAGAATCACACTCTAGCACAAAGGGCTGCGTGAAGTCGGGCAGTGCCAAAACTGGACAAATTCTCATCACCTCCTTGAGCCTGTTAAAGGCACAGTCTCTGTCCAACTGAAAGCCCCCTTTTTGGTGAGTACTATGAGCGGTGCTGCTAGATGTGAAAACCCCTTAATGAACTTAAGGTAGTAGGTGAAAATTCCCACAAACCCCTGAAGTTCTGTCACATTATTTAGTTCTGGCCAATCACAGATGGCCCTGATCTTATCCTCATGGAATCTGACTCCATCCACGCTGATGATATGCCCCAATTAGAGCATATTTTTCAGCCCAAACTCGCACTTTGATAGCTTGGTGTATAAAAATTTCTCCTCCAAGATATGCAGTACAACCTTTATGTGTTGCAAATGCTCTTCCCATGTGTGGATGTAAATGAGAATGTTTTCAAAGAACATCGACACAAATTTTCTCAACTAACCATGTAAGGTGTGGTTTATGCAAGACTGGAATGTAGCCAAAGCATTGGTCAGCCCAAAGGGAATCACCAAAAACTCAAAATGGTCATAGTTATAGCGGAACGCAGCCTTGGGGACATCCTGGTTCCTTACCCTAATTTGATGGTACCACGATCTCAGATCGATCTTGGAGAAGAATTGTGCTCCCCTCAATTCATCCATTAGATCATCGATCTTAGGGATAGGGTAATGGTTCTTTATGTTTTTCTTGTTTAGGTCATTGTAATCTATGCAAATTCTTGATGTGTCATCCTTCTTCTTCACCAAAACCACTGAAGAACCAAATGGGCTCTTGTTGGGCCTGATATGTCCTAATTCCAAGAGCTCATGTATGGCTCTCTCAATATCATCCCTATAGGCCTTGGTGTGCCTATAGGGTGTGGTGATCACTACCTAGATTCCCTGCTCTAGCTCAATGGTGTGCTCAAAGCCCCGATACGGTGGTTGTCCTAGCAAGATGACCCCAAAAAATGTGGAGTAATGATCTAGGATGACCTACACATCTGAGTGTGTAGACTGACCTGAGACACCTGCCTCTAAAACCCTCAACTCCACTGCCCACTCTATATATCCCTTTTGGAAATCGGCCTCGATCCTATGTATAGAAACTATCTATGGAGGGCATGCGTGCATGCCCCTGAGCATCACATGCCTCCCACTCTTCTTGTTTGTCCACTCCATTTCCAGTGTCTCCCAATCTATAGTGACCTTCCTAAGGGTGATAAGCCACTCAACACCCAACACTACTTTGGTTTCTCGAATATTGACCATGAAGAAGTGATATTTCAATGTATATGTCCCCATGGTCAATGTTAGTGTCGGGACATAATGCATGCACTACATGGTCTTGGTCCTTGGAACCAACATAGAAAACCCATCAAAGTTTTATGTCGATATGCCCCTCCTCTCCACTGGCTAGGCATCATTGAATTTGTGGGTGGACCTACTATCCACCAACACTAAAACACGCTACCACTGGACTGTCCCACATACCCTCAGCGTGAGGTACTTGGGACCTCCCCGCAGAGATGTAAAGACCCCTCCTATATGTGAAGACGTTGACCCTCCTACGGTTAGGGGAGGTGGTTTTGCCTTATCCCCTCCTAGTGCTCTGGTGTCGGAATCTCCTCCCAAGTCCTCATATTCCTCCTCTTCTCCTTCACTATCGAAGAAAACCTTAATGTAGTGTGCCTTTCCTCTAGCACATCTGTGACCCGGTGCCCATGGCTCCTGATAGGTGAAGCAAAGCTTCCTTAATCTCAAATCTCTCCAGGGACAAGTGGACCTCACTGGCCCACGCAAGGGTTCATCTAGTCTGTAAATGAACATGTACACTCTCCTAGGCATGGACATATCTGGAATCATCACTAAAAGCCTCAAAAAATCAGAAATGTAGGTTTTCGGGTTCCCCGTCTGTTTGAGATTAGTTAGCTCAAAAAACTATTCCTCCAGGTCTTTTTGATCAAATATTCCTATCAACCTCCAAGTGAACTCATCATACGATGTCACCATTGAGTGACACAACATAGCCATCCTATGGAACCACCAGTCATGGGCTTCTACCTAATGATGCACCACTGCCACTTTGATGGCTTCTACCTCCACCATAAATTTCTACTTTCTCCACCCAAGTCTTGGTTAAACATTTCGATGACCCATCGAAAGTATGTATGAAAATTTATCCTATGGTATGTTGTAGGTCATTTCCCTAAGTGTACACTCCTCCTCTGGTCTTTCCTCATGGTATGATGTTGTTCTTCAACTGATAAAAATCCTTGAAGGTGAGGGAATCTCTGAACTCTGGCCCGTAAGACTGATACTCTGCAAAATACTCTCGGTAGTGATCCACCTATGGCTCTTGTGGCCCTCCTGATTCTGCTCCCAAAGCCAGGAATGTGGGCATGGTAGAGTATGGTGGAGTGTGTGGCACCACCTGTTGTGAAATGTTAGGCTAAGTTGGGTGATGGGAAGTGTTGGATCCCTCTCCGATATGAAATTCCCTTGGAATTTCCTACTGCTTTTTATCACCGAAAATTTTATGCCCCATCTCCTTTATCCTCTTCTTCAGCTCCTGCATCGAATTTAGAAGGAGGCTAGTAAAATACCTTCCATCCTCTCTTTCCTCTGCCATTGGTTCCTTTTCCTTCTCTTCTTCCTTCAAAAATTGGTCTACTTGATATGGCGTGATTTCAAGCTCCCTTTCCTTGCTTCTATATAGCTTCTTTCGGTATGTGATGTTCTGCCTATCCTCTTGTGTCATAGACCATGTGCTCCATAGGTTAAGCCAAGTGAATGATCTCTAATACCACTGTAATATCCAAAATTGGGAACAAACAGTAATATAAAGCATGAAAATACTAAAACTGCATCAAACATAAAATAGCCATTAAAAACACCATGATATAGCAAAAAACATCTGAACCATTTTATTAAATATCTGATAGAAAGTGGTACAAGAAGGTTCTTAGAAAGATGGCCCCTTGGACTACACAAGGTAGGCTAAAACACTCCTCGACCCTTCACAGAAATCCATTCTACGTTGCTGCTCTACGTGGATCCTCCTATACTCAATGCTGGCTAAAATTGTTGTTTCTAGATGAATAGGTGTTGCGGGTTGAGGCTGCTTTGATGCTCAGAAAATTCCAGCAATTAGACACCAGACTCTCCTCCAAAAACCTAGAAAAAAACCATGAAGGGTGTCCAGAAATTCTAACCCCTGAAATTCACCCCTTCGAGCTTTGCACGTTGTTTTCTTGGGCTCTCTGGTTTTATCGCTGACTACTAGAATAAGTTGCTGGAAAACTACTCAAGAACTCTGCTAGGAGGTAGCTAACTCCATCATCAAACTCTCGGCTAAAATATTCTCCTTCTCCTTCTCTCCTAAGTGTTTCCCCTCACTGAGATGTGTAATCCTCCTGTACCTGTGTGGCCTCTGCACTGTCCTAGAGGGACTGCATGTTGCCTAGATGTGTGACTGTGAATTATCTCTTAAAACTCGGTGTGACTCCTCTCCTGAGCGGGCACTCGAAGTCCCCCGAGGATGAGGTTGAGATCTCCGCTCAGAAATCTATGTGCTAAACAGGAATGTAGACTCGGATAAACAGCTCAAGCATGCTTTCAGTATTTTAAATAGAAAATTCAATAGATGATGAATGAATGAGGAATGAGCTGCTCTCATCCCCTTTTACCTAGTTGCACCCCCAACGTTCCCTTGGGCCCCACTGGGTTGTGTTTCCACCTCTGCCAATTAATCACTATGCAAACACTGCGTTGCTGCTACCGCCATGTTGTGGCACTACACTGCCTACGTTTTTGCCTCTCCTGCACTACCACGAGGCTGATGTATTTTGCGTGAGGCTGGCCCCATGGGTCTCAATCCATCTCTAATATTTTCCTTAGTGACTTTAGGAAAGTGATATAATCATAAATTTTATTTGTGGGTCACCCTTACCCACTTTATTTTCTGTTAACATTAGAAAAAGAAAATTTTGACAAAATTAATATTCCAATTAGCTAACTACTAATTTGGAATATTACACAACACGTTGCCCTCCAACAATCCTATCACTCCCAATCTTGTCGCTGCTGAATCAACTCATAGTATGATGCTTCGCCAACTCGGAAGGTCATAAAATTGGCTTCAACAGGCTTCTTACCAATCTGATCCAACAAAATCATACCTTGACCCAATACACCTCACAAAACCACTGTTGCACCATGCTACACTATTGCTCCTTCAATTCTGATTAGGTCACAATATTCAGCCCTCACCCTTCCACGCAACTCAGTAACTATCCCTCAAAGTGATTGTGGTCCTCTAACGAGACCCTCCTCCATACTCACATTGCCCTTTTGTTGCTTTGTTTCCCCAAATGCAACACCTTAAGGCAGCATAGCTACTGGCTATGGCTTGCAGCCTAGCCTAGCAGAAAGGTATGGTTTTTTTCCTCCGAAAACAGTCTACAATATCCCTTCAACACAACTCTATTTTGTCTTGAATTATGTAGCCTAACTTCCCAACAAAATCACACCAAACAACCCTTAGATTATCCCTAAAATAACCCTTGAAATCACACACAGTCATCTACAAGAATCCAGTTTCATCATAGAAGTTGCATGCTAATTTCATACCTCCCTTTATGTTGTTCCTTGGTCTCCCTTTTTGCGGCTTAGAATCCTTCTATTCTAGAGGTATATTGCCCAAACTTGGATGCTTAAATGACCTCAATTCATCCTCAATTTATATCCTTTAATGTGCTGTTATCACAAAATCAGACCTGATAGGCTGCCAATCAAATCAATCTCATGTAACTGTTTCAAACGAATATTTTGATTGAGGCTTAGCCCCCTCAACCTGAGAGGGCTCTCTCAAGGATTAATGATTTTTGATAGAAATATAGATGGTTAACTCTATGTGGGGTAATAAGTAGATAAATGATAGATATTGGTTGTAAATCACATTAGCAAGTGCACATTGGGCTTATGGAGTCAAAATAGCTTCAGTAAAACCAAACAATATACTTAGCATGGAAGTCGAGGCATATCAGAGTTCTAGTCAAGAGACATACATGTGAAGCTGTAAAATGCACAGTTAGTTTGTCTATGAAGGAAATCAGAGAATCAATGATGAATTTTGAATAACATAAGCAAACACCACTGCAATAGGGTAGTAAAAATATGTAATTAGAACAAGAACACACTAGAACTCTTTATGAATCTCAAGTTGGCTAAGTATAAAACTCTATATTTAAGCTGAAAACCAGTTACTTACAATAAACATAGTCTTTTTGCTAAAAATGTCAAACCCTTAGCATTTCTACTTCTTCATATTTTATAGATCATTTAAAACATAAGATAACCTTATCCTAAGCCAGATACATCGAATTCCTAACTTTTGACACCTTACCTAACCATATCACATGGTATTTATTACAAAATGTCAGCTGAAAATATATTGAACAATCCTATTACAAATAGGATTCAAACTCTTTAATTATACTCATAACAACCTTATCTAAACTAGGTTACATCATTTTCCAACTGTATTCCCATAAGGTCGAATCCAGATGATATCTTCAACACTTTATGACCATAACACTGATCTCCATCAGAGTAGGAAACCATCCCCTATTTTCTAGGTATAGGGTTCTTTGTATTCTTGAGACACTCTGACCATCATGAACCCATCACTTCGAGGTTATTTGTTGTTGGAAACCGAAGTAATACCTGCCCAAAATCATTCTTAAGTGCCAACTATCCAAGACCACCATAAAACTATTCAAAATAGCTGAAGTAGACCTGCACTACGAAAACAACACAGTTTCATAGCACAACCTTTTAACTCTTTTGTCTTCAAAATTTTGGTTTCTTTCCTCTAAGATTATATTCATTATCACTTAACAAAACTTCCCTAGCAATTTCAAGTCATAATACACACATTTTCTCTTCAAAAATTTATGAGAGAGGGTGAAAAAAGCTGCTACAGCAGTTTTGTAATGCTTTTCACACTTTTTTCACTGTTTGCGCTATGAAACTGCTGAGTGAGCATTTTTTCCCAAATTTATTCAAAATTTAAACCAAAAATGTGCCAAAACTTCATAATACCATTGTTTTCATAAAAAAACAGTCATATGTACTAAACAAAACACAATTTTCATGAGGTTCATTCTTAATTTTCGATTTGATTTGGCTTTTAACTTTTTTGATGAATGTCGTTCTGCACCTTTGTTTTTTAGCTCATCCTAGGTCAATTTCAGTTCCTGCTCCAAGTCCTCCACTTGACCTCTTAGTCTTCTATTACTGGCTCTCAAGTGAGTATTTTTCACTCTGAAAACTGTAGCTTCCTTGATGGTTGGAACTGTCCATGTGAAAAAATGTTCTGCACTGCTTGGAATTTCAGACCTAGAACCAGTTTGACCCTCCCAAAGTGCCTTCATTATTTTAAACTATTTTTTTTCAATGTTGTGCTTTATGGCCCTCTTTCGCATAATTGCAATCTCTTGGTTTTCTAACCTCAATTTCTCCTGAAGATGTTGACATGCTGTCATGTGTTCTTTTCCCTTCATTGTCCTACTAGCTGCATGCTCCACTGTTGGTGATGAGAGATCAACCACCTCTTCATGGAATTTAGTTGTTTCAATATTTTCTTGGACCTCTTTGCTACCTTCCTTGAGCTTCTTTGCATGCCTAGTTAAAGTTTTTCTTGCTTGAAAGATAAAAGCTTCATTTTCACCCTCAAATTCAAGTTTTTTTGCCGACGTAACCTTTTTATATTTGTGTTCATCTACTCCAATGAAATCAGCTTGCACAATGGGTGATTCCTCTATATCAATTGCATGAAGGATGCCATCTAAATTTCCCTTTATCAATGTGATGTCCTCTGTACCTGAAACAACTATTTTTCCCTTTGATGCAACTGCTTGGATTCTTGTCACTCTCTTGATTTCCTGCTTACTGGAAACTTGTTTTTGTTTTTCTTCTTTGACACTTTTTGACCTCTGTTTTACAGGTGATGGAGTTGCTACGACAAGAACTTGTGTCTTCTTTGTCCTTTTCCCAACTTGTTCCCTTGGTTTAAACTTTACAAACCTCTTTGATTTTGCAACCACAGGCTGACTAGACTCTGCTACTGGTGGTGAAGGAGTTCCTTTAGTTTCAGGGTTTCTAGTTGGGGTTAGGGTTTCCAGCTCAAAACCATTCATAAAAAAAAAGGAGGACCAATCCCTACTTATTTTTTGAAGCTCATTCAAAACCAATAACTTTATCAAACCATGGTGAAACAAATATGTTTCACAGCCATCAGATTTGGCTTGTACTTTATGATCCATTTTAGCAAGGCTCCTATGCAAATAAAAGGGAAAATATAGTGATATCATACCTGTGAAATGCAGAAGAAGCTTAAAATGATAGGTATAAAATTTATGGTATCTACCTTCACATGTAAATTATCTTTGAATTTTGAATAGCAGCTTTGCATAGGTGTCTTTGATACAGCTTCTAGGTATTGCATTGTTGAGGTCCATATCTACATACTCTGGTTTCATGAATTCCTTGCATGGTTCCATATCAAATTTAAAACCTTTAAACCAAGTTTCTTGCCCCCTTGGTATTTTTATCACAGAAGAAATAATCTCAGGTGTAATTGACACATTTAACATCCCAACTTTGGTAGTTGTTCCACTGAAGTTTAAGGCAAATTCTTTATACACCTGTGTGTGGAAACCCTGCAACTTTTCACAAAACTGAAGACAACCTGTTTTGCTAAAAGCCTCCATCACTGTTTGATCTTCAATTATAGCCTTCATATTTTTAGGCTCATATCTTAAGTAATGGACCCCTCTATGGAATTTCTTTTCCTCTTCCATGCTTCTTAGAAAAAAATGTCAGCTTCTCTTGAATCTATAAAATAACCTCGCTTGAGTATATGGAACATCCTCGCTTGATTAGGATGAAGATAGCTTTTGTATAGAATAACCACAGGCTTAGGTTGACTGTTTCAGAGCTCAAACACTTAAATGAAGGCAAATGAAAACAAGAATGAAAAAATTAGGCAAGATTTTGAATTTAAGATGTCATCTCATAACTGAATGATGCCTCACTCATACCCTATCATGACAATGATGACTGTGAGACAGGTAAGTACCTTGAATCTGATCACTAACTGACTCACCATACCACTATCCTATCACTTCCTAATGGATTCCGACAAATATCAACTCAATTAACAAGACTGATAAGAAACCACACTTTCGTAGAGCCCACAGTGTATTTTTCCTAGTTTGTGCTACGAAAGTATTAGCGCTTTCGTAGTTCAAATCCACTTTTTTGAACTAGAGGCGCTACAAAACAGAGGATTCTTGGCTAATTGCAGAAATTTAACCTGAAACCTTATGGAATTACTCCTAAATGGAAAATATGAGTATTTGATCATGGAATGGACCTTTAAAAGACTTTATTTGAATTCAACAATGACCTTGAAACTTATAAAAACTCTAACCTACCCTTAACCAAATCTTAAAATGACTTTCAAACCCATTTTGAGACCATGATAAAAAAGAGAGTTAACACAATGATGTTTTGAAAATTTTTGGGTGATAAAATGTTCCATGAATTAATTTGAAGAGACCCATATATTGTCACCATTTTACACCAAGCCAACATGACTTGGAAACCAATAATTACGTAGTCAACTTCAAAAATTCATTTATCTCTAATGACAACTCAGATTGAGACGGCTCTCAATGCGTTGGAATCATATCATCGAGAACTATCATCCTCATCCATCACATGTCATGTCTTCATCACATTTTTTCCCCAAATTGTGATGGGTGCAAAAACCCCTCACTTGGGTTCTAAGTCCACAAGCTTCCCTTGTGGTGATTTTCCCTCTGAACCTTGAACCCTTGGGCTTGGAGTAACTCCCAAGGTATAGAAATTAATAGAGATCCCACATGGGGTTTTCCTAGCTTGTATAGAAGGCATAGGTTCTATCATTAATTGCCACTTATGTACTCATTTTTTTGTATTAATAAAATGGCTCAGTTTTTTGGCTTAGTTTCTTGTGTATTTTGATGTGCATGTTTGGAATTTGTTTATTATTGTTGCTTCCTTGTACATGTCTCTATTATTTGCCGTAAATTTTAATTTGGAACATTAAAATGTTGTTGTTAGGTAATTTGGGTCCTGAGATGAATAACACGCCTAACATGCAGCTTGATTAAGCACAACCCAAGGGCATCTAAGCCATCAAAATCACTCACCCTTAGCATGACTAGATTTTTCCCCATGGAGTTTCAAACCAATTATCATTACACCATGGAGTGTATTAACAAGGCACCCTATCATTATTTATTTTATTATTATTATTCTTAGGTAATGTGATTTATTAGATGATTGACATGCCTAACCTGTGGCTTGGGTAAGTACGACCCAAGTGGACTTTTTCCCACATGGTTTTGAATTGATGACCTTTTCACCACTAAGTGTCTTGAAAAGGAACCATGTCATCATCACCAGTAACCTTTTCACCATGGATTTCTTAACAAAGCACCCTGTCATCATTTTATTCTAAACCCCGTGGTCATTTTTTTTATTATTATTATCACTACCACTATACTTATGGGGCCTACAACCTATCCTCATCTCTGCGTTACAACAGCGGGATTGAACCTTGGATCTGGTTGGAAACCTAATCCTCAACAAGTAGGTGTGGAAGGAGAATGGACAAATGGAGTCCAAGAGACCACCTGGAATGGGAAACCAAGGGTCACCTAATGTAGTACTATAAAAGCACATCTATGGTTAATAGTAAAGAAACTCACGCTTATATTTCTATTTATGTGTGTTTAGTTTCTCCTTATGTCTGTTTACCATGCGTGTGTTTAACATGGTATCAAAGCAGGCAATTTCTGGCCCTGCTCAATTCTGATGGCCTCTCTATGCATTTCAATTTTTCCATCCACTATAGTTATCTACTCACTTTTGCTTGTCATCCCTTACCATAGTTACCATAGTTACCATAATAAGAGAGACTGGTTCCTGTTGTTTAAATTTCCTTACTCTATAATGTTTTTGCTCATCTCCTTATACACCGTTGAGAGCAACCCTAAATATATGCGTTAAATTACTTTTAGGTGTGATATATCTTCCCCTAGGTGGTGCATTAAGTGCGCAGAGAGTGCTGAGGAGATTCCAGTCCTACCATCCCTTTCAAGTCTATAGATTCAATTTTTTTCTGAATTTGTCAGTGAATTTTATAGTTATTAAAAGTTAGTAGAAAGATCTTGCAATATTTGTGGCTTTTTGGTCTCATGTAGCTTGGATGAGGGTTCTAGTTTTTAGCCATGAAATCAGAAGTGTTATTCTTGTAGCATTGTTTCTGGATATTTTCAACCCATTTTCGGCCTACTCACTCCTATGCACAGTCGGCCTCCACATCTCCGCATACGCATAACATCCTCCCTCTCTCCAATCACCAGTCCTCAATACCATAATGCTTCCATCAAATCTTCTGACAAAATATAATCCAAAATTTGCACGAGGAATGTGAAGGTAATTCACAGGGACGTGAAAAAATGAGAACTCTTCTACATTTGCACAAAGAATAGGAAGGAAATGGGAATGCTAGCTAGGACTGAGAGATTACAGACGCGCAAGAGGAGGAAAAAATACATAGAGATTACGAGATAATAATAGGTGATGGACGAAACATTTCGCATGAACCAGAGTGCTCGCATTACCCCGTTTGAGTCTTAAGATTCGTCCAACAATCATAACCACTGCCCGAACTCTCGACCTACATTTGCACTCCGTGCACTGGATTTTGTAGCATTTGTTTCAAAATTGTTGCATCGAATAATCCAGCACTGGAAGAACCAGATTTCGATTTGCAGAGGATAGGGAGTATCTCCGACGCCATTCAACACTATCAAAAGAAATATGCATTGATTGTTGAATTTTTTTGACAATTCACATTGTCGAATCCATAACCCAACTTCCACTCACATGGTCTCACAACACATATCCATCTCTGTAGCAGTCGACCCAAGGCCAGATTCTATAGTTTTAGTTGGTCATCCTAACAAAAGCATTGTATTTACATGCGCTTGGGCTGCCTGGCCTAGCCTACATCATGTAGGTGACGATTTGGAAGGTGAATTGCTAGAAATACAAGGGCCTAGGTTCATGCTTGACTATTGGCTCTAATGCAGTTTTGTTTGTCTTTAAATTTGAGACAAACATTGACATCTTGTTGAAGAAAGCATAATCGACATCAAGAAAATAGGATGGGCATGCATTAGTATTGAATTATCTGCAAGATATTCCTGAAGGTGCACTCGTGTGTTAACAATTTCATGAGTGCGAGTGATGGGCGTTGGTTTCCTTTTATGATTTGGTGAATGGAGCATATCTTTTAAGGGCCATTATATGTATATGTTGGATATTGTGTAATTTATGGTACCCTTGGAATCTTCTTCTCTATGACATGACTATGGTTAGAGAATGCTACTATAGTGATCAATTGTGACCATCCTATTACGAGAACTGGAGTGCAACATAATTGCATCTATTATGGATACATAAGTTAAGATATCAACAATCGATCAACAACTAAAAACAAATTCATTGTGAGCCTGAACTTGTATTATTTTGAAAAGGATATCACCTTGTTGTTATTTTTGATATCCAGGTTTTTTTGTTATTCTTGATATTTAGTTTCTGCACTACACTTACATTTGGTGTTGATAATAGCCTTTCTATAGGTTCTATTGACACTCTTAGCCCTGGTACGACTTCCTTTAGAAAAGGGAGTACTATTTTATTTTGGGAGAACATTCAGATATAGGAATTTAAAACATTTGACAATGGCCATGCTAAATAGGTTCTTAGAGCTATTAAGCACACTAATGGTGTCTACTTCCAACAACACAGTTAAAATCAGAAAAGACACTCTCTTTGATATTCAGAATTTCTTGCATCATGCACAAGAAAAGATTGATTTTCTGCAACTAGAATCTCAGGTATAGCGAGATGAGTTACAACAGAAGAGATGTCATTCTGAACCTGTTTTTGTTCATAACATTGAGATAAACTCACATCAGCAACAAGAAATTGCATAGGCAGTGTTATCACTCAGATTTTCCTTGAAGTTGTGGAAAAGGAAAGTAAATCCGAGGTAACCACAAACCAACCTTCAGATACAGAGTCTAGCCAATCTGTATCCAGAGAGGGCTCTCTCTTTAAAATTTAGCTTTTGTTCTTTGAAAATATTAGGCTAGTTATAAGTCCAAGAGTTTTGTTTGAATTTGAATGGTGGAATTCGCCAACTAAGGGTACGATTGAGTATTTTAGGCCATTGGGCTATGGAGTCGAAAGGATGGCTTTACTGGATTACTATTCTACACACAAGATGGCTTTGCAGGGTAAGATAGCCAAACAGAGAACAATTTTTAGAAATTAAAGTGAATGGAATGGATTTTGAAGGGATGAAAGGAAATTAAGAATATTTCAACATGTTCAAAGAAAGAAAGTGAATGATTACAAATAAAGAGCAATTAAGAATTCTTTACTATAGTAATCAAAATGTTTAAACCAGCGAAACAAGAGCAATTAAGAATTCGTTGCTTATAACCAGTTTAGAAGAAAACATTTAGAATAATAAAAATTGAAATCAGAGTACACTTAAGTAAGTTCTGATTTATTCTTTTATGTCAATTATTCAGAAATGGAACACAATGATATTATAAACAGATATAAAACTTAAAACATAGGATAGAAAAGACTTATTGAACTGTAGTCTGACACATGAATCCTGCAAAAAGTCTTGAGCTTCAATTCATTATCCAGCAAGCCATAAAGAAATTTCTCCAAAGCACTTTATTCCAAAAATTCAATGTTACAGCAAACTAGAAGAATCCACACCAAAATACTTCCAAGAGTGAAGTATTTATACAAATTCTAAACTAAAATATCTTGAAAAAATATCAAGATTAGTTCACAAATCTCTCCAACTATTTTACATAAATAGAACTTAAGTAAAGGACACTCAAACTAATACATCTATTTGGCACTATTTTGTATGGATAGGTGATGACAAAGAGGATAATTCGAATTTTATCCAACTCTTAGTTGATGATGAGGCATCCAAGTCACTAACTGCTTCCCTTTTTTGTGAATTCTGCTCCAACAATTCTGCAAACTTGGGGTCCAATGATATATTTTTATTTCTCAATCCGTAATATATATGTACATAGTGAAAGAGGTTATTGTAGATAAATATGTTGGTGAGATAAACCTCTTTCATTTTCCTATAATTCCTCTCCATATGTGCACAATAGGCTCTGCAAAAATATGTGTAAAACGGAGTTTTACAGAGTCTGAAAAATAGCCTGTAAATATGTGCATGTATCTCTCATTTTGAAATCACTGTTCAAAAAGTGAGATAGGTTTTTGTATATGGGTCTCTTAGGAACAAAAACCTCCTTAATTTTTGTATGATTTTTTTTTTATTTACCACAATATTCTCTGAAAAATGATGACTTAACTGGTATTTTCTGCAAAAAGTGCTTTCCAACATTGTTTAATATTTCCAAAACCATAATAGCTGTTAGAAAAGTGAGAGAGGTTTTTGTATATGGTCCTCTTAAAAACATAAACCTCCTTCAGTTTCACAAAATGAATCTTGGATTGATCAAAATAGTTTCTGAAAAACAATGACTAAAACATGTAATTTCTGCAAAAATATTACTTCTTATTGTGTTTTTCATCTTTTCACTTTTTTGTTCTTTTGATTGTTTTACTTTCACTTTAGACAAAATTCAATGTTGGTGAAAGTATTTTCATTTCATATTTTTACCATTTTACTGCCTCTGTAATTACTTTTACTGTTTACCTTTGACTGCTCTGTAACTTCATTTTAACTTTCATTTTGACTTTTACCTGATACACTTTAACCACTAATACTCTTTAGCTGTTATGCTTTCTAACCTCTGTTTGAATAGATTTGATAACACTCTTGGAGTAAATAAGTCTTATGACTAGTATTAAGACTGTTTATTCAAGGATGTGGTCTTCTAATTACCTGTAAAACAAAACAAATTGTTAAGAAAGCATTGGTTTGCAGGGGAGGTCGAAAAGGTTTCATTTGATTTTGAGAGGTCTGTGGAGTGAATCTAGAATGATTTTTGGGAGGTAAACCATGCTCAAATTGGTTAATAGAGGTTTCAGGTGGAGCAGCTTGGTTACAAAGGGTTTTACTGCACAATCAAGCGAGAGCAAAACTAGGGTGTTTGAACAGTGATTAAATAGGTGCTGGTTATAGCAGATGAATTCTTGAACACTGGATTGTGATTTTCTTCAGCAAAGTAACGGTCAGCAGTCCACAATGGTTGATTTTTCAATTTTACATGGGAGACTGTCTTGCGCACAGAAAAATGAAAAAGACGCATACACAATGTGTTTTATTTACAAAGTTGAAAGGGTGGCGGGTTTTAATTAACGACATCAGCATGTATGATGGACGCGTCACTGAGGATAGGCGGTAAGCGGTTTTATCCGCACCACTTTTGAGGGAAGGCGGTTTTGGGAGGAGAGGTAGTGAATCTGTAAAACAAACGACGCGTGGCCAAGGTACTATTTGAAAACCGCTGCGATTTCACGCGTTAACACTCGAACAAGGGATGGCCAGCGGAATTGACGAGAGCCATCGATCTTGGAGCGGGTGATCTGACGGTTGACGGAACAGGGAGATGGCGGGGAGTTAATGGTGTGGGTCCGACGCGTTTAACAGTTAATTAATCATTTCGGGAGTGATTTGATTGGCTGGGGATGTTATTAATTAACCTGGAGGGTTAATTAATCCCTTGGTTTAAAAATGTGGGAAAATGATCGGGCGCGAAGAAAATATACACGGAGAATGGATTTGTTTCGAAGTTTATTTTGAATTAAACTTCGAAATTATTTTGTTTTAAACACATATTCCATATGTTCAAAGTTTTTTCATATTCTTATTATACGATAATTAAATTAAATTAATTCAATTACCATAGGGGGCGAAATTTATTTATAATGATATTTTTTAGCCAAAGGGCATATAATGTGGGTTCTTTATTTGAATATATGGGGGTTAAATACTTTGGCTAAAAACTATAATATATGGGTTTTTGGGATATTTATAAAAAAGGAATTATATACATAGGAAAAGGTGATTTTTATGGGAGTTAATACATAAGTTAGAGTTAATATGACAAAGGGACAGGGTGAACTCAAAATTCTTTAATATAACCAAGAAAGTGAAGATTTTTAAAGAAAATTGCATTATACTAACTTCATCACTTAAACTTAGAATAAAAAGTGATTTTGAGGGCTTTTCATGAAATATTGAAGGATTTTCCTAAGTAAAATGGGATTTTACTTAGGACAAGATTTTGAGAGGTGAATGAATGTGATAATAGATGATTTCAAGTACTTAGGTTTTTCAATTATTGGGCCGAGGGTCCGGTCCCTCCAAAAGTCAAGGAAATGCCTTGAGCCCCTTTAATCTCCAAATACCTTAGTGCTTAGGGGAATTAATAAAATGTTTAGGAAAATGAAAGGGGAAGTTAATAATTTGACTTTGCTATGTTGTGAACTTCTTCCAATGTAGTATCTGCCTTTGCACTTTGTGATAAAAGTAAAATTGAACACATTTAGAACCATCATTCATCATATGCAATCTTGCAACAACATCTACATACCCTACTTACTTTATCCTACCATTTTGTCTTCTTTATTAGGGTGCACTTAGACTGGCAAACCCTTATCAATCTTCTTTTTCTTTTACATGGCAAACCTATCTAAGTCTACACTTATTACATCCAAGGGCTCAAATTAAACTGTTGAGCACCTTTTATTAACTCTACCTATCTACTTATCTGCCAAGATTAAACTGTTTGGTCGGATATTTATTCTCTATTCTATAGCATGAAATTGAAAAATGAATTAATCAAGTTTAAACAGTTTGACTCTTCATAAATTGTAGCAAAATTTTAACAAGCTGCACACAATTACTTATTACAGAAAATGAAATAGTAGTGGCATTTAGACTTGCACACTTTCCTGGTCTATTTTTGTTTGGGGTTCATTTCTTTCACTTTTTTGACCATTTTATTCTTCTTACCCTTTAATTTTTCTTTTAGGGTATACCCTCTTTACATTTTTTATAATTTTTTTATTTTTTGATTTTTTGAAAATATGGAACACCTTTGCACAAGAAAAAGGTTTGACATATTGCATAGTTCAACAAGTCAATCATGAAAAATGACACCTATTGGTATAGGAGTCTAACAGGAAGTACCCATTTCGGGAGCAAATGTGCAGAAATATGCAGGAATGCAGCATGCACCTCCCAAGCCCATCATTAGACCTTGGGAAGAGCTTGTCCACAACAAGCATAGAACCGGTCTTGGCTATGACAAGGATTTTTTCTTTCATATTCTGGACTACTCCAAGCCCATCAAATTTCAGAGTTCCAGATTTCTTCATGATAGCTCACCTTTAGCTATTCCAGATCCTGCTACTCTTCCACAACAACAACAACAGATTGAAAAATGCCAACACTGTGATCGAGTTGGCCATATGAAATATCATTGTTTCGATCTTCACCCATGCAAGAATTTTGGTTGACATACTCATTCTTCACACAGATGCTTCAGAAACAAGCCTCCTGCAAGAACAAATATTCATCTTGGATGGATCACTTCTTGGCAATGGGCATTAACAACCAAGAATGTGTTTAAGTCATATGTCAGAACTTGTTCTCGGATATTGAACAATCTTGCAGTTGAGTTTTCACCATCATCTCACCTTGTACCTGACAGGGAGGAAAATGGTGGTCATCTACAAGCTTCAAATCCAGATCAAGTTAACCTGAGCCACAATATCTCATTCCAAATTCGGATTTGTAGCCAAAGAAACAACACTTCAAGCGAGCCTAAGCCACAATCTCTCATTCCAGATTCTGAGTTGTAGCCATAGACACATATGCCCATGAGCATTACTTTGGTTGGTGGACAACCTTAAACCATCTATGCGAGGTTTATATTCTTCCTCTTCAAATAATTCAGAGCACTTCCTCTTGCAAAAGACTTCAGCATCTTGCCATCTTTGGTAGAATTCTGGGTAATGCATTAATCATTCCATTGTTGGTGGTCATCCTTAAACCATCACAGGTTTTAGACCTCCCTTCTTCTAGGTTTAAGGTCTCCCTCTTCAAATATGAGGGACACTTCCTCTAGAAGAAGCCCTCATCCTCTTGCTAGATTTGGAAGAGTTCCGAGGACTACACTAAGCACTCCATTGTTGGTGGTCATCCTTAAACCACCTCTTTATGCCAACATTTCAGAGATTTGATTCAGCCTAACTGCTTCCATGCATACTTCGCAGATTTGCATTACAACTCTCTTCTTGAACTCACACATACCCCTTCGGATTAAGGGGGGAATGTTGGACACCTAATCCTCAACTGGTAGGTGTGGAATGCGAATGGACAAATGGAGTCCAAGAGACCACTTGGAATGGGAAACCAAGGGTCACCTAATGTACTATAAAACCACATCTATGGTTAATATTAAATCAACTCATGCTTATATTTCTATTTATGTGTGTTTAGTTTCTCTTTATGCGTGTTTACCATGTCTGTGTTTAACAGATCTCCTAGTTTCCAAAATTTCATATTACCTCAATCACCAATTGAGTTTCCCTAGTAAATTATTATTATTATTAACAACAAAAAATTTAATATATAAGTTGAACATATATACATTAAAAAAAACATGACATATTTAATCTCACTTTACCATGAAGATTCTTAATATGTAAATAGACTATATTACAATACCATGATCCAATATTTTGGCCTATCAATACCACATGCCCAAAAATCCATAACTCACTTCATATGACACTTGTTGGTATGAAATTATTTTTAATTTAACAATTTCATTAAAATCACAAAAAGAGAATAACTAATTTAGAGATAAATCTCAACCTTCGATTTGTGTATACTACTATGAACATTCTAGAATATTTCGTGGAATTTAAATCTCTACCATCCACCTAAAAATTATTCATAATTAAATTAAAAACCTATAACTTTATTCCAAGGGATAATTAAAATGATGCAAGAATAAAATAATTAAAAAATATATATATATACACTTAGCAACAACAAACATAATTTAACCCATAAAACCCCAATTGGGAAAAACCAGACAATAATAGATCCAAACCCACATTTTTTCATCCCCTGTCATATAGGTATGCATTGATACTTTACTGACGAGGATAAAATCATCACCTAGGTCTACATCGAGACTTTACCGATAGGGTTACATGGATCACCTAGAGGTCTACATCAAGACTTTACCCTTAGGGGTACGCATCACCGAGTTCTACATTGATACTTTACTAGTATAATTATGCATCACGTAGGTTTACATCAAAACTTTAGCGATAGGGAACAAATTCCTAACCAATTCTTATAATCATATTTCCATATACATGTAATCATCTCCAAAGTATAATTTTTTTGTTATCGATACCTTGACACTTATGTCAACATTCTCTCACTTTTGCATAACTAGTGCCCTTCTTTCCAGATCTAGTTTTCTGGGTTGAATCTCACTCTATTATATCTCTATTTCCTCTTAGGCTTCTTGGACTGCAATCTCCACATGTACTCTCTCGTCCATATGAAAATCACAATGGATCCATCCATGTTGGTCATTTTTTTGCACTCCATTCTTAACTCCACATTGGCCAATTTCTTAGGGCTTCTCTTTTAACTTTGACCTCAATATACAATGTATAATATTTTAATTCATCACCTCCTTCTCCATAACATGATACCATGGCTATGATACCACTTGTTAATAATTAAAATGATGCAAGAAGAAAATAATTTAAAAAAATTATACACAACAACAACACACATAGTTTTCCCTTTGAAACCCCAACTAAGAAAGACCAACTAACCCCAACTATGAAAAACCAACCACTACTTTGAAGCACTCATTCATTGACTTAACATAGCCAAGCTATCCAACACCCTAGCCCGACCGAGTGAGTTTTTCAATTAACTTTGGCACATTACAATGGAGAATATCCAAGTATTTCAAAGACTTTAAAGCATGTTAAATACCACAATATCGATACCATAGCGACCAATAATGCAAGCATGAAACCACCACATTTGATCTAACAACCTTGTCTCTTTAGCCAGGTCAAGTTTACCCTAAGTATTTTAATACAAATAGAATTATCTTTCAAATAGAATTCAATTTCATCCAATTATATCACATTTTTTCCTTTTACTACAACTCATTGCATCAACTTCTTTATTACAAATAAATCAATGAATTAATCCTAAAATTCTAATTAACATTCCAAAATTTTGCATCTCACTTACGCCTAAAATGTTCGTAGCTTTAAAACTTCCTAAAATGTTCACAATTAAAAATTCCTCCAACTTTTTTGTGCTAGCCTCATTACCCCTAAAATGTTCCACAACTAAAATGGGTTGTTGAGCTTTCAATGTCATTACCATATGTGTCTCAAATGTTGACTCTTTCCAAGGGGCTTGGTTTTTTGTGACATCCCATATATTTAGTAGATAGGTAAAATCCAAATAATCTCATATAATACATGTATGATGTTTTATTATATCTCTCAACATTTGTTGTTCTTATGGTGTCAAACATTAAAATTTAAAGAGGTTTAATCTTCGTGCATTTTATATTATATAATAATATTTAGTAATTCTATAAAAGTTAAAATAATTCTCTCTTATGTTTCTTGTATGTGTATATTTTTTTAATTAATTATTTTTAAAAATTTTTGTTTTAACAATATTATGTTTTTTGAGAATGTTAAATAGTTAAAAATATGTATTTTTTTTAAGAGGTTATAGGTTAAAATATAAATGAGGTAGGGTATGTATACCTTCAAAAAAATTAATAATCAAATCACTAGGTGGAGGGGATCCCTTGTCCCACAAGCAAGAAGGTTTCATGTACCAATTAGGTGTTTATCTTGATTGTGACCTTGAAGTTATATTAGTATTGTTATTATATAATATCTTTAGTAGCTTGTCGGATGGTTGGAGAGTAATGTGTCCAAAAAAAAAACATGAGATTGATGCCATTAAGAGGGGACAATGGGTGAGTTTTTAGGTCAAAACTATGGTTATAATATTTATAAGATTTGGAGTTGTTGTAAACTGAAACTTTTTCATTATATTATGAACTCTTTTATTTAAGTTAACGAGCTATCACTTCAATATATTTAAATTGGAATCAATGGTTTGAATTCTCTACTTAGCACCATAGGGGAGTAATATAGAGGAATATTTAGTAAAAGAAGTAAAATCCCTTCACTTTTGTTTGGCTAATAGAATGATGTGTGAGATGCATCTACGAGTTCCCTTAATAAATCTAATGGAAGATGTCTAGCTCACCATAATTGATGGATGCATTGGGTGGGGAGAGAGATAGAGGCTTATAGTAATTTATTTTCCTTGGTGGTATCATAGCCTAGCTTTCAAGTCAAATCTATAGTTGATTCCTAAGATTATATAATGAATTGCTTCTCTATAACCAATTCGTTAAATGAACATTTGAATATAAATACTTATTTGTGATTATTTATATATGGAATTTTGGTATTTGTATTTTGTTGTGTGATTCCATTAATTTTTGTAACAATATATAAATTATATAATATAATGTTTAATCTAATTTTTATAAGCCATTTTATCGCATTTGGTCAATAGGCTTGCAGACCAGATCAATCAACATCCATGAACACCTTGTCATCAACCCTACACAAAGCCCTAATCATGACTCTTCCAAATCCCCAAATTTCTGGGTCTGACTGCTTCAAATCAATGCTTTTAAGTCCCAACACACCCTGGACTTTTAGATACATGTGTTCAGTAGCAGGTTGCTCCATTTTTCACCCGCATTGACTAGTAATAGGTTGTCCCTTGTTGGGGGTGTGTTGATTCTACAAATTCGGGAAAGTTAAAAATAATATTGAAGATTCCTCTTCCAGAAGCTTCTAGGATTTTTTTCAACCATTTACCTTAAATAATAACTTCAAATCCTATCTGATCCTACCTTGGATATTTCACCTCTTATCCCTTGAGCTCATTTCCCCATCAAGAGTGGATCTCAAAACTAGATTTGTAAATGGATAATAATTCCTAAACTACCACACTCTCCTATAAATTTATAGCCATCTACAACATCAGGGTTGCATTTTGGAGATTTATCATGCCCCCATGCTTCTTACATGGATCTAAAAGATTCATCATATTCATGCATTATGGTGACAGTGAGGTGTACTTTGTGACAAGGAAGGACAAGTCAAATTTGGGAGATCTCTACAAGATAAACTATTATTATTGGTTGTAAACTCTCTCCTATTCATATTATTACAAAGAGTATATCTTTTTCCTATATGTTTTATGTTATGTTTACATTAATATGTTTCAATTCTTTGCTGATCAATTGAATAAAGTAATTGGATAATGTTGCATAGATGTCGTAGATCTTTGGCTTGTTATGATTGTATGTGCATGTTCTTATTATATAAATTGGAGCTATGATTGGAGCTTACAAGCTGAGAGGAGAGTAAATATTTCTACAAATTCCAAGTAAGCCTTTTTCTATTCTTCAACTTATCTAAGGGAAAATTTATATTCTTTGTTTTCTATTTTTCTATGTTGAGAATTTAGAGGGACGGTGATTAATTCAAATTATCTTCTTGATAATTACTGTGAGCTTACTTGAGTTACTTATTTCTTCCATTATTTATCTTATTTATTCTTTCATCAAGCCAATTATCAAAATACATGAGACACAAAAATTAGGCTCCTAGAGCTAGGGAAAATCCTCTCCCTCTGAGAGAGGAAAACCAGAAAGGAATTCTTCTTATAGATCTTCAAATGTAAAGTACCATGACCAAGACTCTGACCCTTGACCTAGGAATGCCTCCAAGACATTTCCAATGCTTCTTTGTATTCTTGCAATGTTTATCCTTCTCTTCTGCACCAACTTGCACTGACTTGCACCATCATTAGAGAACTCGGTCTCTAATTCTATGATTTAGTCTTCAGTTACCAAAAAAGTTCTTCTATCTTTTTTAGATATTGTAGATTGGTTCACTTGAGATATATCTTTTATATACTGTATATAGGAATTTAAATCACAAATTTACCTTCCTTTTACCACTTGTGATTCAGATATATATTAACCAAACTTCAAACTTTTTAAACTTTGTTTCAATTCCTTTATAGTGATTCGCACTTTCTTCCTTCAGAACTATCTGCAATGATTTCTATCTTATTTATGGTCCAAATATATAATACTTGACCCTGTTCTAAAGTCTTTATTATATTACATACTTGTCAAATTGTCTCACCACTGATACACACTCTTATTTCAGATATATCCGCACCTATATCCTTCCTGAAATCCACACCTTGATCTCAAAACAATCTACATTTAAATATGTCCTTAACCTGCACTAAAATCTGCACTTTTCTCCTTCCTGAAATCCACACTGATCTCACAATAATCTGCACTTAATTATGTCCTCATATCTGCACTTTTAAACTCTGTAAAACCTCAAACATATCTGCACTTTAACCTCTGTGAAAATTTAGAGAAAAACTACATTTTTTCTGTGTCTTCCATGCATCATATGCAGGGGTATATATAGTTGTTCCTATGATTTAATAAGCTGACCTATGTCACTGTTTGTAGGGAAACTTTACTTGTTCTTTGAAGGCCAACTTGAAGTGCAATAATTCCAACATTGATGGAGGTATCTTTGAGCATCATTAAGCTTATATTCCATATTTTTACTGCAAGGTCTTGGAGCATTCATATAAATGACACTTGATTATGTTTATGACCAGAAGACAACCCTAGTAGAAATCAAGAAGAATTCTATCTATAATAAAAAATTTCTCATGAAACCCATGAAGCAAGTACAACAAAAATATATTTTATTATCTTTGTCTTCTTCTTTACATAAATACATAATTACATAGTCAATAAGAACACTGATCCTAGTTACACTTTTCAACATTCTAAACTAGTCCACTAGGTCTAGGGAAGATATTTCTATCTGTAGTTGTAAATTCCTTATAACACTAATGATAAACTTGTATTAATCATTCATGTAGATTAACTCCCATAGATAATATTAAGATTATTATGTAGGGGTGGTTTAATTTCATTTCATTATTGATTATATAATGATACATTTATCGATTTATGGTGTTGTATATAATAATATGATTGTTTATAATCCCATCCTAGTTTTCCTATATATTATTATATATGTAATGTTAGTTACACCTTTGTTTATTGTATTGTCCTGAATAATAATTTCACATAGAGATAGGAACATTGATTTGTATTGAAGGAAATTTTATCGATGTCCATTGAAAACCAAAGGAGGTGCTTCCAAGTGTGTGATATAGTGGTATTGCATCTCCCTTTTGTATTGAATTTCAAATAAAACACCATAATTCATAATTTATAAGCCTACTGATTCCTTTAAATTTAAACAATGAGCTTATTGGAAAGCCATAGGTTACATATTCCATGAGATTTTAGACCTAAAACTCATCGCATTTCTACAAGACCATGGACTTCTGTGGATTTAAACTTGATATGTATTGAAATGATAACAAGTTTAATCCATACTCAACACCATGGGCCTTGAGTTGAGCTAACTTATGAGTCACCAACATTATATCATCACCATCAAATTCCGAGATGAGATAATTAAATATTGCTTCATAATTTTATCAAACATTTATCATGCAACTAGAATTCCATCATATGATTCCCAAAATATATACATATTGACCTAGTGCTAAAGTTGTTATTGATACCACTTTGTAACATATTCGAACTTTCCTCCCTTACATGTATTGGCACTCCATTTCAAAATACCTAAGTTATAAGCCTTGCAATATCTTAGATTGGATCATTTATTTCCCTATAGATGTGATTTATTGGGAAAGATTTAAGAGATGTAGGTCGAGTTCTTATGACGTCATGGCGAAAAAATGAAAATTTGAATTCTAAATATTCCTAATGCAAATACCAAAGAAAACTATGATTCACATGCTAGGATTACGGTGAATATTTTAATTTTATAATACCACCATCTAAATATCACCATGATTTTCATAAATTGTGTATATCCATCATAATGTTGCTAAGGAGATACAATGTATTGTAACATGAAAAGAGGGGAAGACAGGGTCAAAGAAAAATAATATGATGATGTTGGAGAGATAAATCCCCTCTACAGACAGAGGTGATCCCTACTAGCCCAGATCAGGTCTAGCAACAATCAGTCACACAGTGACGCAGGTCTCTAGTTACAAAACGAAAAAAAATAACAATTTTCCTACCTCAGGTCCTACGCAATGGTTGTCGAAGAAAGGATGACGCTTCCTGTCCTCCGCTTTGGCAGATCATGGTCCTTCTGCTTAACACATTCGAATACCTGCACACATACGAAGAAACACAATGATACACAACATAGAATCTAAATCTTGTAGCCATACATCAGTCAGAGAGGATGTAATTCATTTCATCAAAGATAAAGACACGTGAATGAAACCATAATCAAAGTCGCTTATCATTAATAGTAATAAAGGAAATATACAACCCAAAGCTCTGACACTGGATCTTCCTTCGACAGGGCTGACAGTAGAGCACATCTCAATGAAGCTCGTAAAAAATGGGACAAAGCTCTCTCTCTTCGACTTGGCTCTCAAAGGCTATATGGCGATAGTCTCCTTACTACACATTCAGCTCTTGCTTCTATGACTACTACTGGCTTGCTAAGGGAAAATGGAAAGCTTATATAGATGGTGGAAGGGGAGTTGGGATCCCTACAATTGTGGGATTGGCCCTATCCTCAAGGAAGCTTCCATGAAAGGTTGAAAACCACCTCCCATACATGGAGATCCAGAGCCAAACCTCCCAACTCATTTTAGAGACTCATTCAGGAGTTTGTTGGAATCAAAATTCTGCCATTTATTTTTAAAAAACAATCCTTATTAAGCTTGAAGCGAGCAATACACTGGGAAAGAGTGCCAGTTAGTGTGCCCTCTTTGGTGGATTTCCCCCATTGGCGCGAGGGCTGAACTGGCTGATCACGTCAAGGAAAAAAGGTCAGTTTTTAGGGTTTTTTAGAGGAAAATTTCTTCAGAGGAATGATTTTCCTTGTCAAGGGAGATGCCATGAAAGTGATTTCAGGTTATGTCACTACTCATAGGTCACGGAAAAGGCCCTCCAATGTGCGGGACAGGGAATTGTAAGGACGGTGACAAATTACTGTGTAACAGATGCCCCCTAAAGCATGAGGCCCAAGAGAGAGAGAGAGGGGTGAAATGATTTATGAGAACGTGCCCACCTGAAAAAACTGCCATCGGAAAACCTACGTAGACAAATACAACTGATATCTCAAATACATGATGTGTGGTATGGGTGCAGCCATCCATAATAGAGTATACAATAATCAGGATCCAAGGTATGGATGCACCCATCCAGTAAGGATCAGTAAATAGAATCAGGTATGGTCGCAACCATCCAATCAATGAGTCATGTAACCAATTATGATAATCCACAAAATTCGCAGCCTGGATTCCATCAAATAAAACCCAGGGTCATGCGTTCCATCTCGACCCAAACAGAGTACAAGTTCTAGCATGCGAATAAGTAAGCTAAAGTCGAACATGCAAGAACATCGTCTGATTACCAGCCAATGATGAAAGCTGTTAACAGACGCGAGAGGAACCACCAATAATAACAATGGCCCTCAAGCTACTATAGGTACAATCCATGGAAAATGAACAGTGAGCTAGCATCGAACACCTGTGGAATCATCTAATAGAAGGTAAATGATGAAAACCTTACGTCGAATGCAAAGAACCTGCCATTTAGGCATGCAGGCTCCAAGGTACCTGAAGGGAGTCGCTAGATCAGCTTCCTGGATAATGAGCTGAAGTCGACAGGAAGTGACCTTGATTGAAGGTGGGCCATAGTGTTTCCCACATCATCGACGTGATATAGAGGAACATAATGTTTGTGAATCAGGATCAGTAGAGAATCAGAGGAGGGTTGAAAACTGTAGAGGTCAACTTCTCTTGAACATATCGGTGGCACGACACTAGACTTGGCAGTATTTGACATAAAAATATCTGAGGTCATGATGATGAAGCAAAGAGTAGATGAGTGGTAAAAAAGGATTACCCAAACCCATGGAAGCAAGCGGAAAATGAGATGAGATGTCCCCAACCTGACACAAACACAGACAAGTGCCATGTTCAAAAGCGACATACTGCCGACACGACGCTGATACTGGTTTCATTTTTCCCCACCATGTCTAGCGAGTACCCCAATTATTTTTGAAAACAAGCTTGAAGGGGATATAATATGCTTGCGATATAAGTTTGTCTTTCGGACAAATCCATCCTAGTACATTTAATGAGCCCTAGGAAGGAGGAACTCAAGTATCATCATTACGACGAAGTCCAATGTCATAAAGTTTTAACAAGTCCGACAAAGGAAGAACTCGACATCTTTTCATGTTTAGAGAGCTTGAAAAGATAGCGGAAAAGTAAACTCCAGCAGTCCCTTTTCATAGATAGTTCCTCAGATCCGAAAAGGTATCAAACCATGTTTGAGAAAACTTCCTAGTCACGATAGGCTAGGGTATTCCTTTTTCATAAATAATCTATCCCAGCCCAAAAAAGTGATAAACTTATACTGGGTAGATGTCATTTTTGAACCAATTTAACGAGATCAAAATGAAAAGCGACTCGGAAATCTTTTCATGTTTAGAGAGTCAGAAAAGAGCTAAAAGATGACTCCATTAGGGACTCTTTCGTTTTTTTACCGAGTCCGAAAAAGTATAAAATACAACTCGCATCGTCATCCTAGTCGCATGAAAACCTATTGCTGCACAAGAAAGCAAACGTAAAACCCATTTTCAAAAAAATATAATAAAATATTGGAAAAATAAGCTTCAAAACCTAATTTGATCTTGAAAATTTATAAATATAACAAAAATAGTAAAAAAATATTTAATTTTACTTTTTACCTCTTGTGAAGAGCAACAGTGAGTTTTTCCTATGCGAACTTGCGGCGACGACTGTGGATGATTTAGTGCATTATTTCAGTTCTCATTTTTTCCAGGTAAGAGGTGCTTCCCTTAGCCATGTTTTCATCCTTTTTTTATAGAATTCCACTGTGATTTTGGATCCCTGAGGGGATATTTGCAAATTTAGGGCTCGCCCAATTGGCGCGGGTATCGGGCACGGACCCACGCCAATTGGCTCCTTTTTGCAAAGGGGTCGTGCCATTTGGCGCGACTGTCAGCAAAACAGTTGCGCCAATGGTGCAACCTAAATTTTCGCTCAATTTTTACAAAAAATGAACCAATAAACAGGATTTTTGAGAGTTAAAGGGATCTAATGAAGTTTTTATGACCATTTTGGTGTAGGTATACAGTCACAATGGTAATCAAGTGGAAAGAAAGGGAGCATAGTGAAGAAGATGAAATGGCCATGGAGAACGATGCATGTATGAACGCTCTCCAGGATTGCGGCTTAAAAAATTTCTTCTTGACACCATGTCTCACGGCGCAACCTGAATTGATGTAGTACTTAATCTGTATCTGGGATGGTAACGAAGAGAAGTTCAGGCTTCGAGACCAAGTGTTGGAGCTCGAAGTATCCAATGTTTACTTCATAACTGGACCGTCTCGCAGAGGTCCAGTCCTGATCTTGACAGGTACTAGGCCATCTGGTGAAAAAAATTCAATGGTAATGGAAAGAGTCTGCCCAGGGGCATGAACTGGATCGGGTAGCGGGAAGGTTGACATCCATATAGTTCTTGATCTAGCACTCAGAGTGGTGCTCCATACCATTACGCAGGCTGTGGGCTCGCAGGCACCGTATGAGGCTACTAAAACATAGCTCCTCCTAGCATCAGAATGCATGAACCCGACACTATTCGATTGGGCCACTTCCGTGACAATGAATATCAAACTGCAGTTGATGAAGTGTAAGAAGGCCAAGCTGAAGTAGTTTGGGTACAGATCTATCTTGGCATTGTTCATCCTTGAACGACTATCAATATTCCAGGTCCAGCGAGCGATAGTTGCCGAGCCACCATTGAGAGAGCCACGGATGGCTCGATGGGCAGCACTCATGCCTAGATCAGGAGGAGGCCATCAAATGTCATGGAGGCCCAAGTTCTTTATATGGCTTTGGTGATAGCTGATCATCATGGAGGACTAGCCCTATGTTGGTACTAACTTCACGAGAGACCCAGATCTTCCACTCCCGAAGGGAAAATATTGGGATGAGGAGCTGGGTAAGACTCTTTTTTATTTTATGTACTATATGATTTTTTGGATATACATGCATGTATTAACAAAAAATTCTACATGTATGCAGATGTTGGCCCAGAGAGGCCTGCCAGGGTGTTTTCGATCGCATAGAGGACCCCTCTCGCTTATGACCCTCAAGGCGAGGGTGGCGAGGGGAGTGAGCTAGTCCAGAACTTGGAGGAAATCACCCGTGGGATCCCAGATTATGCTCGCCTAGCAGACATCCCATTGGCTTATCAGAGGCACACTGTGGGGGTGCCTGGTCGCCTTCATTGTTTACTGAGGCGATTGGTGTGGGCAGTGACATGCTACCATGAGCACCATGCTGATTAGTCATCTAGGCTTTTCATTTGCACATTTTTGAGAGACATGTTGTCTCTGGCTATTATTAAGACAGACATGTATATTTTTTGGATTTTATGTGATGCACAGAAACTGTAAACATTTCGACATATATATATATATATATATATATATATATATTTCTAAATGTATCTTTTTCACATATGATGATGTTTTTAACATGCTATGAAAATGTCTAATACAATGTTATCTAATGCATTAGTTACATAATCTGCATAACAAACGACCCAATGGAAAAGTTCACAAAATGCATTACCACACAAATCACATTTTATTTTTATGCAAGCTTAAAAGCACACATGGGAACACACATGCAAACTATGCTTGGAAATGAGTTTTATTTTTATGCTAGCTTAAAACACAAATGTAAACTATTCTTGAATGATAAGGAAAACGGGCATGCTCCCAGCATGATGTATCAATTCCAGGTACATGCCCCCCAAGCTTCAGTCAATAGGAAATGGAATGAAGGTTCAAAACACAAGAGATTTGATCTAAATCTAACCAAACTCGAATTGAACGGGCTCGTGTTTCATTATTTTAATAAGGTTGACACACTTAAAGGAATTTTCCTCATAGCAGCTTGTTTCATTGTTTTAGGAGCTTGAAACAATAAGAGGAAATATGCTCCAATGAGCTCGAAGGAGCAGGATTAGGAGGAGGATAACCAGATACAAAAGGCTCAAGACAATCAGACATTTCCCCCAAGCCGGGCGTGAATGAAGAACGATGATTTCCATCGCTCCGCGATAGATCTTCAAGAGACATCGTTTCAACAATAGCTTCGTCAAAGGGGAAGACTTCTCTTAAAGGATCGGAAGAATCTGCATCACCGAGCCAAGGGGATTGAGAATATACATCTAGAGCCATGCTCAAAGGAGCATGTTCAGGAGGAGGAGGATCTGATGCAGTGACGATTTCGCAATAATTGATCTCAACCGGAGTCAAAGGGATCGATTCTCCAAACGAGGTCACCTATTCAGGTGAAGGGATGATCCAAGGGTCGTCTGACCTATAGATCATGTTAACTTGAATGGTGTGCGGTGGTGGCACAGAAAAAATGCCCATGAGAATGGGGTCTTTGAAAAGACCAGGTCCTACACTGTCGGGGGGATTGGGGATCTGATCCACATATGATACGTTGTTCTCGGAGGATGAGGTGAAGAAGGACAACTGATCGACAGTGATGATCTTGCCGTCATGTGGAAACTTCAGAAGCTAGAAGAGGGTGGAAAGAACGCATAACATGGCATGAATCCAGCTTTGACCAAGAATAAGATTGTAGTTGAGCTTGGTTTCAACCACTTCTACTTCCACATTGACTGTCTTACCTTGTAATGTGATCGGAAAACTCATGAGAACACCCAAGGGTTTTGATTCTTGACCATCAAATGCCTCAAGGGCATTGGGAGATGAACTGATGGCTGGAGAGCTAATGGCCTTCCAGCAAGTAGATGACATAACACAGGTGGAAGCACCTTCATCCACAACAGCTCTATGGATGTTGAGGCCGTTGTTGCAGACTTGTATAACAAGAGTGAATTGATGTGGAAGTCGGGGGACAAAATTTTCCAAGTCGAAGGTGAGAAGACTAGAATCGGCAGGATCGATTCCATCGATTGTGGACAACAGAGCTTTCCATTGTGATGGGAAACTTTGAATGACTTCCAATGCATACATTGTGGAAGGTGCCTGTGCCAAATCCTCAATAATGTTGTAGTGTTGAGCGGCACGGGCGTTTGGATTATAAGAAGATTTTCGTAGAACACCTTTGGAAGGTGGCCTTATAACGGGTTTAGCGTTGGGTTTCTCGATTTCTAAAGGACCAGAGATAGGTGTGGGAGGTGGGCCATTAACGAATTCCTTCCCAGCTACCTGGCATGATCCAGCGTAATCCTTCGAACGTGTGGAAATTTAAACAAGTGCATCACCATTCATCATAAAAACTTGGGACCCAAATGGTGCAGATGGTGAAGGCTACTCGACCATCTGGGTCTGCTGAGATGGGAACGGTTCTTTGAGAACTGTCAGATTCCCTTTAGAGCCTTTTAGAATTTGACTAACCTCAAATCTTCAGGGACAATCTTTGGTGTAGTGGTCTCCATCACAGATCAGGCAGGGGTACTTCAGTTTACATTGGGAACCATCATTAGCATGAGGTTTAGAAGACTCTGGTTTTGGGGCATCAGGTTTAGATTTTCCTTTTCCTTTCTTCTTCCCTTTAGAGGCCTTTTCCATAGGATTGGCCTAGATGGCATTGACCTCCACGGTCTTACCAGAATCTGGAGGGGCGGGAAGAGCAGAATTATTGGAAGTATTTGACTTTTGCTTCCCATTAGAGGACTTCCGAGAAGTATGAGAGACGGAACCAATAACACCATCCACCGATGGGGTAGCTGGTGCTTTAGAGGTTCCTAGCCACAGGGCATCAGTCAAGATATCATATAGCGTGCCGGATTGAGAGTACACTAGATTGAGGTACTGGGCACGAGCGATGGCTTGTTCTTCGGTTACACGTGCCCCATAGCAATATCTTGATGATCTTGTTAACAAAGGAGGTAGTGAACCAGTGTGTTAGAAGCTGATCAGGAATATCAAACTTGATCAGTCTACGACGACGTCACCACTCATGAATATGATCTGATATGTGAGTGGCTTTATCCTACTTGAGAGAAGTCAGGATATGCGTCCCAGCTTCATAATGAACCGGTAACTGGAAATGTGTCAAAAAAGCCATAGCTAGCATATTAAAGTCTTGAAAGATGCCACGAGGTAGTTCTATATACCACTTAGCAGCACCACTGGTAAGAGTGCGTTGGAAAAGACGCAGATGAATCGATTCATCCACCCAAAAGTTCGAAGAACACCACAGATGGTAGGTCATGACATGAGCTTGGGGGTCCTCTCTAGCTTTACCCTCAAATTTAGGACAGTCAGCAGGCACCTTGGTTGGAACCGGAGGCCAATAAGGATTGTGAAGAATCAAATCATTGGTCAATTTAGATACATCTGGAAATTCCAACGTGGCAAGAAAAGGTAACTGAGGATTGAACAACATACCAGGCCCTCGATAAGGACCTGTACCTATACTCCACCCTGGTTGAGCATAAATTTGCCCCCATTGGTTTTGTCTGGGGGATTCTGACCATAGGGGTGTAAGCTGCATAATTAGGTTGATACGGTTGCTGATAACCAGTGTAAGGGGGTTGATAACCAGGGTATGGACCCTGATTATATGTAGGCCCCATTTGAGCAGTATATGGATTTGACTGCTGAGTATAGGTATAGCCTGGTTGTTGAAGGTAATAACTAGAACCTTGGGGCGAGTTGTAAACTGGTCGAGATTTACCTTGAAGATAATAACTGCCTTGGGGTCGAGCGGGCTGTTGGTAAGTGGGACCCTGCTGAGCCTGATAAGTTGGGCGCACAGGCAGATTCGGCTGCGGCATAGAATAAATGGGTTTTTGAGCAAGGTTAACTAGATGTGCAGGCTGTCCTGGTTGAACAAGTTGACCTGGCTGAGCAGGCTGCCCTAGTTGAACAGGTTGGCCCGGCTAAACAGGTTGTCCTGGTTGAACAGGTTGGCCTGGATGATGAAGGATGCCAGGTTGCCCCAGATGAGCTGGTTGGCCTGGTGGCAGGATAGGGCCAAGTTGTGCCTGATAACTAGGTTGACTTGTAAGAGGACCATAAGATGGCCCCAGCTGTGCAACATTCAGACCAATAGGAAACTGAGGTTGCTGAGGTTGAACCATAGGTTTAGAGGGATGGATTTCTCCCTCAAGACCGTACAACGGTCTAGGTTGATATCCCGATTGACCTGTGGGTCCTTGAGGTTGCCCCAGTTGGACCACAAAATGAGGCTGTAAAGGTTGACCTTGAGGATTGTAGGACTGCCCTTACGGACCGTACAGAAACCCTTGATGGCCTGAAGGTTGTGCCTGTAAGGGTTGTCCTTGCGGGTCATATAGATAACTAGGTTGGCCCGAAGGTTAACCCTGGAAGGGTTTTTCTTGCAGGTTGGAAGGTTGCCCAGCCTGGGCAGACAGAAAACCTTGAACATACTGATAAGCCTCAGGAGCAAGAAAATGAAGAGGGTTACCCTGCTCATCATATTGATATGGAAAAACATAAACGGGTGTACCATCCGGTCCATAATGGGAAAAGTAAGGACGGTTGGGATCTTGGGAGGGCTGACGAACTTCAAAGTTTGACAGCTGTAATGACAACCGATTCTCCTCGGGAGAGATATTATCTAGAATAGCAGATGCTATGTAAATGTCTTCAGGAAGTTACAAGGCCCTGGTGGACTGAGTATTGACAACGGGCATAGATGCAGCTACGCAAACGGTAGGCCTAACATGTACTGACGTGACCTGACGAGATGACGTGAGAGGTGTCAATGATGACATCCCTAACGAAGGAATAACCGGCCTCATGGACAGATTCAATACTCCCATGGAGGCCACAGCGGCCACAATCTGACTTAAGGACCTATATCCCGCTGGAAGCGAAGGACTAGGTGAAGACATGACAGAAGACTCAGGGTTGTTTTATGGGAGAAGCTGGTAATCTTCACCAGATGTAGGAATTTCCTCACTAGAAGAAGGACTGGGTGAGTCCATATCTGACCCTGCCGCTAGATCTTCTAAAAGATGGTGACGACTAGGAGGTATAATGGCAGCCAAGAAAGGCAATCCCGATGTGAGAGGAGGGAAATATTCCCCTACTCCAAATCCAAACCAAGCGTTGGATAAGGGCCAATTGAATTCAACTGGTCCACCAAAGGGAATCTCAGATAAGACCAGTCCCCCGTCGGGAAACTCGGACACAATAGGCTGCTGAGGTTCAGCAGAGGACTGAGATACCTTTGATAAATCGTATGTGTAAGGACTACCAGTAGACGAAACTGAGGGTTCCGCCACTGTGATAGTAACGAAAAGAGGAAGAGATCAAAACAAAACACACGGGAAAAAACCAAGGCAAACAATCAAACGGCCAAAAAACAATCTCTAAAAGGGTGTGTGATCGTAGGTGATTAATTTTACCACATTAAAACTGGAAAATTTCACTGTTTCATGTTTTAAGAGTCCAGAAACGAGAAAAATATGACTCTATCTCTTTCAATTTGGAAACAAGTGTGAAAGGACAAGCACTTGATGATCTTTTCAAATTTAATGAGTCAGAAAAGATCGAAATGACTACTTTGGAAATCTAGGCAAAAGGGTGTACCAGATATTCGTGAACTGCCATATACACCTTGGTTAACAAAATGAAAGAGAAATCAACCAAGGACTTGACGTACGTGCAGGTAATCTCTTCGAATGCTATGTCTAGTGTATCACGGGTATAAGGCGGCAGACATGGCTTCCTACGGATAAAGGATAGCAACCTAGTGGAGTCTTCCTTTATATACGCGATGGTACGGGGAGCACAAGTCTGTACTAGTGCTATCTAAAGCCAAAAGGCAAACGACAGCTACTAGGTTTAACGACGCCAGAACATGTCACTAGCCTAGACCTCTAGATATTTCATTAATGTTTCAATATTGCCTTAAGATAAATTGAGTAAATTTTAGAGTTGATCTTCAATTATGTTTCAATTTAAAGCCCTACTGAATGTTATATCTCGAAAACCCTCTAAATGCACACTACATGCCACAATATATCACTTTGTTCGATGAATAGCTAATTATGGGAAGGTTGAGAGCTTTTCAAACAATAACAAAATGATCACAAAACAACTATTACTATCTTTAATGCACACTAATGAAACTAAAAACTCCCCCCCTAGAGTTATATAACACTAATAATGCAGAAAAGCTTTCAATTTTCATTAACTAATCAAAAGAAAAAGATTTGTTTTTGTATTTTTCAATGTTTTAGAGCAAAGTGCACCAAACGAAATGAAAAACTAATGAGAAAACCAATTTGAGAAGTGATAGCAAAAGAGTAGAAACAAGCAAGTTCACTCAGTGCAAAACACACAATTAGAACTCAAACTAATGGAAGAAATCCCTCAAATCGAAAAGGAATCCCCCAAAGACTCATACAAACCGTGTGATGTAGGCTTGAAATGAGACAAAGCAAAACTTGAATGATTAAGAGAGAAATCACTCAAATAACACAATGATACAATGAAAACCAACCAAACGAATGCAAGGAAGCCAAAACGAAGTTGACTGAACAAGCAAAAACCAAAAACTCCCACGGGAGGCTCAACACACGATAGCACCTAGATGCCTTAGGGCTAGAATGTGAAACTGAAGGTAGAGGGAAAACAACCAGAGGATAAAGGTCTAACACAGTCAACAAGGGCTTCAATACACTCCGATAGTCAGAAAATAACACCAAAAACTAGAAATCAGACTCAGAGGGCTAAAAAAAAAGTAAACCCTAGCACTAAATAGGGTTGGCATGACTGTCAGGCTAAAAAGCACGCCAATCGAGTTTACTAAGGACAGAAAATAAAAAGAGAAAAAAGAGAGCAGATCAGGTATGGTGGGGTTGAAAAGAGGTTTTACACCAAAAGGAGACAAACCATAAGAGCAAATCAAGCAGACAAAAGCCAAAAACAACCAAAAGAGATAAGACAAACTCCAATCATATGTTCCCCAACGGAGTCACCAGTTTGTTGGAGAGGTAAATCCCATCTGCGGATAGAGGCGATACCTACTAGCCCAGATCAGGTCTAGCAATAATCAGTCACACAGTGACGCGGGTCTCTAGTTACAAAACGACAAAACATAACAAGTTGCCTACCTCAGGTCCTACGCAATGGTCGTCGAAGAAAGGATGACGCTTCCCATCCTCCGCTTTGGCAGATCACGATCCTTCCACTTAACACGTACAAATACCTGCACACATACGAAGAAACACAACGATACAAAAAATAGAATCTAAATCTGGTAACCATACATCAGTCAAAGAGGATGTAATTCATTGCATCAAAGATAAAGACACATGAATGAAACCATAATCAAAGTCGCTTATCATTAATAGTAATAAAGGAAAGATACAACCCAAAGCTCTAACACTGGATCTTCCTTTGACAGGGCTGATAGCAGAGCACGTCTCAATGAAGCTCCTCGGAAATGGGACAAAGCTCTCTCTCTTCGGCTTGGCTCTCAAAGGTTGTCTGGCAATAATCTCCTTGCTATAGGTTCGGCTCTTGCTTCTATGACTACTACTAGCTTGCTAAGGGAAAATGGCAAGCTTATATAGATGGTGGAAGGGGAGTTTGGATCCCTACAATTGTGGGATTTTCCCTATCCTCAAGGAAGATTCCATGATAGGTGTAAAACCACCTCCCATACATGGAGATCCGGAGCCAAACCTCCCAACTCATTTTAGAGACTCGTTCAGGAGTTTGTTGGAATCAAACTTCTGCCATTTATTTTTCAAAAACAATCCTTATTAAGCTTGGTGCGAGCAATACACTGGGACATGGTGCTAGTTGGTAGGCCCTCTTTGGTGGATTTCCCCCATTGGCGCGAGGGCTAAACTGGCTGGTCGTGTCAAGGCCAATAGGTCAGTTTTTAGGGTTTTTCAGAGGAAACTTTCTTTAGAGGAATGATTTTCCTTGTCAAGGGGGATGCCATGAAAGTGGTTTCAAGTTATGCCACTGCTCATAGGTCATGAAAAATGCCCTCCAATGTGCGGGACGGGGAATTGTAGGGATGGTGACAAATTAATGTGTAACAGATTATATGTGTTTCCATGTATCTCATCGCATCTCCTACCAATATTTGGATTATGTATCCATATCAATTTTTGGATGGTATCTTGTGAGAGCATCTGTGCAAGAAGGAATAGATAATATGAACATTCTTTCAAGAGCACTCTCTTCTCCTATTATTTTCTATCCACTCAATGAGACATTCCTTTAAACCTTGTTATGCCATAATCAATATCAATACATGGATGTCATGTCTATAATATTGCAAGAGAATTCCATGCTCATGAATCTAGTGAGACATTGAGATAAGATAAGGGATTATTATTGTTAAGAGAGGAAAATTGGTGGGATTTTAAGGAATAATTATGGTTGCAATATGGTATATGATTTCTAGAAAACATGATAAACTTACAGCCTGCTACGAGGAATAATCCCTCTTGTGGACAAGAGCAATCTCCCTAGTACTCTAGCGAGTAACTAGAAATAAAGATCCATTTGAATACATCTTTATCTAGATTAATTGTGTTTTAAGATCTTTATAATAGTAAAGTAGAGAGTACATGCTCCTACCTTGAAATCCAAATGTCTGATGTAGCCTTTTTTCCCATCTCTCCAAATTAGTTCTCCAATGAGTAGAACATGCAATTAAAGACAAGAAAATTAATTAAATAATCTTCAATATGTAATAATAAAAAAACACTAATCCAACTTAGTGATCAAAGAGTCTAAGTATTGACATTATTCCCATAGACATAGAAAAAAAAAAATGAGAAAAATATATCCATATGTATTATATTAAATAGAATGAGAAATCTTAAAACTAGATTCCTTGATGTTGTACAGATTTCTCCCCGGGTCCTAGAAAATCGTTCTCCTTCAGTCTGATAAGCCTTCCTCTCTAGAATAACCAACATGAAGTTATGGACACAAAGGTGTGATCTTCAGTGTGTCAACAACAACTCACTTATATAGAAAGTATGCACTCTATGAACTCTCTTCATCTTAGAAACTATATAGATCAGTTTCTATGATTCATAATCTACCCTTGAACCTAAAACTTGAGCTCAATTTATAGGAAAATGGAGGTAGTTTCAGTTCCATGAAGATCGGGATGGATTCCTCTCATGAAGAGATTTGAGTTCCTTGGACCAAGGGATAAGCTCCATGAGTATAGGGATAAAGGTCGAACTGGCATGAATCTAGAGGCTTCCAGTTGGGAGAATATTTGATCAACTAGGCTTCTAGAATTTACTTTTTCCTTTTAGTTACTTTTCATGGGGTACGTAGGTTTTAGTGGAAAAAAGTGTGGGATTCATCGCAACTAATGGAAGTAACATCAACGCATGCATAGGGAAAGGCTAGAAAAACCACACAGGTAGGCTTCTAAGGGTTTTACAGATCTTTTCTCCAATTTCCAAGGCTTGATTCAGGAACATGAGTGTTTTTGACCTCTAAGGGAACATGATATGGCTAGTGATAGACCCATATGAATAGTCAAATGTCATGGTGACAAAATGACGTGTAACATATTGCCCCCTAAAGTGCGAAGTCTGAGAGTTTTTTTGAAGAGTGAAGTGCTTTATCATTCCAAGGATTGGATTGGAGACACCGGTCGAAAACCTGTAAAAACATTCAATGAAAATATATATCATCACTGAGGTAGGCATTCCCATACTCAAATCAAAACTAACTAAATGCTCTGGCAAAGATATGGTTTCAATATTATATCAAAAGTAGAAAGAGTATGGATGTAGCCATATGTCCTAAGTATTATACTATATCATGAATAATAAAAACTCCTCGCAGCCTAGATGGTGGAAAAGAGATCCAGGGTCTTGATTTCCAGTTCTTGAACTAGTACGAATCTATCCATGCGATTGATTGTGTCGAAGTCGAACATGGTAGAAACCACTTGATTACTGGTCGATGATGTGAACCGTTAACAAGTGTGAGAGAAACCACTAATAATGACAATGGCTCTCAAAGTACTTCAGTACAATATATGAAGTGTGAATCAATGATTTGCAATTGAACACTCATAGAATCATTCGATCGAAGGTCAATGATGGAACCTATCATCGAAGGCAAGAAACCTACCATTAGGGCATGTATATCCCAAGATCCTGATAGGATTCTGAGATGATTTCGATAGAAAGTGATCCGTCGCAAGAAATCCTATGACACGCAACCATTAGATCAAGTTTTGAAGAAATATTTTACAAGGACTAACTCAGGGATGGTCAATGCGAATGGAGACAAATGTTTGCAATGAATGGTTTACTGAAATTTCTCTTAAACACATAACGACATTGTAGATGGCTTGGAAAAATTTGACCTTAATATAATACCCAAAAACTAGCTAAAAACCTTCAATGTGGTTTGATTAACTGTTAGACAAAGGATTTCCTAACCCAGGTACAAGTGTGACAAAGTGTCGTGTTCAAGAGCGACATGCTGCTTTCTAAAATAAGGATGACAACTAGATTATTTTTCTCTCTTTTCCCCCCACCATTACTGGAAAGTACATCTTTATTTTTGTCAAGCTTGAGGAGGATAAAATTTTCTTGTTTGTGTAAGCTCATCCTTTGGATGAGTCCATATTAGTATTAAAATTGAACCCTAAGGAGTGGTTCAATCTTGTTGTGATCGACAGGTCCTGTACTCTTAAATTTTAACGAGCCCGGTATGGAAATAACTCAGTGTTTTTCAATTTTAGGGAGTCAGAAGAAAAACATAAGTAAACTCCATGTTTTTTTATATTTCATAATTTTAGTCTCTCAAACCTTAAAAAGGATAAAATAATTTAGGAGAGAATTCTATTGACCATGATTAGTCAACATATACCTTTTTCATAATTAGTCTAGTTCAGTCCGGAAAAGGGGTAATCATACTGAATGGAAGATTGTTCATTTTCTTTAATGATTTCGAATAGTCAAGTACTCGGCAATATTTTCACATTTTGAGAGTTTGAAAAGGCTTAAAATAGGACTCCAGGGTTTCTCTTTTTCGTTTTTACAGATCTCGAAAAATTGATAAAAGTGTACTCGATGTCAAAATAACTATTTTCACCAAAATCTTGTATCCTGCACAAAAACTCAAATGATTACAAATATCTACTTTCAAAAACTAAAAATATTTAGATTTTACCTTTTAAAAGTAAAAATAAGTAAAACAATAATATTTTATTCATTAAAAACTATAAAAAAGGAGTTAAAATAAGTCATTTTCACCTTTTGTTTTTTAGAACAGTGCATAGAGAATTTTTGACAAAAAAAATTCGGAACTGATTTCAGAAGAACCGACTGTTCATTTCACGAACCATTAGAACCAAGTAATCCACATCATCATTGTCTATGTTTTCATCCATTTCATTTCTTATTTTAACATTTCATGGCATTTTTAGGAGAAAAATATGTTTCAAAATACACCCTTGGGGGTGCGTGGTTTCTCTGTGTGAAAACCACACACCCCGATGATTTTTTAAAAGAAAAATCGTCGAACCGCCGCAAGTTCTGTGTGGATCATGTGCGGACAAATGCACTGTCTACACACAAAACCTGCGTAGGCACCATGGGCTTTTGAAAAACTTATATTTCTTCATAAAAAATGGTTGAAGTTTTCTCCAGTTGATTTTTATTGTTTAATTTGTTGGTTTTTATGCCTTTAATCATGTTGGAATGGTAGGAACGAGAAAATGAGCTCATGGATAATGAAGCCATGGATGATCAAGCAACCATGTGTGCATTAAAAAACTATGGGTTGTACAAGTTCTGGTCAATTTAGAGCATGAAGGCACAAGTTGAGATAATGACTTGGCTTGTGAATGCATGGGACGTGCAAGATTAATGTTTCATAATTGGTGACCACTGGCTTGAGATTGAGCTGACATACATATATTTCCTTACCGGATTACCTCGAAGAGGGAGAAACATATCCTTATTTGGGACTATACAAGGAGGTCTTCCCATTGCTAGCTACAAGGCTTAGTATTGTAGAAAAATTTTAGAGTTAAAGGATGGTCGTATAGACATCAAAACCATCTTGCGACTGGAACTTAAAATCATAGAATTCATAGTGACTAGGTTATGCGGGAGTGCAACTCCTCATGTGGCTACAAAATCACAAATGAAAACTGTAGTTGAGTGTTTCGGAGGGACATTATTCTACTGGGGTGAAGGAGTATTGGCCAATATGAAGGGCCAACTCACTAGAGAAAAAAATGTGAAGTTGAAAAACTTCGGATACAATGCCATTCTTATCTCATTTTCTCTAGAGAGGATCCCACTCCTTGCTCCTCAATTGATTCCAGTAGATCCTGGAAATCATCAGGAACCTCATATGGTGCAATGGGTAGCATTGATGGCTCGCCATGGTGGTGAGGGTGGTTCAGTGGTTCGGTTCACTCTGGCTTATTTCATGTGGCTCAGGAACCAGATATTCACTATCGAAGATTTTCCTTATGCCGGAATGGAATATAGAGGTGATCCTAAAACATCCTTTCCACCAAGGGAACAGTGGGATGAGAGAGGTTAGTGAATCATTTTGAATTTTTTGATCTAATTTTTATTTGATTTTTTATCTTCCAATACCGACAAAAATTTTAAATGTAGATGTTGATCCGACACGACCAGCAACACTTCATCGCTTTGACAGGTGAGATGCACAACCCATATCACCCCCACAGGATGATGCAATAGAGATCCTGGAAGATATTGAGAACAACCTTGAGAGGTGGACCATTGATATTCCTGAGACAAGAAATGATGATATACCTCTCAAGATCCAGAGACAGAGTACTAGTGTTTTAGGTCGACTCAAGATATTTCTGCACAAGGTGGCGCATGCTATAGTTTTTTATCATGACCATCATCATGGATAGCTGATGGTAAATGTAGATCGAAATTTTTTTTTTCATCTCAGTATATTTTAGATCATAAGGTGTTTGAACCTATGATCCAAACGATGTAACATTTTTTGGACACAAAATTATCTATCCTAATGATATTACTACTTTCATTCTCTGAGTTTCTTGTTCAACATGGATTTAATGTTGTTTTGATTTGCTTTTTTAATGTTGCAGATGTCTATTTAAAACTCTATTAGCTAATGCATCAGCCAATGTGTTTAAATTTCTTGAAATATGTTGATATTTGATATAATCAAATTGTCATTCCAAGAGACGAACCTTAAAAAATAACCTTAACAACACTGGATTTCTAATAGCATAAACTCTTTTTAAATGTAATACAATGAGTTGTGAATCTAACCTAGTGATCAAACATCGAATACCAAATGTAATGGCATCAGATTATAACTCAATGACTACACTATATTTTACAATATTATTCATTGTTTGACCAAGACATATCCCATGAATAGAAACTAACTCATTGGTGGGTGAATAGATAACCCAAGCCTTGGAAGAGATGTTCTATGTACTACAACAGGTGCCATCAGCAAAACCAATGTAATTTTGAAGGGATGTCAACATCTGCAATATCAAGAGTAATCAAGATAAGTAGTGATAGTAGTAACATCAAAAACTAATCTAGGCACACTTGTCTAATCTAACGCACTCTATTCTAAAATGTAACTATTGTCCAAGTGAGTTATTCATGTGAAAAGATAATATCTCTTTAAGATAAATACCATTTATGGGTTTATATAAAGAGACCCCATCATAATCAATTAATTCATAGGCTCCTTTTGCAAGCACATGCTTGAGAATATAGGGACCATGCCACATCAATTTAAATTTACCAACGCCTAGCTTATCATTAGCTTGATCATATACTAAAAATTGGTCACCTTTTGAATGAATTTGATGGTTAACACTTTGATCATACTAAGCTTTCACACATTTCTTCTGAGCTTCGATAGCCAACGCAGCTGTGTGTCAATTATCATATAATTGTGCTAAGTATAGAAAGTGTTTCTTCTCTTTAGAGGTAGCTGGTAACAATTCAATGGCTAATTTGAGTGACAGTATTTCACATTCAATGGGTAACACAGCTTCTAAACCATAGAAAAGTTGAAAAGGAGTGAACCCTGTAGCAGTTTTTGTAGAGGTATGGTATGCCCATAATGCCAAAAAAAACATGGTATGCCAGTTATATTTACGAGTCCCGAAAATTCGTTTAATCATGGTGGTTAAAACCTTGTTGACATCCTCAACTTGACCATTAGCCTGTGGGTAATATGGAGTAGAATTATCATGGCATAGACCAAGTTGATCAGAAATTCTGGTCATCATAATATTTCAAAAATGGCTCCCATGGTCCGTAATAATAGCTTAAGGGACACCGAATCGAGCATTCACATGATTGAATATGAAATTAGCTGCATTTTTTCCATCATCGACGAATGTAGGCATCGCCTCAACCCATTTGGTAAAGTAATATACAACGAGAATAATATACACATGCCCCTCATCCGAGTGAGGGATACATGTAATGAAATCAACACCCCATTTCACAAAAGTATTGATAGCAATGATTGGGTGAAGAGGAGCTAGAGGTGCATGCATATTTCCATCAAAAATTTGGCAACTGTGTCATTTTCGAACTGTGATGATATAATCTTTGAATAAAGACAACCAAAAATAACCAGCGTGCAATATATTTTGGGATGTGGCAAACCCATACATATGACCACCACACGCTCCAGAGTGGAAATCATTTAGAACCCATTCAGCCTCTTCATGAGTTATACAATGTTGAAAAATAGAATCCGCACCATAACGATAAAGAGTGTCCCCAAAAATATTGTATTGTTGGGATTGGTATCGGATTCTTCGTCGATCTGATTGTGAAATCTCTGGGAGAAAGGTTTGGGTCTGAAGATATGTAATGATATCTCCATACCAGGGATCTAAAGTAATGGTTATAAACAGAGATTCATCGGTGATAGGATTCTCTGCCACCATTTCAGACTCGGTATTGGGAAAGTCACACATAAGTTCGGCAAACACTAGTGATTTCTTTGACTTGTACTTTTTGAACTCCAAATCAAACTCTTGCAGGATAACAATCCATTTGGAGTATTTTCCCCCGAGCAATTTCTTTTTCAATATGTACATCAGCAGGTTTCAATTGGATATCACCGTGGTTTTACGTAACAATATGTAATGATGGAATCGTTGGACAGCTTGAACTGACGCCAAGGCCAATTTCTCCACATGTGAATACTTGATTTCCCTCAGGTTGAGATTCCAACTTAGGTAATAAATCACATGTTCGTTGTGAGATTCATCCTCCTGAAGCAAAACCATTCCAATCGTGGAATCAAAGGAAGCTAAGTATAAAAATTAATCCTGGTGGTAATTGGGCGAAAGCAATAACGGTGCGTGGGTAAACACATTTTTAACTACATCGAAAGATTTATCAGCAATCTCATCCCAAATAAATGGAACATTTTGTTTCATCAACTAGGTAAAACCTTTTGTTAACTCAGCATAGTTCAGGATAGATATACGTAAAAATTTTGCTTTCCCCTACAAAATTTGGAGTTGGCGAAGAGTGGAAGGATGAGGTAAGTTGATTATAGCCTCAACCTTCGATGGATCGACAAAAATGCCATATTTTGAAATAATGAACCTAGGTAATCATCTCGATTGTACACAAAAAACACATTTGTGTAGATTCGAATGAATTTTGTAATTCCTACATCTCATGAAGATAGCTCATAAGTGAATAGGATGATCTTCTCTACATAAAGAATGAGAAGGTAAGTCATCCAAATAAGTTTGTACAATATGTTTGATATCATGAAAATCATAAGACATAGCTCTTTGAGAAGTTGCACCAGCATTTTTTAGTCCAAAAGGTATCTTGAAATATGAAAATGTGCCCCATGGACATATAAACATTGTTTTAGGTTGATCGGTAGGGATTATGTTGATTTGATTGTAGCCAGAAAAACCATCCATAAATGAGAATAATTTGTTTCCGGCACAATCATCAAAAATTTGATCGATATAGGGCGTAGGATAGTTGTCTTTTGGACATGCCCTGTTAATTTCATGATAATCGACGCATACTCTCATATTCCCTTGTTTCTTCATAATGAGAACTATGTTAGATACCCAATCCGTTAAAGGAATAGGATAAATAAATCTTGCTCGTAATAGCTTCTCAACTTCAGCTTTGATTGCTACATTTTTCTGCAGATATATTGGATGTAATATTTGTCTAATAGGCTTAGCATCTAGGGTGTCTTAATTTCATGAATTACAATCTTAGGGTCGATACCTGGAATATCTTCGTAAGACCAGGAAAAAATGTCTCAGAATTCTTGAAATAGGGCTTTGTAAGTGTTAACCTCCTCCATCGAACAAGAAGAACATATATGAATGTTTTCAATAATTCCTCATTTAATCGATATGTCAATAGGAACCATTATAGAAATATTTCCCAAATTTGTCTCAGAATCTGAATGTGTAATCGATGTGGGATTCTGTGGTTCTTTGACATAATAAATTGTAAAAATAGATGAATTTTTTTTTTCAATATTATCAAGATCAGGCAAAAAAGAAGATCAATGATGTAGATCATCCCATGGTAATTCATCCGATGACAAATTTTATTGAATACTTTCATCAGTTACAAATACATGTTGAAAGGGATCAAAAAATGATGTCAAGGTTGAGCTCGATAGAGAAGATGATTCTTCGCTGATCACATTCATTTGATCAGGAAACATTTATGGGGTGTCGAAATGCAATTGTACTGCTACATATTCTGATTCAAAAGGACTTAAAGGAATCTCATCATTGTAAGAGTCCAATTCCAATTTTCAAGGCACAATCCATGTGTCATCAAATGGTGTTGTGCTTTATGAGATCATATTGATGTTGGAAATTATTCGCGGTACGTTGGGTGGGGTTATAACGAAAGTTCCCATGAGAGAAGAATCCTTCATTAATCCTACACCAACATATTTGTATGGGATAACCAATTTTCTAACATGCCAAATGCTATCCGTAGAAGTAGGGTCTAAAGAGAAGTATCACAACTGATCGATTTTAACAATCTTTCCTTTGTGGGGAAATGTGATTACCTAAAATACTGATGAAACAGTAGCAGTCATTGTGTAAGACCAACTACGACCCAAAATAAGGTTATAATCAAGAGGGGCATCAACAACTTCCACCTCTAGGATAACGATTTTTCCTTCTACTTCTATAAGAAGATCCTGGAGTATTCCGTATGGATGAAAACCACTTCTGTCAAAGGCTTTGAGGATAGTCGATGATTGGCTAAGTGCTGGAGAACCAAGGGTTTTCCCAAAATTTAACGACATTATACACGTATATTCCCCCTCATCAATTACAGTACGAAAAACTCGTCTTGATTTGACTAATACCGGAATTTGAAAATCCATTTGATGATGGAGTTTAGGTACAAAATTTTCTAGATCAAAGACCATTAGGTTCGAGTCTTGAGGATCAATAGCTCTGATAGCTAATAATAGAAATTTCCTTTGTGATGGACAGGATTGTAGCACTTATAAGGCCGACATTGGTGAAGGGTATATCATCAAATCTTCAACAATGTTGTAATTCTAAGCAACTCTGACATGTGGATTGAAAGCTGGTTTTTGAAGTACACCTTTAACAGGCGATTTAATCACTAAATCAGAGTTAGGTTTCTCGATTTGAAGTGGTTTGGAAACTAAAGGAGGTATGGTTGGTGTTTGGCTAGAAGTTTCATTCCCTTTACCAGTTATATGACTCTTAGATCCATAGTCTTGAGATTGTGTCACAACCATAACCTGAGACATCATTAAAATATATGCCAATGAATTGCAGGAAGATCTGATCATTTTACTACCTTGAGAGGGAAAAGGATCCTTCAAGATAGTAGGTGTGGATGAACCTTTTTTTGTTTTCTCTTTAGGAGATGTATTTTGTTTATTTTTATTCTTTCCTTTTTTCATATTGCCAGTTTTAGATTTAGTCGTGGATGAATCTACAATGTGAATGTAGGAAGAATTTTCAAGGGAAGAAACTCCTTTAGTGAATTTGGTAAATTTATTGTGGGAGAAGTAGGCTTAGATGACTTCTTCTTACTTTTTGTAGCACTAGTTGTACCAATTACACCATCTACAGCATGAGAACTAGAAGGAGATGTAGTAATTTAACATGGGCATGGCAAGTCAAGAATTTTTTAATATAAAGAATCAGACTGTGTATATACAAGGTCTAAGTATTGTGCTTGAGCTATGAATTGTTCTTCTGTAACAAAACCTCCCTTGGCTGCGTCTTTAGTGATCTTTGGAAGTAGTGATTTAATGAACCATTCTACCAAGATTTGACCCGCAATGAAAACTTTCACTAAACGTATGAAAAATTTGACCCGGAATGAAAAATTTCACTAAATGTATTTATATGTACTCTACTTTAATGAGGTTAAGAGTTTTGTGCCATTTTAATAATAGAATGGAAACTGAAAATGAGTTAGGAAATATGTTGCTAACGCGTTGAAATTATTGAAAGAGCCACGTGGTAATTCAATATACCTCTTTGCAGCTAAGTCTATCAATGTTCTTTGAAAAAGTCTCAATCGAATGGAATCGTCGATTAAGGAGTTAGATGCACATCAAAGATGATAAGTCATCAAATGATTTGAGGGGTCTTCTCTTGATTTTCCTTCAAACTTAGGTATATCACTAGGAAAATTACTTTGCATTGCCGGCCAAAATGGAAGATAATAAATCAGATCATTTGTGAGGAGTGACAAATCTGGCAAGTTTAAATTTGCAATAAATGGTAACCGACGGTTAGGGTCTTGTTGAGCAAAATGATAACCTTGAGGAAAAATACCGGTACCTGGAGGAGGATATCCAGGATAAGCTGGAATAGCCTGTGCAAATGGGATTGGAATACCTCTAGGGTATCCAGGGTTAGCCATACCAAACTAAGGTTGAGCTGGTATTTGATATGTATAACCAGGGTATGGTTGACCTTGCTAGACTGGATTTTGTCCTATTGGACCATACTGAAACTGCCCTTGAAAAGGTTGATTCACAAACTGACCTACAAAAGGTTAGCTTGATGGAATTTTAGCTACACCAGGTTTTCCTATAGAGGTTTGAACAGTAGACTGAACCACAGGTCCAGTTTGATGAGCAGCGACTTGAGGGATTCCTATGATACAGTTGATGTCGTTGTTTGAAGGGTTGTAGCAAAAGAGACTTGAGAAACTCTGGGGATAGGTGTACTTGCTTGTTGAACAGAACTTTGCACAACATATTGGATAGGAGTTTTTTGGGTACTCAGGCCAGCTTGCTAACTACTAGGTATAGATACTTTAGGTGCAATTTGAAGTGTGGACTGGGCATGTTATTAGACTTGGGTATAACCAAATTGACGAGTTAGTTGACTAGGTTGATTATAGGGTACTTGTATAGTAGGTTTCAAATGTTGTTGGTTCAACAACGGGTTCCACACTGTATTAACGCCAAGATAAGGAGCTCCCATTAAATGTTGCGGTGCATAAGGTTGACCATAACCGGTTTGAGATATTGGAACGTAAATTTGATAATTCGCCGAATAATTTCCAGTAAAGGGTTGGCCTTCTTGAAATAATGGTTGTTGTTGATAGAATTGCTTCCCTTGAGGAGGCAACTATCCTTGAATAGGTTGTAGCCCTAACATAGGGTACTGCCCTTGAATAGATTTTCCTTGAGGAGTATATTTCCCCCCACGCGGTAAATTTCTACCTTGAGGGTCAATTGAAGGAATATTTTCGGTCGTCATATAGAATTGTTCCATTGTCAAATTTTTGGTATTAGATTCATTAATACCAGTTGATTGTGTAATTTTTTCAGAAGAGGAAGATGCTCCTGAGAAAGTACCAGAGAGCCACTGGTATCCAGTAGGAACTGATGGACCACCATACAAAAAAGTTTTTGGCAATGAAGAAAACATGGATGACTCACTTGACATGCTTGACGAAGACATGTAACTACCTCTGGGTATGGAGTAAAAATGAATGCGGCGTGGTGAATAATTGATACCAATACTATGTAGAAAGTCGGTAAATTGTTGATAACAAGGGACCAGTTTAAAAGGACTGTAAGGATAAATCAGTTCTCACTACCTTAGATCTAAAATATTCTTGACGTGAAGGAATCGTGATCTCTTCTTTCATGTCAGTAATTTCTTCGATACTAATCAGGCCAGGAGGAAGGTTCTCAGTAATGCGAAGCTTCACTCAAGGTGAACGAAGATGACCAGGGGTTTGGGATATGAACTCTGAAGTTGACTCAAACGAAGTAGATTCAAATTCAGGCCCATATATTTTAGGTTCAATAAGTTGAGTATCTAAAAATTCATCGATTTCTTCCTACTGTCTGAAGTTGATTTACTTCATAATCAGGATATATTATTACAGATGTTTCCTCTTTTTCAATAGACCTAGTTCCTGAATTTTCACCTCTTTCATATTTAAGCTTTTCTAATTGACTTGGTGTATACTCAGGGGGTTTCCCCTACATAGTGTCTTGGTAATTCAGCCATGGTTAATGTTTAACACAAGAAATAAAAAAAAAATTGAACAAAATAGACATAAGGCCACTAAGAAAACAAGAAATTTGAACACGTGCCTACAAAATCTAAGAGACAAACCACACACAAACAGTATGTTTTCACACTAAAAACACTAGCTAGTAATGAAATCAAACATCGTAGAAGTTAATGTGGAAAACTTTGTGGTCAGAACAATTATCCTGAAAACCCGCTTAATGAAACAGTCAGGTGCAAGTCTCTCCACTTATGCCATATTGAAGTGAAGATTACCTTCTAGAAATTCCAAGTGAGTCTAGCTGACATCTATTCCAGGTACAGTGGGATCTTCCCTCCAACGTCACCTTTGGAAAAATCCTAAATATTATGGCCACTAAGGTCACCAACGGGGACAAATGCACCTAGGGGAATAGTCTACGATCTGATATACATGCAAGGGCAGAGTATCAAGTTCAATCCCCTTGAAGGCTGGCTCCTTGACATGGTAAATCTGAGGTTTGCCAACAAGTGAAACCAGGCTCCTCAACAAAGTTTAATCCGAGGTTTACCGTTTGTATTACGTGCACATCTTCTATCTTTTCCAATGAGATAGGTATGATTACCTCACTGAGTCTGACATGATCTCGTTCTTGACTCTTTTAAGAAGAACTTCCCAGAGTACAAATGCAACAATTGGATTTCCCTACTGAAAGATTCTACTTGTTTGTTTAATTTACTTCAGAACGTTTATTACAACCTATTCTAAAACACTAGCCTAATCTATGTTGGTGGAATGAGCCCTAGAAAATGTAAAAATGTCTAGATTGATTTTATTAGGTGTTGTATTGATTTGGTTGTTATTTAACGCAATGCGTATGGAGTTGAAACTTTCATGATGTTGTGACCCAATGCAAAATACTCTAAATGCATCTATATGAGAAATGAAACTCTTTCTTCTCAATGAATCTTATTTATGAGAAATTCGAGAGATTTATCGACTTTCAAAACAAAAGCTTCCTCGTCCATAAAGAAAACAATTTCATCAAGAACTAAATTTTCAAGAATGATTAATTTCTCTTTTTGAATAAAATTCCTTGAAAAATAAAATCAAAAACTACAGTTCAACAAACAATCAATTCCCAAAAGAAAACAATTCCTAAAAAACTCTAAAAAGCATAAATTAAAAAATTAAAAAAAAAAAAAAAAATCTAATTCTGAATTCTAACTAGGATACTTATGAATGTTAGTAGATAATTTCTCTTAGTTGTGATCAGAATAAGAAGGTTTCCACTTATTTCAGTAGAAATGAAATCATCCAAAAAATTTGGGTGTTGAATCAGGCTTCAGTGAGCTAAAATCTCTTCCGGGTTTGCAAATGAATAGGGAACAAATATTCATAAAGGTAAGGTCGGCTAAATTCCTGATGGCTCAAGAAGACAAAATCATAAAACTAGTAAGCTGAGGTAAATGAACGTATCTTCCACACGGAGTAGCAATAAACCAGGGAAAACCCTAACTTATAAAATGAAAACAGGATGACAAATCACACAAAACTCAAAATTTGCTAAAAAGGATTTCTCACACAAGATTTGACAACTAAGATGGATCAGGGAAAACTTGAAGAATAAGGTCATTTGGATCTGAAAAAAGACAAATGTAATTTTTCAAAATTTTCCATAGGGTGCATAGCTTATCAGTTGCATACAGTGCGTATGTGCACTGAATCAAACTAAAAGTTGCATAGGTTTCTACTCTGTTTTATACAGAAAATCGTGCACACAAGGAAAATTTTGGAAAAAATAAACAACAAGATTTCTTTTTCAGGGATTCTTAAAATTTATCTACCCAACCACACTCAAAGAAGTCAAAATTAGAAAACTAAAGTTGCAAACTGAATATAAACAAAGAAAACTAATCTTTAGATCCCCAGTATGGTCACCAATTTGTTACGAGGGTTAATCCCTCTTGCAGACTATAGCGATATCCCTAGTACTCCAGCAAGTAACTAGAAACAAATATCCATTTGAATACCTCTTTCTCGAGATTAATTTTATTTTAAGATCATTATAATAGTAAAGTAGAGAGGACATGCTCCTACCTTGAAATCCAAATGTCTGATGTAGTCTTTTGTCCCGTCGCTCCAAATTAGTTCTCCAATGAGTAGAACCTGCAATCAAAGACAAGACAAATAATCAAAGGATCTTCAATATATAATAATCAAAAAATACTAATCCAACTTAGTGATCAAGGATTCTAAGTATTGACATTATTCCCATAAACATAGAAACAAAACAATGAGAAAAAGAGATCCATATGTATTATCTTAAATAGAAAGAGAAATCTTACAACCGGATTCCTTGATGTTGTACAAATTTCTCTCAGGGTCTTGAACAATCATTCTCCTTCAGTCTGATAAGCCTTCCTCTCTAGAATAACCAGCATGAATTTATGGACACAAAAGTGTGATCTTCAGTGTGTCAACAATAACTCACTAGTATAGAAAGTATGCACTCTATGAACTCTTTTCAACTTAGAAATAGATTAGTTGCTATGATTCATAATCTACCCTAGAACCTAAAAATTGAGCTAAATTTATAGGAAAATGGAGGTATTTTCAGTTCCATGAAGAGGGGGATGGATTCCTCTCATGAAGGCACTAGCACTTTTGGCCCAATTTCCGACGACCAAAATGTCTCTCTTGCGGCACATAGGCATCCAAAGAGAAACATTTTGAGGTGGGGCAAAACGTGGTTAGCCATTACGTCGCAATTATGACACTTCAATAAAGTGTCGAAAGAGTGACACATTTTTGGATGTTTCCAGATGGTTGTCGCTCTTCCAACGTTAGCCAAACCATCGCTATTCTGACGTTATCAAAAGCATTGCTCTACCGACGTTAGAAAAAGTGTCACTCTACCGATATTAGACAAAGCATCACTCTAGCGATGGGTGGAAACGTCGCATTACCGATGCGCTTCCGTCGAAAAGAAATTTAAAAAAAATAGCCAAACATCACTCTTCCAACAATAGGAAACGTTGCTTTTCCGACGATAGGAAATTTTTGTCAACACGTCGCTCTTCCGACGGTAGGAAACGTCGCTCTTCCGATGGCAGAAAACGACACTCTTCCGACGGTAGAAAATTTCGCTCTTCTGACGGCAGGAAATTTAAAAAAAAAAAAAAAAAAAAAGTGTCGCTATAGCGACGACAAAGAATTTAAAAAAAAAAACTAAGTGTTGCTATAGCAATGGAAAAAAAAATAAAAATAAAAATAAAAATATTTTTTAAAATTCCTAGCTGTCAAAATACCGACAGCAACAAAAAAATATTTAAATAAATTCCGCATGGATAACAATTGTAAAACAAAGGTGGTTTATGAAGTATTACCTGCACAAAAAGCATGGCCAAAAGAGATGTTGCTTTTGGAGTGCAATTCCGCCGGTTGATGTCATAGCATCCTCCCTCACTTCGGTACTATCATCATTGGCACTATCTATGCCATGCCTTGTGGGATCTCTTTGTGTTGTGGCTATTGTCTATTGGATATAATTACAAGCTATTACCACAGTGGCATATTCCTATGGTGGGAATTTTTTCAGTATTAATACTTACCCTTCACCTTCAGAAAACTAGAGAAAAAAATACTTAAACCTCACTCTCAGCTAGGCTGACTAATTACTAACTCTCTAGTCACTAGAGAACCCAAAGCTACTAACTATTAACAGCCAACACAAAATTAAAAAACATTGCAGGAAGAAGTTTGGTTTTTCATTGACGAATGCATGAGAGCAGCAACATAAGAGAGGAGCAGCCTTACTAAATCTGGATCTTGATGTCATTGTTGGATATATTTGAAACTTGATATGAAGAATCTACATATTACCATCTATTATTGAAATTTCAATTTTTCAATAAGTAATATTTTTTATGTATTTTCTTTTTTATTTAAATTTCCTTTCCTGTTTCTGTCATTCCTACTGTTTCCTACACATATCTATTCCAAATTTCAGGCAATATCTGACCCAAATGTTTCTCTTTTTGGAGACCCATTTTATATTTCCAATTATTGGTGACAAATAGCATATCAAAGATAAAATATTGTAATTTCAAATGCATACTTAACAAAGAATGAAAGAGGCATATTTATTTTACCTATTTACAATGACTTCATATCTCTCCTCTCTTTGACTCCCACCAATCAATTCCCTAACCTGTTAAGAATACACCAGCTTAAGTTATGTCCAAACAATGAGGATAAAGCTGCAACCATATGCTTAGTCTTATTATCATTAACCAGCTTCAATGTGCTCCTTGGAGAAACCAATTCCACTCATACACAGTTTATATCCATAAATAAACAAGCAAAACCAATTCATGTTATAATGAATGACAAGAAGAAAGAAGCATACCTTAGGCACAAGTACATCCATGGCAGTAACAGTCTTTCCTTAATCGTTGACCCACATGTAAAATGCCTTGATGTATTTTGGATAGTTGTACACAATTATTGGCTTTTTAAATATCTCCTCTATTAAATATCTACATCAATTTAGACAGTAAAAAATCAACACAATTTCCCATCTTTTCACCGTCCCAAATAATCGGATTAAGCAACTTAAAAAATTAAATACTAGGCATTTTTGTTTTAACATAATGTCAAGGTGGTATTTTTTTCTTACACACACACCTCTCATGCTATGATGCTAAATCAATGCCCCACTCCACTTCATTGTCAAACTTCTTATCTATAACATGTTTGTTTTCAACCACATGCCACAATTCTCAAGCCATTCTTGTGTCTGAAAACTTAGAAATCCCAGAAACTCAAAATTGTAAGCATCTATGCATACACCCAAGCTACAAAAAATTAATAACCTTCTCTAGAAGTTGAATTGCTTCTGTGTAGGTAATACGTGAAAATGAGATATTCGCCACAAAATGAAGTCGATCTATAGCAGTCTTATCAAACATCTTTGACATGAATTCCATGTCATCAAGGCAGTTATCAAGCAACCATTGACACAAGAACTTCAGATAGTCTTCTACACAATTCATGTCATCCTACAAATTAAAGTACATCCAATCATATAGTCAAACCAGGAAATTGAAATTTGTCAGTTTCCACCAGTCTTGTAGAAAGCAAATGAAAGTTCCATTGAAAATGGATTGATAAGTTAGAAAATATCTAAAAATAGATAAATACATACAATAATGGGGGATTTTGAAACAGGTTCTACCTATGAATCTGCAAAGGAAAATTCAGACTTAACCATCCAAAACTCTGCAAGATGCCTCGATGTATGAGAATTTTCAGCACGAAAAGTTGGACCAAATTTGTACACACTACTAAGTGTACAAACATAGGTCTCAACCTAGAGCTAACTAGAGACAGTCAAGAATCCTTGGCGGGCAAAGAAGTCCTGGGAAAAGTCGATCTTCCCATATTTTTGTGGATTTCCAGGTTTCAATCTAGACCTTTCTTCCATTTTTAAGAGTTGATCTTTAGACTTCCAAAGCTCAGATACTGCAACGATGATTTCTGATTTATCAGCTTGGTTGGCCTTTAGATATGGCACCCTGTCACCTGTTAGCCCCCCTATGAAATTCTTGACAAGCAAGCTAGGGGCTAGATCGTTTTGGAGCCTTCAAGGAATGCCTTTCCCCTAAAAACCCATCCTCCTTGAAGTCTCTGAGTGCTATGCCTAATACAAATCCTATCTGCTGGTCCATTCCTAAAAGGCCTACTGTTCCCCCTTGCACCCCTGCAAAATGTCCCTTTCTCCCCTTTTTTCCTCCCTCTGTCAAAATACCTTTGTTCCCCTCTATTTCCCCCTATCAACCCCCTAAATCCCCTCTAAAATCCCTACACCCTTTGTGTTCCCAAATTCCCCCTCCATCTCCCTATCGTTACCCTTTAGGCCTCAAAATACATTAAAAATGGGTTAAAAATTCACTTTGGACCTTATAATAGGCCTCAGCCCCTTCTCCATAGCCCCGCACCTTTTTCTCCCCATATAACCCAACGTCGTGACCGAGCGCTAGGCGGAAAGGCATTTCTACAGGGGGTCGCTCCAAAATTCCCGCATCCGTACACCTTGGCCCCCCGCATTTCATCTCCACTGTCCATTCTAAAAGCCAGATCTAGCGGTCCACAGTTAATCCACATCAGGTGCGTCCTCGACCATCGATCCTGACAGATCGGATGGCCTGCATTCAATTCGTTGCCCTCACACTTTCCCCCGTTCAAACCTTTGATTGAGCCATCGTCGTCCAAATATACAAAGATCCGATGGTGCAGAGCCCATCCGCCCTATGGTCACCGCTTCCACTGTTCATAAACCGCCTGGTTTATTCCACACCACCCTCACGCGCTTGGTGGTTTTCTCCGAGCACCCAGTGATTCCAATCATCGTATGCCACCTGTCCTCTTGTACGATTTCAAAACCACCAATCCCGCCCGTTAACTCCATCCTTCGCACATTATTGTCCGGACACGGATGCCCAGCGAAATCGTTGTAGACCATTCGATCTGGGACGGGCCATCCAATGGCCATAGCCCACCCAAGATGCACGACGTTTAATGAAGTTACGCGCGCGATAGCTCATGCCATGGTCCACCGTCCGTCGTCCTCCGCCGTCGATCTCCGCCACGATCCACGGTCCAGATTTGCTCACCTGCCGCTGACTTTTCCACTGTCCCCGATCCCACCACGTCATCTCCACGTGCACCCTCCGTACTTCCTCCCATTCCATGGCATATAATTGGTGTGTTTCATGTTTTTAACATTTTTCGTTCATTTTCACTCTGCAGACTGCCACCTCCACCAGAATGGATTTCCATTGTTCCTCTGCATTTTTCTCCGCCATGTCACCATCTGCACCACCTTTCACCTCCTCCATGTCATCCGCCAACCCGTCCATGATTTTCTTCACAGGTTTTATGTTTTTCATGGTTTTCAACAGGGAATGACGGCCATGTTGCACAATCTCTATCACAGTGACAAGGTGGTCGTAGAAAACCATGTGCAGAGGTCGTATTCAAAGCCTGATGTTACAGGAAATGTTTGGAGGTGTTTGCAACATAATTTCATCAAAGGGCAAGGTTTAAACTCTACCAACTCTCCGGCGCCATTAAAGCTCAAATGCACGGGCAGAGACAGAGATGGAGCGACAAAGTGTTTTAATGGAAGAAAAGGGATTAGAGCATGTCAATGAGGATCTTAAGCCTTGAATCAGTGGTTTAAGAGGCAAAGCACCAGGTTGAAGACCCCGAGGATTGATCAAAAGGTCCTAAGCACAAGCAAAAGGTAACATCAAGGTTTATTCATCAGCATAATGTTTTTCTTCATCAAGTATAGGGCATCCATACAGCTTTTATTATGCACAATGTCCCTGAAGGAATTTCCACCCTAACAGCAGTTCAAAACCGCCAGAGCATTTATATGACAGACTTCTTAGTAGTTTATTTCATTTTTGTTCAAAGCACCAGGAGTACTACAGCCAAAAGATGTCAAGATCATATCCAGAGAAGATCACTCTTTCACAAGGGAGGTGATAGAGATTAAATACACAACAGTTAAACAAAATGGGTCTTGGCCCTGCATTCATTTTTGTGTTCAATGTTACATCTAGTGTTCACCTACCCTCTCAGTCGATCTTCTGTTCATCCTCTGCTATAAAACATAGAAGGAAAAGATTGTAAAGGTTGTTGGTTGTTGATGAGATATCAGTGGAACGCAAGCATTTTCCTCTTGAGACAAGTTCTCTGTGTAATATTGTAAGATAGGCTGAGATTTGATGTATTCAGATTGAATGTTCAAGCTCTGGGCTATGATGTACCTGATTGGTGTTGTTTTTAATACGACAAGCATATTTCTTTGGATCCTAATCTAAAGCAGCTGGTAATTTTTTTCTTATCTCTGTGTTTGATTTCATTTCATTCCATTTCTACTGGCTCGCATCAGAAGTTTGGCATAAGATTTACCCTTGATAGGTACCTTATGTTGCTGCTCTCCCAGCCTTCTATGTTTTATGCTTACATGTGTATCTGAATATTGATTTCAATTGATTTAACCAGTGTAGTGGATGTCATTTCCTGCTCTCTGATGTATGAATTAATGAAATCTATGTTTAGATGTTCTTGTTAGGATTTAGTTGGTTGAGTCGAGAAAACTGGGAGGTCTAGAACCTTGTCTCTGCCTCACTAGAATCTTCTCATCCCAATTATGCCTTTCTAAGATCCCTTGTCCTACCTCTGATTTTTTCCAAGCAGTCCTGGAGTTGAATGACCTCTGGCCTGATCTATAGATAGAGTTGGTTGGTTCTCCTTTATCCTTTTTCAGTCCTTAATGTTCCATTTCACCAATCATTTTGCAAGATCCAAATGCTCTAGATGACTAGCCCAACTGAAAGCTTGCACATTGATTACAAATAAATTCTTTCTTGACTCCATAGCCCAATGGCCTTGATGTTCTCTGAATTATCTACCTTTGCCTAAATTTCCTCTTTGCCCATCCTTGTCTTATATTGGACCTTCCTTTCCTAATTCCCAGCAACCAAACATAAACAATAAAACAAACAACCCTGAGCCTATAACTAGCCTAAAATCACAACTTGGAGCTTCAAAGACATACACTTTGACTCATATAGAGAGATCCCTCTCTGGACCTAGGAGGGCTAGATCCTAAGGTCTGAAAGTGGTTCTATGTTGTCTCATCTTTTGGTCTTGTCAACCTGGCCAAAACATGGGAACCCCAACATAATGGCGACTCCGCTGGGGAAAATCTAAGTGCATTCCACCTTATACATTTCCAAGACTCATAAACTTAGAACTCTGGTTAGGTTGACAGTAAGTCACTCCTTTCTTGAATCGGCCTCCATTATTGAGTATCCAGCACACTCTTAGACAAAGCCTGGAAAGGGCTAGGTAGCCTCTAGATCTCACCCTCTTCGAAGGTGACATATCTGGTAAATGTCCTCCTAGTCAATCTCTGGTTGGAGTTTTCTGTTTTTAAGGAGATTCCTGAAAGGTGATAGTGCCTGAGCACTACGGTGGACAGTGTGACCCCTTAGATACACCCTAAAACCCTCCACCTGGTGACTCCATTATTCCTAAACAAAAAGACTCCACTGGTGATCAATAGGCCTACTGATTATCTTGGTTTCGCAATAGACTCCACTGGGAGACCAACCCCTGAGAAAACATCAATCACAGTAGAAGCGACAAGTAGGGTTAAGCTGCTTGGCTAGGAAATAGCATTCTGGCTTTCAGAACCATTCACACAAGAGCTTATCCCAACCCTGACCCACCTGAAATAGTTGATAATCCGGAGAGTATCCTCAAAGGAGCTCCTACACCCAAAAGACCAACTATTTCCAGTCACATTCCTAGAGCTAACTCTGCACTAGAAGACCTAACAGCTCTATCACTTTTTCTCCCTGACCGAGAATTACCTAACAATTTACCAAGAACTAGGTCATTCAATCACCTAGACCAGCAAGACCTTCAGCCTCACAGTACACCATCTCATAGTGGTCAAAACACTAGGGACAGAGGAACCCCTCCATCTACACCACCTGATACTCACTTCCTTCAAAACTTGGGGCTCTCCCACCCTAGATCTTCTCAACAGACTTCTGTTGGTCCTAATATCCCTGTCATCCAGATAACAGCTCTTCAGGCCAACCCTATACCTTATCAGAACATTATCATGGCAGCCTGGTACGCACCTTTAGTTTTACCTCAACCCTTGTTACCCTTACCCAACGATTATCAGTAAAAAATCCCACACTTTAGCAACATGTAGATAAGATGGAGGATTCTTTCAATTATATGGAAATTGATTATGAAACAATCAAAATGAGAATCTTTGCCCAAATCCTAGGGGGTGATGTAAAGAAATGGTTTAAAAGCTTACCCCCTAGTAGTATCCAAGATCTCCTTGCGTTATATCAGAACTTCATAGAAAAATGGGAGGTTAGAGAAAACCTTCGCCAGCTCCTAGCAGACTACATGTCCCTTAAAAGGAACGTAGGAGAGAGTGTCCACGATTACACCACTAGATTCAACAACATTTACAATGCTCTCCCCCCACACATGAAACCTCCACAAGGGATGGCCCTGGCTAAATATCCTGATGGATTTGATGCTGACATGGCCTACGAGCTTAGAGATAAATATTATAACACATTGGAAGACATGCAGAAAGGAGCCATAACCATAGAAGCAAACTTGATGGAAAAAAGGGCAAGATTAAAAGCTGAGAAAAGGGTAACATATAGGGATGACAATGTAGCTTCCACATCTGATCCCAAATATGATAGACTGTCTAAAAATGTGGAAGAGCTACAAAAAATGATAAAAAGGATGGTTGTCCGAAACAGAAACCAAAACCAGAACCATAACATTAGAAGAAACAATGTTGCTCCCAACAGACAAAGAGAGTCAGATCAACAAATTATTCCCCCATTTCAAGAAAACTTTTTAGATGAAGATGAGGGGATCATTGAAGAGTCTGAGGGGAATACAATAAACATGTTTGAAGCAAAGGACTCAATCCATAGCTGTGATTCAGGGGAAGACCAGCCCTCACCTTCATATTGGGATGAGGAATGGTTAGAAACTGAGGATTACATATTAGGATTTGAAAATGCCATGTTACAAGTTAGAGAACAATATGAACTTAGGAGCAAAAAGAACCAAGATACTTCCAAAACCAAAGCTCCTGAGGTTACCATCAAGAAAAGGCCTGATAAAACTTCTAAAGCATCTGATGTTAATATCAAATCAACAGCTCGAAGTTCTAGGAAAAACGAGGAAAAAGACAACCAAGACACTGGAAAACAAAGTCAACCAACCTGCAGTACTAGCACTTCAGTTAGTACTCCTGATACAATTGTTCCCAACCTTGTACATAGTGAGAAATCACAAACTGATTTAGCTGCTAAGGCAGTAGCAAATAAAACAAAGTTAAGCACTCCAAAGACCCAGTCCACTTTCAATTTAGAGAGTGAGATTGCAAAAATAATAATCTTTGTACCATTATCTGAGCTGGCCACTCAAAATGTATATAAAGGCCAAATTTTGAAAGCATTGAATCTGGGGGAAAATAATGACACTATAAATTTGAATGATGATCAACCTGCCCTGCTATTCGGTCCAAAAATTGAGGGAAAGTTTCAGGAAGGGGTAGTTCCACCTTTTTATATCAGTCTTAACATTCACGACAAAATACTCCACATTGCCATGCATGATTTTGGAGCATCACACAATTTAATGCCTAAGGTAGTGATGGAAAATCTAGGCCTAGAGATAACCCAACCTTATAAAGATATATATTCATTTGACTCTAGCAGAGTAAAATGCCTAGGCCTACTCAAAGACTTATGTGTGAGCTTGACCCAGATCCCAGCTAAATGTATGGTCATGGATGTGGTGGTAGAAAATGTGCCACCCAAATATGGAATGCTGCTATCTAGATCATGGGGTGCCAAGCTGCAAGGAACGATGCAGATGGATGGCTCATATGCCACTATCCCTCTATTTGGCCAATTGAGAAGACTGTATAGAGAGTCCCAGATGAAATTCCTAGTCAGTAGCCCCAAGAAGCCTGAAAATTTACCATTATACTCTGTACACACAGACCTAGACTCTTTCATTCTTTATAACAACCAATCCTTAGGAGAGCCAGAATCTGAGTGCAGAAATACAAGCAAAGACACAGAGCCCATGGACTTTAGCATAATGGCTACCCTAGAGGAATACGATGAAGAAAGCCATGGGCAGAGTACTGAAAACGAAACTCTGAGCGAACCTGAAACAGAAGCAAAATGCAAACAACAGGATAGCCAACTCTCTGGACTCCACACATGTCATGAAGAACAAGATAACCCACAACCTAGTACAGGCTCCCCAACGCAACATAATGGTGAGCCCTTGTGGGAAATGAACTTCGATGGGTCCTGTACTAGGAAAAATGCTGGGGCAGGGGTGTGGCTACGTAACACAGAAAATGATTATGTAGAGAGCCATGCTGTGAACTTGCATTTTAGATGCACGAATAATATTGCAGAATATGAGGCTCTCATCCTGGGTCTCAATCTATTGAAAAGATTAGGATCCCATAGGATAGCTGTGAGAGGAGACTCTAAGTTAGTAATCAAACAAGTGAATGGTGAATATATGGCAAAACACCCCAGGTTGAGAGCGTACAGGAATGATGCAGTAGATTTATTGAAAACCTTTGTTGAATATGAATTGGTATTTGTGCCTAGGAGTCAGAACGTTATTGCTAATGGATTAGCTTGCCTGGCTAGTTCATATCCTAAAACTCCCCCTGACCAACAAATCATCATTCAAACCAAGTTCAGACTTGCAGTGCCAGAAAAAGAAAAATACTGGCAAGTCTTTGAAGGAGACAAATAGATCGAAGATTTCCTAGTGGGCAGGAATGAGTTTGAATTTTTTGATTCGGACTCAAAATCTGATGATAGATGCCCAAGTGAGGATCCCCTAGATGAACAAGAAATACCCTGTAACATAGAAATAAACACCTTTTCTGATGAAACTGGACATTCGACCGAAAAATGTGAAAATGTAGATAGCGAAGAGATGGGGGTGTTGCAGGCCAAATATAAGAATATACCCAGAGGCCTAGCACCCCTAGAGAACCTTTTTGACTTTGATGACGTAGCAAAAAATCCCACTATAGAACATGCAGACTTAGATGTAGAAGAATGCAACATAGGTGCTAAAGATAAGCCCAAAATGATTAAACTGGCTAAGTCTATACCTGCAGACATGAAGAAGAAATACATTGACCTGTTTAGGGAATTCATTGATGTGTTTGCATGGAGCTATGAAGACTTAAAGGCCTATGACACCAACATCATACAACACAAGATACCACTAAAGGAAAATCAGAAGCCTTTCAGACAAAATCTCCGTAGGATCAATCCAAAACAATTACCTACAGTGGAAAAGGAAATTAAGAAGATGTATGATGCAGGCATAATAGTCCCTGTAAGGTTTTCTAATTGGGTGTCAAACTTAGTGGCTATGACAAAGAAAATAGGGGAGATCAGACTGTGCATAGACTTCAGAAACCTCAACAGAGCCTCCCTGAAAGACAACTACCCCTTGCCTAGAATGGAACATATCCTACAGAAGGTAGTGGGCTCTACGAGAATCTCCCTGCTTGATGGTTTTTCAGGATACAATCAAGTTCTTGTACTCCCAGAAGATCAACTCAAAACAGCTTTTACCACTCCATGGGGGACCTTCATGTATGTGAAAATGCCCTTCGGACTGATGAATGTTGGAGCTACCTTCCAGAGAGCGATGGATATAGCATTCTCAGATGAAATAGGACACTTCATAGTCATCTACCTGGATGACTTGACTGTATTTTCTAAAACTGAAGAAGAACATCTCAAACATCTGAGGAAAGTTTTTGAAAAATGTAGAAGGTACGGTCTGTCCTTGAATCCTAAGAAAACTATGTTTGGGCTGCAAGAAGGCAAACTTCTTGGCCACATTATATCCGAGAAAGGAATCAGGATAGACCCACAGTGAGTTGAGGGAATACTCCAAATCTCACATCCGAGAAACATCAGGGAGTTACAGTCCTTTATTGGGAAGATCAATTTCCTTAGGAGATTCATTCCCAATCTTGCTGAGCACCTTAGGAAAATGACCAACATGCTGAGGAAGGATGCAGGAATTAAGTGGACTGTTGAAGCCAAGAAATCTTTTGAGTCAGTAAAACTTGCACTCACTCAGGCCCCTGTCCTTATCAGCCCAGACTTCATAAAATATTTTCTGATCTTTTCATTTTCTTCCCAGCATACAATAGTTGCAGTCTTGCTACAAAAGAATTCAGAAGGTAACGAACAACCAATTGCCTTCTTTAGCAAGGGTGGCTAATTCTTTGACAAGGGTGGCTAAGTCTTTGACAAGGAACTTAGTAGCTTCTAAATCAGCTGAAAAAGGTGGGCAGTTTTCCTTCAATTCACGCTCTAACCTATCTGCCTCACTAAATAGTGTTGTAACTTGAAACATCTCCCCAACACCCTTGCAATCACTTGTTGTAATAATAGGTGTATGGATATAATTAAACCCATGATTCTGAAAAAATGTATGTGTCGCATATGCAAGGGCATTACAAATTCGAGCAACTGCAGAAATTTGTAATACACACACAAAATATAACCACCATAACAGTAAATACATGTGACTATAAAGGGTATTATATCAAAGAAAAGGAAATAAACCCATATTGCAACTTTTGAGGCCGTTACAACACCATAATAATCAAATTTTAAAAATAGAGATAATAGAATGTTATCATATATTACGGGTCAATGCATTTATAACTCTGCAAGATGAAAATGATTTTGAATGGGCTTTTACTTTGTGCTATATCTAAATCACACAGACCAAAGACATGGTAGAATTATATACACAAAATGTTATCTGTAAAACAAGCCATGATATCGGTAAAACTTGTACGAAATAAGCTCTGCATCTCAGTGGGGTTGTACATTACAAATAGAACTTGTTTCATGATACAGAAGCATGTGTCAAACAAACTATGGATACTTCTACAGAATAAATCAAATAAGTTACAAGTTACAACGCAACAAAACGTCCATCTGGCATAAAGTGAAGTGTTTCTCTAGTAACACATTGTTATAGATTTAATCCATGAAACCATTTAAATCATGATTGCCCAATTTTTGCAGGTTAAGGTAGAAAGGAAAACAAAAAATAGAAGTACACAGACATATTTTATAACCTACCATCTTACCAAACTTAAGAATTGAACTAAAGAGTACTGGACACGATCATTAGAATAAATCCAAAATACAAGTAGGATATTTCTACACACACAACCAAAGAAAAAAAACACCATGAAGGATGAAATAAATCACAATATATAATCTACTCATTTGAATATTGTTTAAGGCCAACCAAGCTTGGCCTAAAAATCCAGGGCTTCTACACATTAGTCATCTAATTTTCAGTCCTATTGAAATCACCATGCCAAAAAGGAAAATTAATTTTGCATCAGAAAAGAGCCCAATCAAGAAATAAAAAACAACTTTGTATTTACTGATATCATACCCTGGCACTCCACCCAACTATAGAAATTGTAAGTCTCAACCTCACCACTGCACCATGGCATTACTACACCTGCTGTAGCTTAAAGCTCCTTCAAAGACAATTTCAATCCTGAACCCAACCAAAGCTTGGCTCAAAGAAGAAAATAACAGAACCCCATTATAAAAGTAATTAAAGGATCAGGGTTGTCAAAGACTTAGCCACCAATGTTGCAAGGATAAGATGGCATAAACTCTCTCAGATATCCCTGCAATGGTTAATCATTTATAGCATATTAACCCTATCCCTCGCCTACTTAACCGAAAAAAAATGGATCCCAACACTCTCAGTATGGTGGGTAATTAATTTTATGTTGATATGGCCACCAAGAAACCAATTATAGCATTGATTACATATCTCGCTCTAGGTTAAGTATGTCAATAGCAGGACTCTACCTATTAATCCCTCAAAACCACAAGCGCAACTCTGTTATTAATGAGGATATTCTCTGGAAATGCATAGGCCTCATCTTAATGGTAGATACCAGATTTGAATTTTTCCCATGCTACAATGGTATCTTCACCCTTTGTAGACCCCAAGGCTGCATCTACTCCTTCCTATCTTCTTTTTATTTCTACTTTTATTTTGATTATGAAGTAGGTCGCTCTCACATTTTATTGAAGAATAGGTCATTTGATTTTACTTTTAATGTTTCTATTATGTGTCTCTCAGAATGGGGTGACACAAGACATGACAAGGAGGGAAGTGATACATATGTCCCAACAGGGAATGAAAGGCAAGGATGTGCCACATCATCCCTTCCTAACTTTAATATACAGTCTACACTTTGCAGTCAATCTGGTCATGCCCATCATTAATTACAGGGATTACCCCTTCATGCAAGGAGGATGAGGCAATAATGTTTCAATCGGTATAATGATTTTGTTGTATCTCATCCTTGACACTTCTCTAATGGTGATATCCTCCTCCTATTCACTGCCCTCAGACAGAGAGGATTATCTGAATTCAAAGTATCCCCCCCTCTGCCCTTTTTCTTGGTAGGTCTGTTGTTTCCTTTCTTCACACTTTCTTATGGAAAGATATTTTTTCTAGTCTCTAGCTTTCACTGCATCTCCTTCCCCTCAAATGTTTTACCACAACACTGCAGGAGATGTTTTATGGGTTCTACGCTTTCCTTTCCATGATTGGTTTTCTTTTTCCTTTTAGGTGATTCTTATCATCCCCCCTTCCTCTACATGAACCATTCCCTATTGCAGTTCCTACTTCCTGCTTTAGATATGATGAAGCAACGAGGTAGGAGAAAAAGAGGAACCGACATTAATGGATCCAATGGAGGTTTTCATGCCAGATTTTAGGTAGAGTCTTTAGCTAGGTAGTTTCCAGCTCAAATTCCTATCGGTATTCAAAAATATTCAAGAGGTCAAATGAGAAGTGGTTGAAAAGAGAGAATGTCTTTCAGATTCTAAAACTGCCTCAAAGATTGCTACATGGATTCCAGAGTCCAGGCACAATGTATGCTAGAGGAAGACAGAAACATTATCTGCATACTATAAACCTCTTTTTGCAAATGAAGATTCTATTAGCCATCGTGCTCCCGGATCATAACAATGCCAAGGATGAAATTCTTCTCATGCCATATGAGATGTAGCTCCAAATCATAGATATGGCCAGTAGAATGGAACGCATTGAACCATGACTTGCCCCATCATATGGAGCATGGAATACCAATAAAACTATTGAAGACCTTTACTAAGGTGGATCCCTCAATTTCTTCATAGATTAATAATAGGTTTTTGTTTTCTAGTTTTTATAGTTACTATATAGTTTTCCATATTAGTCTACTAGTCTGCTAGGCATATTAGTCTGCCAGAAAATTTTAATTTTGAACAGAAACACACTATCATATTTTGTATAAATCTCAATTTTAAACTTCTCGTGGTGAAGAGACTTTTGAATTGCCATTAGTTTGGTTTCCCTAGTGGCATACTAGAGGCTTGTAGTAACTCTCTTGATATATAATTTTAAACAATGGCAATAAAACAACTTAGCTTAAAAAAAAAAAATGTTCCTATTATGTGTCTTTTTTCTTTACTCTTGACTTTAAGGAGTCGCAATTGCACTTCCACCCCTTATCACCACTCAAATAATTTTGAATCCCATTGACCTACTTTTCTAGTTATTTGTGGACATTTATTAAGATTAAATTATCTATATTATTATATCTCGAGAACAATTAACCAATGCTAGCAGCATTTCCCTAACTCTCTAGTATGAAAGATCAAACAAATATCATAACCCTGCACACCTAACAAGCTCTAACCAACAACATAACTCTGCGATTGATATCATGATCTCCAAATCCAAAGGACAATGAAATCATATATACTCTCATAGGTTACTTTTAACATGCCCCTTCAAAGCAAGGTCTCATGGGGAACCAAGGCATAGACCCTAGGTGTTAATGACCATTTTAATCACCCCAAGGTTACATTGGGAACCAGATGCATAATCAAAATGGACTTAAGAAAATTAAAGGCCAAGTTTTAAATATATATATATATATATTAGACTCACTTTTATCCCATCACCTAACATTCCCCACTCATCCCATGCCTAATGTTTCTCAGCTAGTATAAGACATAATCATAATCATCACCATTGCATTACAAATAACTACATCACATTTACCATCTTCGTTGCAAGGGATCCCAGCTACGCTAGTGTTCACTGAATTTTTGTTATGGGATACTAGTTGAAATTTTGAACCACGCACAAGTAATAGCGCAGAAAACCAAGAACAGACAAAGGGATGGAACAAAGAAAGGCTTCCTTTCTTTATAGAGGGTGGTGATTCCTCTCTTCTTTATAGAGGTTGATGAGAATAATTTCACAATGGAGATTTTTCTTACTCAAGCCAACCTGAGGAGACCATAGTTTGAACTAGGAAAATCAAGCTCTAGAAACACAGAGGTGATGTGCCTACTAACCATGTGGGAAAACTTCATTTTCTCACAAATATATGCCATCTAACTCCAAGGAAAAGGAGTCCACCTAAGATTCACACCACCAAGAACCCAAATAGGTTGGAATAAAAAAGCAATGCTCTTAGTGGTACTGATTCTGGAGAGGCCATCCAAAGTCTCTTGTATAGAGAGAATCAACTCTTGAACAGATAAATCTAGGCCTCTCTAATTATACCAATGAGAGAAAGTCACAAGAGAACCTCTTGAGTCCCAAAACAAAAAATAGAATCTCCCTCAAAAAAGTGATCGTTAAACTTGATATCATGGAGATGGCATAGTTGTGATCCTGTCAACCCTAGGGATGCAATGAATCATCTTAATCGATACGTGTTAGGAGAAAAACCCACAATTAGTCAAGCATGATATTAAGACCATGAACCCAATGACATCGTATGTAATCAAGATGGACAATGGGATTGTTGAAAAATTTAGCAAGAGAAGGTCTTCTCTAGTGTGTGCCTTAGCCAAAAAGACCATGATTTGTCTTCCTTTGCCCATGGACAAGTTTGTGGATATGGTGAATTCATGCGTAGTGTTTGAGGATCAGTTACATGGGCCTTCTTCAGTTTGACTACAAGTTTGCGAGGAAGTTATAAATTTAGAAGAGGACGAGTTGGGAGCTTCAATCCTTGATTGAAGCAAGGATGAGTTAGAGAACCAGTTAGACTCAGTTAACTATTCAATCAAAACACATGTTCTAAATTTGTAACTTGCCAATTTTAGCATGGATCGAATCAATAAAGGAGGACAAAGGCACAAAGTTTCGTAGTTGTTTTGTGGACAAAGGACTGTGACAAGACACAGCTCACGAGATTGTGAGAGAGAGCACAAAATTGTGTGAGAGATCTTTTTTGTGAGTGCATATCTTGGAGGAACCAATACACAGCATTGAAGAGAGCTTTTCTCATGGCAGAATTGCACTAGGAAATAGGAGTCAAGCCCTAAGGCATAGGGATTCCTCTACACTAGGAACTAGGAAACCTGTGCACAAGGAAATAGGGACTATCTGAGAGCAAAAAAGTAGGAGCAAGGATCTGTGTGTTTGGAAGATCAGTCCAGCTAGGAAAACATGAGGACAAGATTGTTTTCAAGGTGATAGTTTGCCTTGTAAGAGATTCTATTGCTCAAACTCTATCAATAAAATACTATAGCAAAGAAAAGGGTTTTCCCATTTAGGTTTCCCAAGTAAAATAATTGTGTTGAATTGGTGTGACTGTGTTTTTATCTCTGTGTTCAATTCCGTTGCTTATAATTGTTAAGAAATTATGTGTCTTGGTGAAAAAAGTTTCAGATTTTTCATCAAAGAAATTGCAAAATTTCGTGGAAATTTCACATGTTATCAAAGCAGAGATTAGTATAAATACCAACACAAGTTGATAAGTTAGCTAGAGTGTAGATCAATCAAGAAGGCTAGCGCAAGCGTTTGAAGGGCAGAGCAGAGCAGTTCCTTGGATAGCAATATGTCAGTCCTAGGGCTAAGGTCAAATCATAGTTTAGAAGAAGCCTCATATTTACATGCATGGAAGAAGCAAATGACAGTAGTGTTGGAAGATAATGGGGTAGCAGAGTTTTTCAAGTAGGGAATAGTGCCACCTCAAGATCCCCAACGGTTGGCCCAACATACTAAGAATCAAACCAAGGCAAGAAGGATCATTCTAGAGCGGGTCAGAGATCATATTATTCCTCATCTCAATGAGAAGAAGACAGTGTATGAGATGTTTAAATTTAAAGCCATCTTCAATTAGTTTCAGGCTTCTAGTGATGTCATGAAGCTTGCTGTCAAAGATAAGCTAAGAAGTAAGCAGATGAGAAAATATGAGCCCATCATCACATATATTTCAAATTTCACTTAGGTTCAAGATGAGCTAGGTGGTGTGGGCATGACTGTAGCATACAGTGACCTTGTGATTCTCGCGCTACTGGGACTCCATAAGTCTTGCTATAGTTTCCAAGATGCAGTAACTGGTGTTGTGGTCTTGTGATTTGGCAGATTGGCATACCAAGTGACAAGGCAACATCAAAACCAGTCTTTAGAGCTCTAGGACCTAGCCTTCCTAGTCTCATAGAGGGATCTCTCAATTCTTTGCAAAGGTGTGAGCTTGTTTGCTTTTAAGGGTTGATTTTAGGCTAGTTATGAAGCATGATTTTGTTTGATTGTTTGGTTGGACATGATGATCTAGGAAGCATAGATAGAAAGGGGAAATCTCTAAGTCATTGGGCAATGGAGTCAATTGGAAGTTGTAACAAGTTTGTAAATGGATCAGGGGTATCAAAGGGAAAATCTAACTTGGCCAGTGGATCTTCAAGGTCTTTCAGGTGAAATGAAATGGACATGAATGGTTTAGAAATGAAAAGTAGAACTAAGGGCAATTAAGAATCCTTAATTATATGTACTTCTCAACAAAGGGACTTAAAACATTATCTGAACATAAAAATGCATTCCATAGACAGGGCTAACCATAAATTCTAGAAACCACACTTCAGCAAATAATAATTTCAAGACAGACTTTTCCAATGAAATATAGAAGGCGAGAAACTCATTTAACTTCTAGTGATTTCACCTTCAAGGATAAGAAAACATTCAAGATTCACACATAACTGCATTCATACAAGAGGGAACTCCTAGACATCTTTGATTACAGCTATAAAGACCTTCAAAATAGCTATTTAAGCAAGTACAAAGGGTATGATCGAAACAAAACCTCTTTGGCAGACTTTAAACAATGGTACTTTAAAGGGAGACTTCAGAAATAGTTTTTAAGTGGCAACAAGTAAGTAGGGAAAACCATAAATCATTCTTGAGACCAACTGTATTGAACTATTTAAGAAATAAACAAGCATAAGAGTTCTAGAGAGCAATTAAGAATTCTCTAGAATATCTTAGCAGAAGAAAACATTTAGACAGTGAAGAGTAAATAGAACTAAGGTTCTTTCAAAAGACATTTCTTAGCCTAAACGTTTTACTCTACTACAACGGAGAATGATGAAACATAATCAAACAGAAAATAACAATAATAGATTTAGAGTACTTCACCAATAGCCAAGCTCAGGGATCTAATGACAGAGCTTTCTTCGTCAACAAATAGGTCAAGACATCCACAAGTTCTAGAACTTCAATTTATTTTCAACTTCAACAGGACTATGTATTACTTCAAAGAGTCACCAAATGCCAACAATACAATGAGTTCAAATGCAGTATTTATGCTACAAATTAGGAGTTGGAGATGATTTAGGGTTTGAGTGTTATTTATTACAGAGTAAATGCGTTCCTAACCTTGAAAACCATGCAAGGCATAAGGTAGGAAGATGTTCAACTTACTTCTCTGTTTCAATAACTCTGTCTTAATTTCTGATAGAAAGATAGGAGAAAAGATTGACTTTTAAGGTTTATCGTTATCTTTACAATAACTGTCCCGATAGTTTTTAAATATATTCTTTAGTGTAATAACCCTTTTTGTGTCTTTACTGGTAGAAATTAGGTCAAGGGTGTCAGTTAGATATTCTAAGTGAATAATTTCTCTTTGTTGATGTATTCGAGGTTGTTTTTAGCCTAGCCTTCCTCAATTTCATCATTAAATTGTGCTTAAGGTTTGATCTGCTTTGAGCCTTCTTAATTCATCATGCTTTCTTTAACACTTTTTGGACTTCTTTAAACTTTTTTTTATCTATCTTTAACTGTGCTTTAATCCTTTAATCCTCGTTTAAGCTTTTAACCTCTGTTCTCTTCCTTTGGTCTTCAAATTTTTACTGATTTTTTCCGCTTCTGTGTAGGAGACTTCTTGGTGCGCTGGAGGGTTTCAAAAGGGATCAATGCTCATGAGGCACCGATCAATCATTAATATGAAACCCTGAATCCCTTTCTTCTTTGCTTATAGTCTCTCGGATCATCATCATGAGGCCTCAGTCACTATCTTGACTGTGGGATGGCCCTTCGAGCTCGGGGTTGCCATTAAACCTACAACACAAAACAAAATTTTTAATTGAAAACCTGCGAGCTATGGTTAAAACTGCTTTCAGAGGCTATGTGGAGGGCTTGGGAACAATTGCAGAGGAGGAGGAAGGGTATGAGAGGGGTCCATGGTGGGAATACGAAGAAACGGGGATCATTTTTTAATTATGGCGCGAATTGGGAGGGAGGCGATTTTGCGGAAAACAAGGTGGTTTTCAGACTACATGTGGGCAGTAAGTGGTTTCTTCACAAATGGACGTGATACCATAGGACGAATGACACCTGTCCATATGAAAACTGCCTATTTCGTGCGGAAATGTCTCATTAAAACCTTGCGCTAAAAACTGTGCGAAATGCGTCATGAACCGTTGGATCTGGGGAAGCTAGATCAATGGTGGAGACTCGTCGCAATTGGAGAAAGTGCTCGATAGTGGAGAATGGGTGAGGACAAGTGGCAGATGATGAATGGACCAGCGGGAGGCTAGTGGAAGGTGGGACAGGGTGATTATGTCAGCTCTTTTGTTGGGGAGTGAAATGTTATCGGGCGATGTCAAGAAGGTGAGGGTGAGCGCGGGCCGTTATATCGGGAGGATCTACAGTCTAGATCTTCCATGCAGGGTGAAAGGATAGGGAATGGTCGATGGCTGAATGGAGGGGAAAGGGCGATCACCATTGGATTGGCAAGTTCAATGGCTATGGTTTGCTTCAGGAAAAGAAATGGCGGGGGTGGAAGGATAAGGAATAAAAGGACCGGGGGATAAAATATAAATGGGTTAGGCTTTTACCATTGGTCACGGGCCTTGGGTCATGTGGGGAAGGAGGTTGAGGTCTTAAGCTCAAAAGGGGCTTAAGGACTGATATGTTAAAATAGGTAGTTATAAGGCTAAAAGAAGGTTTTTTTTTAGGCCTTTAAGAAGTTCCGATAAGGTTTAGGAGGGATGTTTGAAACCTTAGAAAAAAAGGGTTTTTAACATTTTTAGAAGGGATTTTTTAGAGGAAATGGAGGTTTTATGTAGAGGAAAAGGTCTTTTTAGAGGGAAAAAGACTGATAGAAAAATAGGGGTAGGAATGATAAGATGAGGGAATGAAATGGAGATGAAATGGTGGAGATAGCCTGAAACAAGCTTCTTTTTGAAACAGAAGGGTGATCTTTTAGAAGGCATAGATGAAGAATTTGGTGAACTGATAGACTTAGGATGATGAAGGAAGTGAGATTTCTAGAACTGACAATGTTTCTGCAAATATTGTTTCTAGAAATCTAATATTTTCAACTTAGTCATCTTTGGATAAAATCAAAATTATTGATGACTAACAGTGGCTCCACTTGGGGAGGGAAGCTTTCCTTTCAAGGTGTCTAGAACCTCATTTTATGAAGTTTCTGAGTTTCAGCAAATCAGTGCCTTATCCATTAGGTAGATTTATTCCTTTTACTTGCTGATATTTCTCTGAAAAAGACAATTTTCTGACAATCTACAATATATAATCCTTTTCACACAATATTTCTACCTACCCATTCCTACTTGTCCTAGAATTTTCTCTTCTTTGAGTTCATTTGAAGTGGAAAACTCTTTGACATTTTAATTCTTGAAAACAAAAAATAAACTATCTAACGCTATCCTTATTTCTTGCAAGAGTCCAGATTAAACTGTTGAACTCTTTTTATTCCCTACCTATACTAACTGACTGCCAAGATTAAACTGTTTTGAAATCTTGATTCTCTAACTATTGACATGAAAATTTAAAGCATGGTTCAAAACAGGATTAGACAGTCTGATCAACCATGGTTGTGGCATTTTGAACAAGCTGCACACAAACATTATTTTTGCGTAAAAATTAAATTAGAAAGATAAGGCCATGAGTTTTCCTCTATAAGGCATCCTTATCTATCTCTTTGGTTATGTTTTGAGCATGTGGAACCATTATCTTTTCAATCTCCTAATCCATATTTTTATGAATAAGTGAAGTCTGAAATGTTTTTATCAATAAATGTTTCTACTATCTTATCAACATAAATTTAAAGCATGTTCATCCATGATTAGGCTAGATGACTAAACAAGATATAATTTTGAATTAGTAGTGGCATTTAGACTTGCTCACTTCCAGAAAATTCTCTTTTTTGGGCATGGGGTTGTACCTATTTTGAATCTGCCCTCTTTTCCTTTTCTTTTCTTTTATTGTTTTTGTATTTTTCATGATTTCTTTTCAAATGGGTTATGTACAATGAATAAAAACTTTGAAGCTCAGAATCTTGACAGAAGTAGTGCTTGAGCATCCTACTGTTGATAGGACCTCCAAATATATCTTCTCCATTCAGCTCTTGCAGAAAGAATGCATTATGACCCTTTATAGAATGAATGATGTAGGGCCCTTTCCTATATTCTCAAACTTACCATGTTTACCTTTCTCTTCCCTTTCAGAATCCCACTTTAGAACAATATTTCCATCTTGGAAATCATTTGCTTTAGTCCTTTTGTCAAATAATTTCTTGATGCTTTCTTGAATTGTTTATGTTCTCTTGTATACTTTCTCTCTGGACTACTATAAATGAATGGTCTAATTTATCCTTATCTGCATATCATTTTCTTCAGATTGTACTTCTTAGAGGAGCTTCATGACTGGAACTCCTAAGGATGTTAGGAAGATTGCATCTATGCCATAAACCAGTTGATAGGGGGACATATTTATTGAATTCTTGGTGGTTAATCTATCAACCCATAAAGCATGAAACAGCTTACTATGCCATGATTTCTGATTTTTCTCCAATATTTTTTTGATAATATTGAAAAGGCTTTTGTTGGAGGATTTAGCTAATCTATTTCCTTGGGGATAATAGGAAGTGGAATGACCTAATGTGATATGATATTTATAGTAGAAGAAAACAATTTTCTTGGATTTTAAGGCAGCAACATTGTCTGTGATAATTTTTCTAGGACAACCAAATCTAGATAGTATGTTGGTTTCAAGGAACTTGATAATGACAGAGTCAGTAGAATTCCTAGAAGGTATGGCTTCTATCCATTTGGAAAAATAATCAGTGGCAGTGAGGATCCACTTATGTTGGGCTGATGATGATGGGTGAATTTCCCCAATGAAGTCCAAGCCCCATTGTTGAAAGGGAGCCTCAACACTGATGGGATGTAAGGGTAAAGGTAGGATTTTTCTCTTGCCATCAAAAATTTGACATTTATGGCAAGACATGACAAGCTTCTGAGTATCTGGGAAAAGGGTGGGCCAATAGTAACCAGATCTGAGGATTTTATTTGTTGTAGACTTCTAGTAAAGATGTCCTCCACATTCTCCCTCATGCAGCTCATGCATGATTTTTCCTACATCAATCTCAAGCAAACATTTAAGAAATATTCCAACATCATTCTTTGAATATAAAACCCCATCTACTATGCAATAATTTAAAGCCTTCTGTTTTAAAAATCTAGCTTTATTTTTAGACAGAGAAGGAGGGGTATTCAAATAAAGCAATACATATATGATATTAGCATACCAAGGTGAATTCAAAAAATTTTCTTCAATGAATGGAGTTGTGAATTCTTCTGTTTCTTCCAAAGTATCAACCATATTCATATCTAGTGCTTGGAAGTTTGACTCAGCCATGAGTTTTTCTAATCCTTTCCCTTTGATTAATTTGGTGGGCCTGATTTCTAAGTCATATTATAGAATAAGAGCAATCAATTTTCCCCTCTTACCATTAGGGTCTTGACCTATAATGTCCTTGAAAACAGTATGTGAGACAAAATAAATGATGTGAGAATGTAAAATGTAGACTCTAAAATCTTTCAATGATTTTACGAAGGCTAAGGCTTATTTCTCCATGATGTTATATTTGAGTGGAGCATCTCTTAAGGCCTTACTAAAACAGGATATTGGTTGTTCTTTCCCCATGATGTTCTTTTGCAAAAATATTGCAGCTATTGTATGTTCAGATGCAAAATAAAATATGTAGAAATCTTTGGTGAAATTAGGACTGATAAGAACCAATGTTCAAGTAAGAGCTTGTTTCACTAGTTCAAATCACAGTTTAGCTTGTATTGTCCATTTAACACCTATATCTTTCTTAAGCATGTTTGTGATATTTCTTATTAGCTCAGCAAGGTTGGGGATGAACCTCCTTAAAAAATTTATCTTCCGAATGAAAGATTGCAATTTTTTGAGGTTTCCAAGATGGCTTATTCTCAATATGCCATCAATCCTTTTAGGGTCTACTGTGATTCCCTCTTCAGAAATTATGTTGCCAAGAAGCTTTCCTTCTTGGAGACCAAAGAGTGTCTTTTTGGGATTCAAAGATAAGCCATATTTCCTACATTTCTCAAAAACCTTTCTTAAATAAATCAAGTGTTCTTCATTAGTTTTGGAGAAAACAGTAATGTCATCAAGGTATATGATTATAAAATAGCCTATATCTTCTGAGAAGGCTATGTCCATGGCCCTTTGGAAGATGGCCCCTACATTCATAAAAAAAATGGCATTTTGACATACATGAATGTACCTCAAGGTGTAGTAAAAGAAATTTTATGTTGGTCACTTGGGAGTACTATCACCCGATTGTAACCTGAGAACCCATCCAATAGTGAAATTCTTTTAGACCCAACCACCCTTTGAAGTATGTGATCCATTTTTGGCAAGGGATAGTTATCTTTTAGGGAGGCTCTATTTAGATTTTTGAAGTCAATGCAAAGCCTAATTTTCCCGATCTTCTTCCTAATAGATACTAAGTTGGAAACCCATTTTGAATATTTGAGGGGAACTATGATCCCAGATTCATACATTTTCCTGATCTCTTTTTCAACTAAAGGTAATAAAATAGGGTTTATCCTTCTTAGTTTTTGTTTGAAAGGTTTATGATTTTCCTTAAGAGGAATTTTTTGTTGAATGATGCTTGTATCATATGATTTCAGATCCTTGTATCCCCATGCAAACACATCTCTAAATTATTTGAAAAGTTCTATGTATTGTTGCTTGATATGAGCTAGAAGATTGCTAGATAGCTTGATCATTTTGGGTTCTGCTAGGCTGCCTATGTTATGTTCTTCTATATTTGTTTCTATAGGCTCCATTCTTGGTTCTTTGGCTACATCGTTAAAATCAAAGAGCTGCTCTAATGGTGTAAGACCTCTTGGAATTGTATCATTTTTACATTGTAAAACTTCCAGGTCTTTTTGGTTTGTATTGTCAACTATTTCTGTTTTAAAAAGATGTTCAAATTGGTTTATATCAGCAGAAGAGGACATCTCTATTTCAGGGATTTGTTCATTATTTAAGCAATTTTCTTCATGGCTAGTGTTTGATGCTGGTATGGAAAAGTCATTTTTCGATTGCAGAAAATCATCTATGTGTTTGTCTCCTTCAAACACTTGCTGGTAATCTTCATTGTCAGGTACTACAGGCCTATTTTTTACATTTACATTGAATTTTTCATTTATCTATGGTATTTGGCAATTACTAGCAACAAAGGCAAGTTCATTTGCTAGATGATTTTGAGCTCTTGGGATGAAAATGAGTTGATATTTTTCAAAGGTTTTTAGGAGATCAAGTGGATAATTTCTATATCCTCTGAGTTTTGGGATTTTTGCTGAATACTCCCCTTTAATTTTTCTAATGATTAGCTCAAAATCTCCTTGGACTGATATTTTCTTGGCTCCTAAATCTTTGAGCAAATGTAGGCCAAGGAGGAGGGCTTCATATTTAGCAATGTTATTGATGCATGGAAAATATAGTTTATAGGAATGTCCTTTGTTTGTATTGTGTATCCATACATCAACCCCTGAACCTAGTTTGCTACAAGAACCATCAAAGCTCACTTCCCACATTATTTCTATTTTATAATCATTGTCTTTTTTTTGTTTAGGGCTGTTGAAGTTTGGGTTATTTTGTGCTTGAGTTGAGGGCAGTTTTGACTTTTCTGGTGGACTGAACTGTTCTTTGTTTTCCTTTTCTTGTTGACTGATTTCATCTTCATTATACAAGATAAAGGAATCTAAATCTGAATGAATAGAATAAACAGGAGTATTGTTTGGCCTATCTATGTTACGATGTATTTCATATGAGACTCCTTTTATAGTCTTCTGGTTTGGTTAAACACTGGGATGGTGGAATAGGACATGTCCATTTGAAGGCTCCCCTGAAGTTTGGCTACCCATGATCTGGACAGAAGCATGCCATATTTTTGGGGAATGTCAGCTACTACTATGTCCATAACTAGACTTTTAGCATGAATTTTTTCCAAGTTGACACATAAATCTTTGATCAAGCCCAAGCATTTGACTCTGCTTGAATCAAAGGAATACATGTCCTTATATGGTTTAGTAATTTATAAGCCTAGGCTTTCCATTACTACTTTGGGCATAAGGTTATGAGAGGCACCTGAGTCTAGCATGGCATTGTGCAAGATTTTGTTATGTATGTTCAAGCTAACATAAAAGGGAGGGACAACCCCTTCTTGGTATTTTCCTTCAACTTCAGGACCAAACAATAATTCTGGTTTATCATCTATCAAATTTAAAGTATCAGTGTCACTGCCTCTATTCAAAGATTTCAAAACTTGATTTTTGTATACATCCTGAGTTACTAGTTCAGCTAGAGGTATGCTAATTTTTATTTTGGAAATTTCACCCTCAAGGCTGAAAGGAACTATTGTTTTTGAGATATTTACATCTGTTTTGTCATTTACAATTCTTTCAGCAATTCTGATTTGCTGAATTTTATTTGGACTATTATTTAGGACAGATTTGTTAGGGCCACTATCAGAGGTACTAGGATAGTTTTGTTCAACACTTTTTTGGTTGTTTTTTTCTTTATTTAAATTATTTTTCTTGGCCATAGTATTGGTGTCACTTGCTGTCTTTTTAAGCTGATTTTATGAAGTTTTCCTAACAGCAGTACTAGTGTTTTTGTCATTTGGAATTTCTGGGTTGCCTCTGCTTCTAAGATTATATTGTTTGTGTACCTCCATTATTGCATTTTCAAACCCCAATCTGTAATCTTCAGAATCCTCATGGTTGTTTTCAGTTTTTTCTAAGGAGAAGAATCCTTGTTCTTCTTTAGTGAGAAAAACAATTGTCTCACTGTCACATCCTATCAAATTTACATGATTTTCTTCCAAATTTTCAGTTTCCCCTTCCTCCTCTTGATCGACATAATTTTGTTGCAAGGGAGGCCTAATTTGTTGGTCGTTATCTCTTTGCCTATCTTGATTAGGATCTCTTCTGAAATTTGGATTTCTACTTATGTTTTGGGGATTGTTTTGGTTTTTTCTAGGAGGCACTCTATAATTCAGATTTATCTTTTCAAGCATTCTCTCCATTACCCTCACTAATTTGTCAATTTTGGCATCAGATGATGAGGTTGATGCCATTGTTTCATCCCTGTATGTAACTCTTTTCTCTGCTTTCAACCTATCTCTTTTCTCAATCAGATTTGCTTCTACACTTAAGGCTCCCCTCTGCATATCTTCTAAAGTCAAGGGGTCTCTTTCTCTTAGCTGATAGGCCATGTCAGGATCAAAGCCCTCTAAAAATTTAGTGAAGGCTAGGCCTAGTGGAGGTTTCATATTTGGGGGAAGTGCATTATACACACTGTTGAATCCAGTGCAATAATCTTGGACACTTTCCCCAGTATTTCTCTTGAGGTTATTATAGTCTGATAGTATTTGGAGAGGGTTCTTTTTAATTTCCCATTTTTTTGTGAATGTTTGATATAAAGAAGGTAGATCATTTATGATGTGAGGAGTTAAGCCTTTGAACCATTTTTTGGCTTCTCCTCCTAAACTTTGAGAAAAAATTCTCATCTTAATGGTCTCTTCTTATATTTCCATATAATCAAAATCATCATCCATCTTATCTACATGTTTTTGAGTAGTAGTAGGTTCATTTCCAGTGAAATGGGGAATTTTGGACTAATATTCATTAGGTAGAGGAACCAGAGGTTGTGGTAACACTAGAGGGGCATACCATGCTTCCATGGTAGGAAAAAGTGGGGGATTTACAAGAGGTTGATTTATAAGAGGGAAAGTGGGCTAAGCTGGAGTGCTTTGAACAGTGAATGTGTGGACAGGAGTGGAAGAAAAACTTGGGCCAACAAACTGATAATTAGCAAATTTGTTATGGAAGGAGCTGAAGTGATGGAGAAACTAAGAATCAGGTGGAGTGGAAGGTGAGGCTTCTCTGCTAAAACTCTGTTGCAAATTTGTGGTTTCAAAGTCAGCTTGTTTTAAATCACTCTGAGACTTATTTCTAAATAGGTTCTTTATATGAGGTAAGTCAAAGTGAGGATCTTTCAAGACTGTGAGATTTTCAGGGACAAATATTGTTCTTGGGATGGTCCTAACAGTAGTTAAATTTCCAGTTTTAGAAGTTTACCACAAAGTATTTTCTGGGTCATCAACTATTGTAGGAGTATTAGGGTCTGGATGAGATCTGGTATAGATCCTATGTGAAGCTAGATTTCAATTTCAAAATTTGGAGAGGCTAAAAAGCTTAACGACTGTTTTTCAAAGATTGACCTCTCTTAATGTTTAATGAATTTCTAAAATATGGGACTAGACTTCTAAACTTTTTTAGGGCTGGTTAACACAATCCTAAGCAAATCAGGAGTACTAGTGAGGTAATAGGCCTACTGGGGCTACTAGAGTCGCCAGGTGGAATTTTTAGCTCTTTTTTTAAGGTAAAATTTTTTATGGTCCACCACCAATAAGTATTTCAAAGACCAATCTAAAATGTTTTGGGTTTTATGAGTTTTTATATGGTTCTATGGTTTGTAAGAGTGTCCTATACTTGATTTCATCACTTAGCTAAGGTGGTGAAACAAGAAAAGTCTACTCTATGGCTTATCAGCTGATTTTCTGAGGTAACTAAAGGACTGATGAGCCTATAAGAGTTTGTTAGGCTAATATGTACTCAAAGTCCCACTGTGATTGCCATTATGTTTTGGTCCTGTGATTTGGCGGATTGGCATACCAAGTGACAAGGAAACATCAAAACCATTCTTTAGAGCTATAGGACCTAGCCTTCCTAGTCTCAGAGAGGGATCTCTCAATTGTTTGCAAAGGTGTGAGCTTGTTTGCTTTTAAGGGTTGATTTTAGGCTAGTTATGAAGCATGAGTTTGTTTGATTTCTTGGTTGGACATGATGATCTAGGCAGCACAGATAAAAAGGGGAAATCTCTAAGTCATTGGGCAATGGAGTCAAGTGGAAGTTGTAACTATTTTGTAAATGGATCAGGGGTATCAAAGGGAAAATCTAACTTGGCCAGTGGATCTTCAAGGTCTTTCAGGTGAAATGAAATGGACATCAATGGTTTAGAAATGAAAAGTAGAACTAAGAGCAATTAAGAATCCTTAATTATACGTACTTCTCAACAAAGGGACTTAAAACATTATCTGAACATAAAGAGGCATTCCATAGACAGGGCTAACCATAAATTCTAGAAACCACACTTCAGAAAATAATAATTTCAAGACAGACTTTTCCAATGAAATATAGAAGGCCAGAAACTCATTTAACTTCTAGTGATTTCACCTTCAAGGATAAGAAAACATTCAAGATTACAGCTATAAAGACCTTCAAAACAACTATTTAAGCAAGTACAAAGGGTATGATCAGAACAAAACCTCTTTGGAAGACTTTAAACAATGGTACTTTAAAGGGAGACTTCAGAAATAGTTTTTAAGTGGCAACAAGTAAGTAGGGAAAACCATAAATCATTCTTGAGACCAACTGTATTGAACTATTTAAGAAATAAACAAGCATAAGATTTCTATAGAGAAATTAAGAATTCTCTAGAATATCTTAGTAGAAGAAAACATTTAGATAGTGAAGAGTAAAGAGAACTAAGGTGCTTTCAAAAGACATTTCTTAGCCTAAACTTCTTACTCTACTGCAACAAAGAATGATGAAACATAATGAAATAGGAAATAACAATAACATATTTAGAGTACTTCACCAACAACCAAGCTCAGGGATCCAATGACAGAGCTTTCTTCATCAACAAACAGGTCAAGACATCCACAAGTTCCAGAACATCAATTTCTTTTCAACTTCAGCAGGACTATGTATTACTTCAAAGATTCACCAAATGCCAACAATACAATGAGTTCAAATGCGGTATTTATGCTGCAAATGAGGAGGTGGAGCTGATTTAGGGTTTGAATGTTATTTATTACAAAGTAAATGTGTTCCTAACCTTGAAAACCATGCAAGGCATAAGGTAGGAATATGTTCAAATTACTTCTCTGTTTCGATAACTCTGTCTTAATTTCTGATAAAAAGATAGGAGAAAATATTGACTTTTAAGATTTATCCTCATCTTTACAATAACTGTCTTGACAGTTTTTAAATATATCCTTTAGTGTAATAACTATTTGTTTGTCTTTACAAGTAGAAATTATGTCAAAGGTGTCAGTTAGATATTCTGAGTAAAAACTTCTCTTTGTTGATGTATTCAAGGCTTTTTTTTAGCCTAACTTTCCTCAATTTCATCATTAAATTGTGCTTAAGGCTTGATCTTCTTTGAGCCTTCTTAATTCATCATGTTGTCTTTAACACCTTTTGAACTTCTTTAAAAAAATTTCTATCTATCTTTAACTATTCTTTCATCCTTTAATCCTCGTTTAAGCTTTTAACCTTTGTTCTCTTCCTTTGGTCTTCAAATTTTTACTGATTTTTTCTTCTTCTGCGTGTAGGAGACTTCTTGGTGTGGAGGGTTTCAAAAGGGATCAATGCTCATGAGGCACCAATCAATCATTGATATGAAACCCTAGATCCCTTTCTTCTTTGCTTATAGGCTCTTAGATCGTCATCCTGAGGCCTCTGTGTAATATTCCCAATTAGCCCGAGCTAATGGGAATATTCCATTTTGCCTAGTTTTGTTTTGCATTTCATGTTGATGAATAAAATGTAAAGGAGAACATGTAAAACTCCTGAGAATAACAAAATAAATCAATGCCCAATGTGAACATGGCTAAATCTGGGCCATTTTATAAAACACACTTGAGTGTGAAAGAGGTTGATCACTTGACCAAGTCAACCATGACCATATCCACAGCAGTCTAGATGCATTGAACCTCCTTGAGGCATAGTGCAGTTCTAAATGGAGGTTATACGTGTGAAATGGGCTAAACTAATGAAGTGGTTTAGGGTTTGACAAGACTCCAATCTTGTAAAAGGAAGAGAAGAGTAGCATGAAGAGGGGGTTGAAGATATTATTTTCTGAAGGCATTGTCTGCTGAGACATTCCTCATTGGAGGTTTTCCCACCTCCTTCCCTGAGAAGCTCTTAGAGGAGCCTTGTTTGTATTTTCCACTATCAGGCTTGGGCCAAGCTTCACCTTACACCTACAGTGCTGATCCTGTTGAGGGTTGGGTTGTCCTTATGAGTTGCAACAAGTGGAAATACTAGAACTGCTCAGATATAGATTATACTGGTGCCTCTTCTCAGTGAGTGTGTCTTTTAACCTCCTGGAAGAGTGCATTAGCTGATTGAGCTTCAAATCCATATTTTTGCATCAGGAAAAATCATTCTCATAGCCTACAGCACAGTTCCTATCCCTAAACTGCGTTATTTGCAAGGTTGCAGTTGTAGGGTGTTTTCTGCATTTTGGAGGAGAGATCTTTAGTGTTGGGATTCTTCCTCTCACTGTGGTGATCCATGGATTGGCCATCCAATCCATTTTTGTTTTAGATCTGATCTACTATTCTATTACATGATTCAGAAATTTCTGAATATTTATGTAGATCTACAACTCTAGATCTCAGATCTACTCTTTGTGCTTCATGTTTTGCACAAAACCCTAAGGGGAATGTATAGATGAGCATTTCTTGTACATAGATATGAATTAGATCTATATTTTTATGTACAGATCTGATCTAGATCTGAGTAATTAATAAAATGCTACTTTAGCCCATTAAAATAACGCTGTCAGGTTTATGCAGAGTTTTCTTGTGGTTGTATCACCTCATTTCTGAAGATTTTTCCTGTATAGTCTCATTCTTTCTATTAGCCACCTATAATATTTTTTTATACCAAAAGGTGGCTAAAACTTTCGGGAGCCTCCAAGGAACAAGTTTTATCAATAAAAGTTGTTGGCTCTTGAAGTCTCTATAAGGCCTCCAGCCTTTTCCCACTGTCCATCTCCCATACTGTTGTTTCATACTTCAAAAGCCTCTGAAATCCTATAAAAATCCACAGTTGAATGCTTCTGCAAAGGACCCTTTTCCCTTTTTCTTCTTTCCACTAATAACCTCATTTTCTATTCTCCATTTCCCATGAAAACCCCACAATTTCATGTTTCTCCCTTTTCATTTCATTAAAATCCCTTTTATAAGGTTAAACCCACTATTTTGACCTTACCAAAAGCCTTTATCTCCTTAAAAAACCATTAAAAACCATAGAAAACACTCTTTTTCTATACGTTGGACTTAAGCACCTCAGGCTAAGCCCCCCTACCTCTTTTTTCTCCATATGCCCGAGCACCAGAACCCACCGCCAAACCATCGGGTGCTTATCCCTTCCAAAATATTTCTCCGCCCGATGCCAAAAACCTTTATAAAGTATAAAAATCGGGTTTTTATTTATTTCTAATGTTCTCTGCTCGACTGATTTTAAAACAATCTTGACGCGCGCGACCTGCCATGTGGACCTCGTCGTCCCCCGCACTATTTCCCAAAACCGCTGGTTTCCTTTTTGCACCGCTCTTCAGCAGAAGGTGGTTTTGGCCCGATGCCCAGCGATTCCACACGCCTCTTGACACGTGTTCCATTCATTGTTTCAAAACCGTCGTTTAAATTCCACCCCCACGCATTATCTTCTAGACCATGGCCGCCCAGCGGAATCAACGATAGCCGTTAGATCGAGACCTCCGCATCCAACGGCTGTCCTTCGCTGAAGTCACCCGCCCTTTAACCAAGTTGCATGCATTTTAGCTGGGCCCCGGCGCAACTGAAAACCCATCTAACATTCAAATACCTGATTCTATAGCCCAGTCAAACTCCCTCCACCGTTGACTTTCCCGATCACTCCCGACTGTAGATCATAGCGCGATCGATAGCTCAGATTTCCCCGCTCCTCCGCACACCCTCCGATGCAGATCTACCCATATAAATGCAGGATTTCCTCATTTTGTATGTTTTGTGCAGTTTTAAGGTTTTTTTTCCGATTTTAATGGAGAAATTTCGTGGGATGAGGATGGCGATCCTCTGCCTTTCGATTACCTTAGGGAAATTATCCACAGGGTGTAGTACTTTATTGTCAACGAGGTTTCATGAGACTCTGCTGCTATACGCCCCTACTAAACCTGGAAAACAATAAAGAAATCGCAGAGAAAGAGTATCAGTCGCAGGAAGGGATCCGAGCAGAGATTTGAAGGACAAATGAGTGGGGATTACGGCTAAGACAGTTATCAAAAGCCTAACCCCCGACTCAAAACACAGTTTAAAAGGTAAACCTAAAAGTGTTTTTCAGAAAGAATGCCTCCACCGCCATATCTGAGGCGAATTGATTCCTCAACCACTGCAGTGCCACCTATTGTCCCAAAACGCTCAATCAGAGGCTAAATTTATTGAACAAGATTAGATTTTTGCCTCGAAACAACCAAAGAAGTTACTTCTGCCTCAGATTTAATGACAGAATGTTCGCAGAGTAACCCTAATAAGTACACAGAGCCTCAAATGTCAAAAAAATCTCCCACTGAGCTAAAATTCATGAGTGTCAATCATTTAGATACAGAAGAACACCTGTATAGTTTCTTCGTTGAGCCCCCAAGGGCCAAGAAAGATATTAATGCCTGTATTAACTGATTTGAGATCTTTTATCAGATCTCACCTCCTTATCTTTCTATAAATACTTCAGAAGAAGATGAGTGAGGGGTTGGTTGCTAATGTAATTTTTGAAGCATTGTAATGTAATTGAGCTGAAGGCTTCTCTTTGTAAATAGTGATTCACTGGCTCTTGGAGCTCTGCTTGCAACAGATAGGTTAGGTTGTGAAGAGAAGTGAATTAAAACACTGGATTTGAAGATTGTAACTAGTTTTGGAGCATCAATACAAGCTGATTTATGGGATCCTGATCTATGTTGACGGTGATGTTATTCTCATTATAACTTGTTGTTTTATTTCTGTTTTCATTTTGTTTCATTTTCCACTATAAAGAACAGTTTAAACAGGGTTAGGACCTACTGAATACCAGTAACCTTCTCTGGCTGAGAAATATTTATTTATATGTTTTCTTTCCACTGTGTTATTTGAGAATGATTTAATTCAGTTTAGGCATAAGAATGTTGGTGTTCCCTCGTCTTATTGTCTTAGTTGGATATTGTTTTTGAATGTTACTTTCAGTATACGTTGTGTGAAGATAAACTGAAGGAAGATACGGTTAGCCCTGGTCCCAAACTTGTCTGCATAATTATCTGAACGTTTCCCTTAGAATGTGTTAAAAGTTGACTAGTTTCAAAGTGCTTATCAGATCTTAGGCCATTTTGTGTTATCCCTGTGATTGTCTTGAAAGTAACTAAGTAAAGAAGAGCTAGGAGATGATTTGTGGTGCGCCCGGCCCTCTAGTTTCTACTCCAAAAGTTGCCTTCAAGTTTCCCTTTGTTTTTCTTTTATATGTTTTCTATCAGAAGTATATCAAAGGCTGGCTAGTTTCAAAGTACTTACCAGATCCTGGGTTGCTCTTTGTTCTGCATCTGTTATTTCCATTTCTTATTGTATCACTCCATTCCATAAATCAAACCTTAAAGAGATCCCTAGACACAGATGACTTGCCCCATGGACCACTCTTGCTTTTTTCTACCCCGATTAAATCCTATTATGAATCCATAGCCCAATGGACTGAAAATATACCATCATCTTTCATCTTGACCAAAGCTTACTTTTTTGCTTGCAACTTCTCACCTCTGAACCTATTTGCATATAGATCTTTCCGCCTCAGACAGCAATCATGTTCAATCATCCAAAAACAAACAGAACCCTTGGTCTTTATAACTAGCCTAATATTCTCATCCCAAACTTCAAAGACAAATCTATCTTTGTACATATTGGAGAGATCCCTCTCCGGATTCAGGAGGGCTAGATCCTAGAATCCCAAAGCTGGTTGAAATGATGTTAACTCTGTGATCGGACTTTTTCCAATCTTTCTTATTACAGAGACCTAACATTTCTGGCGACTCCATTGGGGAACTAAAACCCCGAATCTTCATAAGACCTTGTGAGTAAAAAGCAGCCCTTTCAAGCACTACCAAGAAATGGTAATCATGATGAAACTTGTTTGAATCAGTGACAAACTAGCTGAACCCTAGGATTCTTATAAACTTTATCTAACCTTGGAAAATCAGCTAGCTTTGCCATAAGAATAGACTGTCTTTGTCTCACAACCGTATCTAAGTTTTGAAGCAAAGGTAGCTTATTCTTAGAAACCACAAATGAAAAATAACTCAGAAAATACCAAAAACATTTTAGATTGGTAGTAAAACACTTTCTCCTACCTATCACTTACCTTTGATGTGTTTCTACCTTATACTCTTAGACAGAGTCTGGAAAGGGCCAGGTAGCCTCCGGATCTCATCCTCTTTTGGAGGTGAAATATCTGCTGAATGCCCTCCCAGTCAATCTCTGGTTAGAGTTTGTTGTGTTTCGAGATATCCTTGAAAAGGGATGTCCCACAAGCACTATGGTGGACAGTGTACTTCTTTGAACACACTCTAAACTTTCCACCTGGCGACTCCAAAATCCTGAACAGACCTTAAGACTCCATTGGGAAGAACCCTTATCATTATAATATCATCCAAATCCAGTTAGAAGACTATAGGATTGAAATTCAAATAGACTAGTTAACCTCCTAGAGATTGTCATACTCGGTTGAACTTTTCTTGTTATTCGGGTCCAAAAACATAGCATAGTGGCTCCTAGAAAGATTCACACTAGAGCCCATCCTGACCCTAATCCACCTGAGATATTTGAAGACCCAGAAAGTATCCTTTGGAAATCTCCTAAGATTAAATTATCAATTGTTTTCAAATCACCCCCAAGAGCCAAATCAGTTCCTGAAAAACTTTCAACTCTACAACAATCACAAGCTGACTTAGTTAATCCATTCAGGACTAGGTCATTTGGTGATTTAGACCAACTAGATTCTGAGTCTTCACTATCATCTCCTGAAACAAGTGAACATCTTGGTAACAGAGAAACAACACCTCCTGATTTACACTTTCTGTTGAATTTAGGTGTCCCTCATCCAAGATCAGCTCAAAAATCTACTATTATTCCGTCCGCATCTGCTCACCTTACATCCATTGTTCAAACCACCCCACTTCAGCCCACTCCACCTCTTGTAAATCCACCCCCACCACCTATCATGGCAGCATGGTATGCCCCCTTAGTCCTTCCTCTACCATTAGCCAACCTTCCACAGGACTATCAGTCCAAAATCCCATTGTATGATGCTAGCAATGCTATAACTGCATCACAACATGTGGATAAGATGAATGACTACTGTTTGGTCAATTTAGTGTGTCCTAAATTGCTGCATTTAATTTTTCAATCCGGGAATTGTAATCTGATGAAGTGCGGCGCACTATATGTGCAAGATAACCTATTTCTTAACTTTTTGTCGTTTTTGGTTTTCTAAGGTGAAATGGAAATTCTAAGATGAAAACAAGTTTGGTTATGTTTGTTCAAGGAAATGATATCCCCTATAATGATTTACCAACTTGAAACCTTAAAAATAAATTTGAAATTTACAATGACAAGACTTGAAAGGAAATGAGAATGTGCTGCTGAAATGAAAAGGTGCTGCTAATCTAATAAATCAAAACAGTGAACTAGTGAGCATGAAAACCAAACTATTCTTGCTGCTGACTAAACACAAAAGAAAACTATGCTTAAGGAAATTCAAAATTGCAACAAAATAAATCTAAATCAGATTACATCAATTTATCTTCTGACCCTTCATCATTAGTCCAGCTATGATTTTCGGAAGTAATCATAAACAACTTGAGTAACTGATATTTAACTTGCAGAGAGTAAACTAATATCAAACCATACATTCATGATTCAATCCCTCACCATCATTCCAGCTGTGGCTTTCGGAGGCAACTAAAGATGTCATGCACGATTTAATATATCTAAATTTGCAGAAAAGAAACTAATACTAAACTACACATTTCATAATACAATCCCTCACCATCAGTCCAGCTGTGGCTTTCGGAGGCAACTGAAGATGCTATGAGCAGCTTAATATATCTAAATTTGCGGAAAAGAAACTAATACTAAACTACACATTTCATAATGCAGTCCCTCACCATCAGTCCAGCTGTGGCTTTCGGAGGCAACTGAAGATGCTATGAGCAGCTTAATATATCTAAATTTGCAGAAAAAAAACTAATACTAAACTACACATTTCATAATACAATCCCTCACCATCAGTCCAGCTGTGGCTTTCGGAGGCAACTAAAGATGCTATGAGCAGCTTAATATATCTAAATTTAACTACTGAAGCAAATAAGCAAAACTGAAATGAACAAAGCAATACTAAAATTAAACAGAAACTATGAAAAGAAAATTAGCAGCAGAACAATGTTAGTTCCATGTCATTAGTCAAAAAGCTATGAAAATGCCCGGGCTGCTTATCTATAACCTAAAACAAGAACACTGATCAGTGATTAACAACATAAAACATGAAAGACAGAAGTGAAATGGAAATTATGGAAGTTTATAAACAGAAATGAAGCAAATGCAATGTATAAACATATGAATGGATTATGGCACAATGAGCTTTAAAGAAACAAAATGAGAACTTTACACTAATGCACAAAACCTTAGCTGAGCAGGGGCCCTCTACACCAGCCTTGGCAACGGTCTTCAAATACGAATTTCAGTTAAAAACATAGTCTTCTTATATTAAAAAGCAGTCATTACAGAAAAGTGATGTTACGGCACAAGTGCAGCGTAATCACACTACAGAGCAGACTTATAAAAGATAACAGAGACTAACATCGACTAACTCTATATGCGTATGCAAACGCATTATATATAACAAAGAAATATAACTGTCTCCTAAAGTTCATGTTGGTGGAGAGCACGTAGACCACTACGTCCACGGATCTAGGATCATGGCCGTGTTGGAAAGTAAATCTACGAGGAGTGGATGCTTGAATTCGACTAAGGAGCCATGTACAGATGTCGATTTTATCCTCCGCAACTTAGAAACGGCCGTATGAATCTTCATGTGACACGAAACAGAGTCCTGCCGACATGAGACTCCATGGTTGACTTCCATGTGGACGCCTTTGACCGCGGCTTCTTTGAATGAGTTTGCTTGAACCAATAGGACACGAACCATGTCCACGTCATTCCTGACCTGCCCATGTGGCTCGTTTTCCTTGTAGACACATGTAGCATAGAGTTTCACAAAATAGCTGCGGAAAGTTGCAGCAGCTGCGGAAAGTGGCAAGATTCCGCAGCTGAATGAACAAAATATAAATCAAATAGAAAACACAAAAATATAATTAAAAACCATGTTAGATGCTCTTTTGCACATGATATTGACAACTTGGGAGGTTCAGGTGGGTGAAAAAGGTATAGAAAAGTGTATGGAAAAGATGCAGATTTGAGACTCAACATACCCCCACTGTGAAGGTGTTGCATGTCCTCATGCAACCAAAATTTTGATAATCTTTCTTTAGTTCATGTGCCTTGACACTTCAGCCAATACATCCAATCCTCTCCTCTTCTTTCTTGGTACTGCCAACATTTTGGGTTTCTTCATTAAGCACCTAAATTTGATATTAACAAGTGCTCTGCTCAATTTCTGGCATTTCCTTTTCAACTTCTTATTCTTCTTCTGCCATATTCCCAAATGTAGCATGGTATTATCATGGACGATTTTGTCCAGCTTGCCTTGTTCTTTCAATGTCTCATTTTCATTTTTGATGTGCCTATTTAAAATCTCTAGCTCAAAAATTTCCTGTTTTAGTGATTGGACTAAATCATCCTGTAATGTATGAGGCTGAATGGACGAAGTACTTGGACCTGTAGCTGCCTTTTCCAAAGATTCTATGTAGTCATATACTTCCTGCTGCTTGGGGTCTATTTCAGGTGTCATTTTTATTGGGCTGTCCCCAAAATGCCGTGAAGGAGAGTTATCTTCAAAATCTGGCTCAGGAGGGCTCACATCAATATCTTGCTGAGAATGGGATGGAGTATGCTCAATTTCTGATTGGGAATGAAATGAACCGGGTTCACTAACTGACTGAGATGGACTATGGTCAGCTAGGGACTGTTCAGATGTCTCCTCACCCAAATCAATGAAATGAGGACCCTTAATTTGTGTTTTCCTCAATTTCCCCTTAAGTCTGTTGCTTCTCCTCACACGCTGTGGTACACTATCCTTTTGTTTTTGTTTTCCTTTCTCTGTCTTCTTGGGTATAGATGACTGTTTTTGAAGATAAACTAATCTTTCAGATAACACTTGATGATCTTCTTCTTCAGAAGAAGGAGTTTTATGTACAACCTCAATAATTTTTCTCTCTTTTGGTGTTACTGGCTTCTTACCCTTGATTTCTTTCTTCTTCCTCTTTGACAGTCTCTCTTCCCTATCAGTTCTTTCAATTGCAGTAGTAGGAGTATTTTGGATTTCATCAATTATTTTTTTCTCCTACTTCTTCTTGCTGTGCTACCTTCAGGAATTCCCTGAGTAGGAGTAATTTGGGTTTCAACATTTATTCTTGTTCTTCTACTCCTTCTTGTTGAACTACCTTCAGGAATTTCCTGAGGTTCCTCAAAGAAATTTCTAACTAGAAATTGATCCCATGTATCTTTCTTTTCCTTTAACTCCTTTTCAATCAGAATTTTTACAAGGCCGTGGTGATATAGATGGGGTTCTACATCTCCCAAATGTTTCTGAACAGTCACGGACATTTTCTTCAAACTATTGAATAGAAAATATGGGAGATTGAGAGTTTGATTTTCTAGAAAATTCATCAATAGCCTAGTATGGTACATATACATGGACCCAAAACGGCCTTCACATGTAATGAATTTCTGAACAACTAGCAATAAAGTAGCCCATTCCTCTTTCAATGCATGCACAGGAATTCCTCTTTTAAAAACAGTTATGTCCATACCTTGGTTTCGTAAGATTGTTCTCCATGCTTCATCACTGATGCTTTTATTTTTAAACCAACGCTCACCCTCTTGAAGAAGTTTCGTGGCTATTGCTATAGATGCTTCATTGACCGCAAACTTAAGGTCTCCAATCTCTGCTTCCAAGCCATTAAACGACCTTGCGAATGCCTTCGTCACTTCTTTATGATAACCTCTGAATTTCTGGATAAACCGCAACCAATTTTCTTTCTTCAATATCTCCTTTACTTGCGGATATCCCTCTATAAACTTAGGTCCTTCCGGCTCTGCTCTTAGCAATTTACCCATTTTTTCTTTCTGCTCTTTCACAAATTTTCCTGCGTGAGGGTTCAAATGGAAATAGAACGGTTGAATGCACAGGAACGAGCACAATGACTGTGGGAATGTATCATAAAATGGGAATGAGCACCATAAACGGAATGGAGTGAGACTGTGGGTAGATATCCGAGAGTGAGAATGAGCACAATGAACGAAATGGAGTGAGACAGAACAGAGTGGGGTTTCGTAAACACGGCAGAGACACGACAGAGAGATTAACAAAGTATAACACATTCGGCAGCGTTTTGAATTTTGGTGGTTGCACAATAAATATGAGCACGTTTCAATCAACGGTTATGAATTTATGCGGCTGTAAGAGTCCTTGGTCAAATCAAATACGTCTCATTGTCACCGGTGGAATATTGGATCATGAGTGAAAATCGGGGGTTTAATGATGAAACTGTTTGAGAATGAATGCGAGAGGATAATATGGAGATCGTGAAAGGTTACGGAATTGTCAATATAATCATTGCACATAATGGATAGAGCTCATGGTTTAGAACTATATAAAAATGTGTTTTTCAATGCTATTTGAAATAAATTTTATTCATACCTTTGGAATCTTTGCCTTTTCCCTTGGTCTTCAACTAATTGATCTCCATTGGTGTCTTGAATGCTCCATGTCTTCATTTTTTATCCTCTCACCTACATTTTATTTCATAATTATGGAAATAACGTCTGACTGTACATTCTTTTTGAAAACAGAGTAGTAGCTGCGGAATCTGCTTCTGGCTGCGGAAACTGGAGTCAGCTGCGGAAACAGATGTCAGCTGCGGAAACTGACACAGCTATTACTTGGATGAATGGAAATGAACAGATGAAAAATGACCAGATGGAAATTGTCATGAAAAAGATTTTTATTGATGGAATGGAATGAAATGGATAAAATGAAGTGGAATGAAGTGAAATGGAATGGAATGAAATGGAATGAAATGGAGTAGGTGGTGACAAAACTTGTGAAATGAAAGAGAGAGATTTTTTTTTGGAAAATATAGAGTGTCAGGTGTTCCTGATTTTCACCCTATATTTTCTGTATAAGACTGCCAATCAATGATTGGTTTTCAGGCTTATACCATTTTTTTTTATTTTTTATTTTTTATTTTTTAAACTGAAAAGAACAAAAGCTAGGTTGGTGGAGAAGAAGAATTCTTCTGTACCAGCCTGATTGCAGAACTTTCTTGAAACAATTTGACAAAATCCTCTTTTGAGAGTGGCTTATGATAAATTTTCAATCTATGGCCATTCACAATAAGAGGAGTTTGAAACTCATCAATGGTCTTGATTCTTACCACTCCATTGCTAAAGATCTTGTCAATTTCATATGGCCCAAGCCAATGAGTTTGAAATTTTCCTTGAAAATCTTTAAACTTGGAATCAAATAACAATGCCCAATCTCCTTCTTGAAACTTCTTTTCTTTGATATACTTGTCATGCCATTTAGCTCTTTGATATTGAACTAGATCAGTTCTTAGAATTGCTTCTTGTCTGATCTCATCTAGCTCATTCAACTGCTCCATTCTATGCTTTTGGACTTCTGATAAGTCCATCCCCAACTGAACTGCTATCTTGAAGGTCTTGACTTGGAACTCAATGGGGAGCAAGACTTCTTTCCCATAAACAAGTTCATAGGGAGAATGTCCTATTGTATTCCTCCATGTAGTTCTGTAGGCCCACAAGGCTTCAGGAAGCCTTTCTGCCCAATCTCTTCTATGTAGATGAACAGTTTTGGTGATGATACTTTCAAGAACTTTGTTTGTGGACTCCACTTGACCATTTTCTTATGGATGGTAAGGAGTAGATCTTCTGTGCTTGATTTTGTATTCTTCCATCAACTTCTCCACCAAATTGGATGTGAATTGGCTCCCCTGATCTGTCAAAATTTCTCTTGGAACACCAAAGCGAGTAAAAATATCCTCATAAAGAAAATGAACAACTAAATTTTCAGTAGCAGATACTAATGCTTTGGCTTCTACCCATTTAGTAACATAATCAGTACAAACCAATATATACTTCTTTTGCTTGGATGGTGGATTAATAGGTCCAATGAAATCTAAAGCCCATTTTTCAAAGGGTTCAATGAGTACCTGTGTTTGCGATGGCATTTCATTTGAAAGGGTAGGTTTCCCTACTCTTTGGCAGCTGTCACACCTTTTGACATATTGTTTTGCATCTTTGAAGAGGGAAGGCCAATAATTACTCCAAAGATAAGGATCTTATAGGCACGTCCTCTTTGTGCCTGCAAAGTAGCGCTCGCATGGTTCATCATGACATGCCTTGAGAATATCGGCATCTCCATCTTCCCGAACACACCTTCTCGATCATCAAGATGCGCGTCTTGAAACAACTCGTTAGAGACCCATGAATATCTTTGCACTCTCACGAATGATTTTCTTCTTATCCCTTGCAAATCATAATGTGAAGGAAAGTTTCACCGAAACCAAATAGTTAGCAATATCATGCAAACCAAGTCTGAGTAGTTAGGCGCAAACAGATATTCATCGGGAAAATTGATCTTCTACGGGAGAGTCATCTTTGAGTATTTCTGAATCCTAGACAGGAAAGTCGCCCATACAGTGTTTTGTTTTCCGAGCCTATCCAACACAAGAATATTTGAGATTCTTGCAATAGTAACAGCCATCTTGTCACTCTGCCATTAGTGACCAGGTTTGTTCATCAAATATCTAAATAATGAGGAATCGGTCGCGTGAGATAAAAGTTTCATAGCCCGTTATGTAGTGTCTAAACTTTATTAATGGCATGCACAAACGACCTAAAAACTCTTTTTCGATCACTGATGATAGTTTAACTCGTAGCCGAGTCAAATTTTTATACCGGTATAATAGATGGCATAGGGAATTAAATCTTTACGGCTCCCAAATACGCCGCCTAGAGCCGTGTCTCGGAAGCATCTCAGTCGAGATAAGGAAAGGGAGCTTTCCGATTTAGGTCCCCTCAAGATAGGTGCTTCGAAATTCTTGGTTTTCGGGGTTTCAAAAGCCGATCGACAATCGTCAGAACACTTGAAATTCACAAATCTTTGGTGAGCACTTTGAAGAGAGGAGATGCTATTTTGGTGAAGTTTTCTATAAATCTCCGTCTAGTAACCAAAGTAAATCCTAGAAAACTTCTAACATCTCTTTGACAATTTCGGAATAGACAGCTTGGAGATGACTTCAACTTTTCGACCTCATCAACCTCTAATCCCATCTCACACGAAATGTGGTGCCCTAAAACAATCCCTTCGACGAAACATCATAAAAGCATTTTTCATGGCTTAGTGAAAGGTTTGCTTTCTTTGACATCTTTATAAGAACTTTTTCCAAAGTTTTCTAAAGCCTCTTCAAATGAATCCCCATAAAGCGTCAGAAATCATCCATGTACACCTCTACACGGTCATGGATTAGATCAGAAAAAATTCTGGCACGCCCTCTTGGAATGTTGCGAGGTGCATTGCACACCCAAAAGGAAAGCACTTCGGTAGGCAAAGGTACAAGGACAAAGTAAATGTGGCTTTTATCTCGGTCTTCGAGTGCTACCCGGATTTGATTGTAGCCACTAAACCCATCCAGGAAATGAAAAGTACTTTTTACCCGCTACATGTGTCTAATACCTCGATCAATGAAAAAGGCAAAGGGAAAAGTGGTCCTTCAGAGTAGCTTTTGTTCGGTTCTCGGTAGTCACGCACACCCTCCATTTTACCATTTCTTTTCTTAGGTACAATAACCAAAGGAGAGCACTCCACTCGGCTATCCGAAATAGGATAGATGAAGTTTAACATCGAGACAGTTTTTGGAGCTCTTCCTTTCACAATCTCCCTAAGATTTGGATTCATCGATCTTTCGAGGTTGTCCGATTGGTCTGCGTTTTGCCTCAATATAGATGTGATGGAGTGCAAGTCTTGGGACTCAATACCCTTCTCATGTCAAGATGTATTCCCATGCAAATGCTGAGAGAATGTCTACGCAAGACTCTGGCTAGCTCTTCTTGTTGAGATCTTCTCCAGGTGTTTTGTTTGTATGTTCAAGGTTTTTGCCTGGAAAGATCTCACTAGCGAGAGCTGCCAAACTCTGCATAGAGTGAAAGAGACATCTGTCTTTAGAAGGACAAGATACTCAATGTCGATCTCCAACTCGAAATTGATGTCGTCGTGTCGAAGAAGATCTCAAAAGTTTTCTAGATGTGTTCGGAATTTGACTATCCTCACTCGATTTACGAGGAAATGGTAGAAAGACGAGGTTGTATAATGTCCTTCATCCTCGACCCATTCAGTCGTCATCCTACTTCGATGATTGCTCTAATGCCGGAGGATACACAAAGTGAATTTCTTTGCTGAACTACCATCAGAAATGTACATGTCTCCTAGCACCTACAACTAATAAAAGCATCAGCTTCGTGGCCAGCCAAGGTCTTCCTAGAAATAACGTGGGTGCCCTCCTCGATTACTCTTGGGAGTCAGGATCATGAGTCCACCGGTACTACCAAGAGTCTAAGGAGACTCGTAGGTCATCTTCTAATACTACCTGATGCCGGTTTCACATAATCGATCGACACATGATTGCAGAAAAGTGTGGGTGTAAAAGAGAAGGTTAGGGAAGTTTTCGGTCTGTTCCATGAGTCTCGTCTACTCATGATGTCGATAGTGTGCCCTAAGTCAATCAGTGTGTTTTGGAATTTCAATCCCATTTGATGTGAGTCTTTGACAATTGGACTTTCCTGGGTCAACGTACTTTCGCATGGTAATCTTTTACCCATCATAATGTCGCGCTAATCTGTCCTACCAGTTGAGATTCCTTCTTGGTGTCTCTTTAATTCCTTTTCTTTCTAGTCTGTCTTCGAAACTCCAACTCCTTTATGGTTTTTTCTAGGATAGGAATTTCTCGAATGGCTTGTAGAAAGGGAATCTTGATACAAACATTCTTCAATTCATCTAGAAAGTCATAGTTAGGCAACAAGATTTTTTTTTCCACCCCCTTGTCAATTTGTAGTCTTTCAGGAAAAGGAGGTGTAGATGAAGATGCGGGTTGCTCAACTATAGGAGTTGTGGGTGTTAACTTTTCTTTTTCTTTTTGCATGCTTGAATTTTGAAGAGATTCTTCCTCAGAACCTTTATTGACTTGAAGAGAGTCCTCCTCAGAGGTATCTTGCTCTTGAATATCTATAGAAGTTTTTTCTAAAACTCTACCAGATCTGAGTTGTACATCGTTGAGAGGAACAATCATATAGGTAGGAAATTGTTGTCCTTCTACCATATAAGTAGTTTGAGGATTCTTATTGTTAGGATTTGGCAATGGCTGAGCTGGAAGTTGATTTGTCTTCTGTTGGTATGGAAGCATGAGTTGAGGATTTGTATTTTTTTGAGAAGGTTGTTGTTGTGGAAATGGTAATGAAAGTTGTTGTGGATTTTGGCTTGGAAATTGTAGAGCTTGTTGATTTTGAAAAGATGGAGGATATTGATAAAATTGAGCAAATCTCCCATAAGGATTTTGCATCCCTTGTACCCATGGGTGATATGAATTTTGATGTTGGGGCCAAGGTTGTTGCCAAGGAGTCCAATTTGGTGGGGTTTGAAGATTCATAGGGTTATTAAACCCTTGAGATTGTTGTCCCTGCCAAGGTCTCCTTGCGACAAAACAGAGAGATTCTACTGAATTTGGATCTTCTTGAAAAACAGCTTTGAGTCCAGGGATTGAAAGACAATCCTTGATCTCATGATTTTCTGAGAAAATCATACATGTTTCTACAACTTTTGCATCCAAGGGACATTCCCTTAAAGCATGTTTCTTCCTACATTTCGGACAAAAGATGGCTAAAGCATCTGTTTCTGCTTTCTGCTTGTTTTGGATTTTAAGGGTGTCTAGTTGTTCACTAATGCTCCCTAAGATATCAGTTTTGAACTCATCAAGCATATTACCAATCTCTGCCCTACTTACTGATCCAGTTGCAGATTTGTTAGCCCTAATAAGAGAAGAATCCCTAGGCCCTTTTCCAGTTTTAGATTTTCCTCTTGAGAGATGGATACATAGTTCTGTTATATCAAGAAATGGGAGTTGAGAAATATCTCCTTTCCCCATCATGTTTAAAATGTCTATCCATTCATCTCTAATGGCTTTTAATAGGAGGGCTTTCAAGGTTTCATTATCTAAGTTTCTCATCTTTGCTCTTTTCAAGTTGTATTGAAATCTTTCAATTAAGTCTTCCAAATTTTCATCTTCTTTTTGCATCATTTTAAATACCTCATCCTTGTGATTGGTGGGCGTACAATAGTCCAAGTATCTGTCCAAAAATGTTTGTTTCATATCATTCCAAGTCCTAATAGATTGAGTGGCTAATCCCATGAACCATTTCAAAGCAGATCCCTTCAATGTTGAAGGAAACAGTTTGAGTTTTTGAGAGTCTTCCATATAGTCATAAGTTCGACACACGACTTCAAACTCAAACAGAAATGTTTCAGGATCCTCACTTCGCAATCCATAAAAGTTAGGGAGGACAGATGGTGAGATATTTTTCATTGTTGTATGAGTTTCCTCATCAACTATAGGGAATCCAAACAAGTTGTCTCCTTCCCTATTGCGACCATTATTTCCTTCACCATTGTTGTCTCCATTGTTTCCTCCTCTTCTACCTCTACCTCTACCTCCATCTATTACTTCCTTTGCCATGATAGTTTCTTTAGAGTCCTTAAATTCCTCTAGTTCTTCTACCAAGGGAGGATGAGAGAGAGTCTCTTTGTTTTCTAAATGGGTTTTAGTAGGTGGTATAGGAGAATCCTCTAATTCAGTTGTTCCTTGACTTCCAAAAATCTTAAGGCTAGGGGTAGATGGTGGTGAATCTAGTCTATGTCTTGAAGAAGATGGAGTTGTGAAAATCGAACTCTTGGCTTTAGCTATAAACCTTCCCCTAGAATCTCTTGCTCTATGCATGTCATTTTTTTATTTTTTTTTCATTTTTAAGTTGGGCTAATAATTCTCTTTATGATCTTCCAGGTCACACTAGGTGCAACAAGAGAGCATACTTAAGAAATTACTGAACCAATAACTCTCTTTTCTGATCCTCCAGATCACACTAGGTGCAAGAGGAGAGCATACTTCAAGAAGTTATCAAGTTTTCCCTTCTTTTAGAATTTTTGTGTGTTGTTTTTTTTTTTTAAGAAATTGGCTACCTAGTTACACTTCCCCGGCAACGGCGCCAAAATGTTTGGTCAATTTAGTGTGTCCTAAATTGCTGCATTTAATTTGTCAATCCGGGAATCGTAAGGTGATGAAGTGCGGCGCACTATATGTGCAAGATAACCTATTTCTTAACTTTTTGTCGTTTTTGGTTTTCTAAGGTGAAATGGAAATTCTAAGATGAAAAAAAGTTTGGTTATGTTTGTTCAAGGAAGTGATATCCCCTATAATGATTTACCAACTTGAAACTTTTAAAAGAAAATTGAAAATTACAATGACAAGACTTGAAAGAAAGTAAAAGTGTACTGCTGAAATGAAAAGGTGCTGCTAATCTAATGAATCAAAACAGTAAACTAGTGAACATGAAAACCAAACTATTCTTGCTGCCAACTAAACACAAAAGAAACTATGCTTAAGAAAATTCAAAATTGCAACAAAATAAATCTAAATCAGATTACATCAATTTATCTTCTGACCCTTCATCATTAGTCCAGCTATGATTTTCGGAAGTAATCATAAACAACTTGAGTAACTGATATTTAACTTGCAGAAAGTAAACTAATATCAAACCATACAGTCATGATTCAATCCCTCACCATCAGTCCAGCTGTGGCTTTCGGAGGCAACTGAAGATGTCATGCACAATTTAATATATCTAATTTTACAGAAAAGAAACTAATACTAAAATACACATTTCATAATACAATCCCTCACCATCAGTCCAGCTGTGGCTTTCGGAGGCAACTGAAGATGCTATGAGTAGCTTAATATATCTAAATTTGCATAAAAGAAACTAATACTAAACTACACATTTCATAATACAATCCCTCACCATCAGTCCAGCTGTGGCTTTCGGAGGCAACTGAAGATGTTATGAGCAACTTAATATATCTAAATTTAACTACTGAAGAAAATAAGCAAAACTGAAATGAACAAAGCAATACTGAAATTAAACAGAAACTATGAAAAGAAAATTAGCAGCAGAACAATGTTAGTTCCATGTCATTAGTCAAAAAGCTATGAAAATTCCCGGGCTGCCTATCTATAACCTGAAACAAGAACACTGATCAGTGATTAATCAACATAAAACATGAAAGACAGAAGTGAAATGGAAATTATGGAAGTTTATAAACAGAAATGAAACAAATGCAATGTATAAACATATGAATGGATTATGGCACAATGAGCTTTAAAGAAACAAAATGAGAACTATACACTAATGCACAAAACCTTAGCTGAGCAGGGGCCCTCTACACCAGCCTTGGCAATGATCTTCAAATACGAATTTCGGTTAAAAACAGAGTCTTCTTATATTAAAAAGCAGTCATTGCAGAAAGGTGATGTTACGGCACAAGTGCAGCGTAATCACACTACAGAGCAGACTAATAAAAATAACAGAGACTAACATCGACTAACTCTATATGCGTATGCAAACACATTATATATAACAAAAGAAATATAACTGTCTCCTAAAGTTCATGCTGGTGGAGAGCACGTAGACCATTACGTCCACGGATCTAGGATCATGGCCGTGTTGGAAAGTAAATCTACGAGGAGTGGATGCTTGAATTCGACTAAGGAGCCATGTACAGATGTCGATTTATCCTCCGCAACTTAGAAACGGCCGTATGAATCTTCATGTGACACGAAACAGAGTCCTGTTGACATGAGACTCTATGGTTGACTTCCATGTGGACACCTTTGACCGCGGCTTCTTTAGATGAGTTTGCTCCAACCAATAGGACACGAACCATGTCCACGTCATTCCTGACCTGCCCATGTGGCTCGTTTTCCTTGTAGACACCTGTAGCATAGAGTTTCACAAAATAGCTGCGGAAAGTGGCAAGATTCCGCAGCTGAATGAAAAAAATCTAAATCAAATAGCAAACAAAAAAATATAATTAAAAACCATGTTAGATGCTATTTTGCACATGATATTGACAATTTGAGAGGTTCAGGTGAGTGAAAAGATGAATGACTACTTTCAATGATAAATTGATGATGAAGCTTGTGTAACTTGGATTATTTGCTCGAGTTTAGAGAAGCAAGAAAAGTGGTTGGAAACATAACCCCCAGAGTATAAATGATCTCAGCCTTCTCCAGTTATTCTTAAACAAATGGGAAGTGAAGAAGAACCCTCTCCAAATACTTTTGGGCTACAAGAATCTCCACAGAAACATTGGGGAAAGTGTACAAGCTTATTGCACTAGGTTTAACAGTGTGTATAATGCACTTCCCCCAGACTTAAAACCTCCACAAGGCTCGGCTTTAAACAAGTTTCCTAAAGGATTTGATCCTGAAATGGCCTATCAGCTGAGAGAGAGAGATCCTTTAACCCTTGAAGTTATGAAAAAAGGATCTCTTGCTGTGGAAGTAAATCTAATGGAGAAAAGAGCAAGAATGAAGAATGAGAAGAAAGTGACCTTTAGAGAGGAATCCACACCTTCCAAATCTAGCTCAAGGATGGAGAGAATGATGGAGGAGATGATGAAAAATATGAGCATACTTGAGAGAGTACAAGCAAGTCAAAACCAAACTGCTCCTCAAAATAGAAATCAAAACCAGAATAAATTTTTTAGGAGAAATCAACCTCAGAATAGACCAAGGGAAGATGATCAACAGATCACTCCTCCTTTTCATCAAAACTATGTAAGTGAGGTTGAAGAAACATTAGAACAAAAAAAGGAGGATAACATAAACATGTTGGGAGTAGATAATGATGACTTTGAAGTTCATTACAATAGGAAACAAGGTCTATACACACCCTATGATGACAAGAGAGCAGAAGATGAATTTTATTATCAGGAAATGGAAAATTTCATCATAGAAACCACAAAGGAATATGACCTTAGGAGTAAAAGCAATCAAGAAACTCCCAAAACTAAAACCTCTGAAAAAACTACACAAAATAGCACTGTAAATAAACCCAAAGTTACAAAGCAGAAAAATAAAAAAGTGAGTATAAATTCTGATAAAAATAAAGAGAACGTTACTCAAAACAATCAAAAATAGAGTGTAGATCTTAGAAACACTTGTACCTCAGCTAGTGCTCACGTTAAAACAATTCTAACCAATGTAAATAGAGGAATTCAGAAACTGATTTTGCTGATAAAGTGGCAGTTAATAAGTTTGAAACAAGCACTTCAAGGAATCAGATGCCTTTTAGTTTGGAGAAGGAAATTGCCAGAATCAAAATCTCTGTTCCTCTCACTGAATTAGCTGCCCAAAATGTGTACAGATCCCAAATTTTGAAGGTTTTTAACATAGAAGATAATAATGACACTGTCAATCTTAATGATGACCAACCAGAGCTCATATTTGGTCCTAATATTGAGGGTATATATCAAGAGGCACCAGTTCCTCCTTTTTATGTTAGTTTAAATGTTCATGACAAGATTTTACACAACACTATGCATGATTCAGGGGCTTCTACTAATCTAATGCCCAAAGCTGTAATGGAGAGCCTAGGCCTTGAAATCACCAAACCTTACAAAGATATTTACTCCTTTGACTCAAGCAGAGTGAAATGTTTAGGATTAATCAAATACATCTGTGTTAACTTAGCACAAATTATAGCCAAGTGTTTAGTCATGTATATTGTTGTGGCTGATGTACCCCCAAAGTATGGTATGTTGTTATCAAGATCTTAGGGAGCTAAGTTACAGGGAACTATGCAGATGGATATCACATATGCGACCATCCTTGTTTTTGATCAAACAAGAAGACTGTATAGGGAATCTCATATGCAATACATGGTTACTAGCCAAGAGAGACCACAAAACTCTCCCCTTTATTCTGTAAACACAGGCCTTGATTCATTTATCCTTTTCAATGATGAAACATTCACTGAACAAGTGACCTTAATTGAATTAATGGTAGATAGAGAGGAGGAGGAAGACAACACAGAAGTGGAAAAACAGTTTGCTAAACCCAAAAACTACAGCAAACACAACACAGGTCTAGAGCTACAAATCATTCATCCATTACTTTTAAACCTTCAGAGTCAAGAAAGCTATCCTCAACGTAATGAAAAACCCGAGGAAGTAAAACAAATTCAACAAAGTGTTGATCTTCAAGAACAAACCAAAAGCACACTCGTTGAAAAGGATAGTAACCAAACTGCTGAACCTGAAACTAGTCCTCTGTGGAGTATCAACTTCGATGGGTCTTGCACTAGGAGCAATGTTGGTGCAGGCTTCTGGATACATAACACCGAAAATAATCATACCGAAGGCCTTTCCTACAGATTAAATTTCCAGTGTTCAAATAACATAGCGGAATATGAATCCCTTCTTTTAGGCTTACACTCGTTGAAGAAATTAGGAGCCAAGAGAATTAAACTGCATGGGGATTCAGATTTAATCATTAGGCAAGTGAATGGGGAATACAGTGCCAAACACGCCAGAATTGGAGCGTACAGGAACAACGTCATGGATTTATTGAAAACTTTTGAGGAATCCCAACTTGTTTTTGTCCCAAGAGAAAAGAATATCATGGCCCATAGTCTAGCTTTTGTTGTTTGAACATGCTTAACACCTTTTGAAACCAAACAATGTACAACTCAAATTAAATTTAGACCAGCTGTTCCTGATAACAAAAAATATTGGCAAGTGTTTGATGGAGTCAAACAAATAGAAGACTTCCTGCAGTCCATAAATGCATTTGAACTACCAAGTTCGGATTCAGACTATGAAACAGACTGTCCTAGTGAAGAAAAACTACTTGATGAAGAAGAAAGGTCTCCAGAGATGGCTGATGTAAATCTGTTGTCTAACAAACTTGAAAACACAACAGAAATCGTTGCAGACTTAGAAACAGAAGACTTAGAAACTCTACAGTCTAACAATCAAATTTTGCCAAAGGGTCTGGTCCCTTTAGAAGAGTTGTTTGATTTCAACGATGTGGCCAAGAAACCGAAACTGGATCTTGTCGAGACTGAAATTGAAGAGTGTAATATAGGCAGTGAATTAAAACTGAAAATGATCAATCTATCTAAAACTTTACCAACTCACATCAAACTCAAATACATAGAGCTGTTTAGAGAATTTTCTGATGTTTTTGCGTGGAGTTATGAGGATCTGAAATCATATGACACTGAAATAATTCAGCACAAAATACCTCTCAAGGAAAACCAAAAGCCATTTAAACAAAAACTGCGCAGAATAAACCTTGTTCAGTTGCCTTTGGTTGAGAAGGAAATCAAGAAAATGTATAAAGCTGGTATTATTGTCCCTATTAGATATTCTGAGTGGGTTTCTAATCTGGTGTCAGTTAGGACAAAAATAGGAGAGATTAGGCTTTGTATTGAATTTAGAGACTTAAACAAAGCTTCATTGAAGGAAAAATACCCTTTACCCAAGATGTACCATATTTTACAAAGGGTAGTTGGTTCTAAAATAATTTCTTTGCTAGATGGCTACTCAGGATACAATCATATTTTAGTTCATCCTGATGATCAATTAAAGACAATCTTTACTACACCTTGGGGCACTTTCATGTATGTGAAAATGCCCTTTCGTTTAATGAATGCTGGTGCTACTTTCCAGAGAGCCATGGACATTGCATTGTCAGAAGAATTAGGCTACTTCATCATTATTTACCTTGATGATGTCACTGTTTTTTCTAAGACAGATGAAAAGAACTTAGAACACTTGAGAAAAGTATTCAAGAAATGTAGAAAGTTTGGGATATATTTAAATCCAAAGAAAACACTGTTTGGTCTCCAAGAAGGTAAACTTCTTGGGAACATCATATCAAAAGAGGGAATAAAGATAGACCCAAAAAGGATCGAGGCTATATTGCAAATCACTCATCGTCGAAACATCAAGGAACTTCAATCTTTCATTGGGAAGATTAATTTCTTGAGAAGGTTCATACCCAACTTAGCTGAGCTCCTTAGAAACATTACAAACATGCTGAAAAAGGAGCAAGGAGTTAAATGGACCTTGGAAGCAAAGAAATCCTTTGAACTGGTAAAACAAGCATTAACCAAAACACCAGTTCTAATAAGTCCTGATTTTTCAAAAGATTTTTACATTTTTTCATTTGCATCAGAACATACAATAGTTGCTGTCCTATTGCAGAAAAATCCATAGGGACAAGAGCATCCCATTGCATTATTTAGCAAGGCATTGAGAGATGCTCCTCTGAAGTACAACATTATGGAAAAATAAGCCTTTGCCTTAATCAAAGTTTTAAAAGACTTCAGAGTTTATATTTTGCACTCCCACATCATTTCCTTTGTCCCAAATTCAGTTGTGAAAGACATTATAACACAGGACCTAGATGGAAAGAGAGGTAGTGAATAGCTGTGATACTTGAATATGATTTAGAAATCAAGCCCACTAAGCTCATTAAAGGCCGAGGTCTAGCTATATTAATGGCTGAATAAAATTTTAAAGTCCTTGATATAAATATGATAAATGCTTTAGATGAACAAGAGGAACTGTCAACTCCCATTATTGAAGATCATTTTATGAATTCCTCTTGGTATACTGATATTCTATAAGTTTTTCTTAATTTGACTACACCTCCTGGTTTATCAGAAACAAAGGCAAGGTTTTTAAAGTTAAAAGCTGATGCATTATAGATAAATGTCTTTATTGGAAAAATGCAAGTGGTATATTGCTTAAATGTTTGCTGGAGAATGACGCAGAGAAGGTTAAGCACGAGTTCCATGAAGGAGAATGTGGGGGCCACCTCTATTGGAAGACTACAGCCAACAAAATCCTTAGAGCTGGTTACTATTGGCCCACACTCTTTCTAGATGTCCATAAAATGATCATTTCCTATCATAAATGTCAACTTTTTGAAGGCAAAAGAAAGTTGTTGTCCTTACCTCTGCATTCAATCACTATTGAAGCTCCTTTTCAATAGTGGGGACTTGACTTCATAGGATAAATCCATCCACCCTCATCTGCCCAACATGGATGGATTCTCACTGCAATAGACTGCTTTACCAAATGGATAGAAGCCATCCCTTCTAGGCAAGCCAATGACTCTGTCATCATAAAATTTATTGAGACTCATATCCTCTCTAGATTTGGCTATCCTAGGAAGATCATCACTGATAATGCTGCTGCATTTGGATCCAAGAAGATGGTTGAATTCTGTCACAAATATCAGATAACATTGGGTCATTCTACTGCTTATTACCCTCAATTTAATGGGCTAGCAGAATCTTCAAACAAGAGTTTGGTGAACATAATCAAGAAGTTGTTGTTGGACAAAAAGAAGTCTTGGCACACAAAGCTAGTTCTTGCACTATGGGCTAACATATTAACACTTAAGAAATCTATTGGGATGTCACCCTATCATCTTGTGTATGGTATAGATGCAATTTTTCCAACCAGCCTTGGTGTACTAGTTATGAAGTTGATTCAAGAAGTGCAGTCTGAAGACAATGACATGATCAGAAGAATAAATCAGACTATACATCTTCAGAAAAGTAGAGAGGAGGCTTACAACAGAGCATTACAAAAGTAAGAGAACATCAAGAAGCTTTTTGATAGAAGGAGAAAGGCCAGACATTTCAACATTGGGGACAAAGTGTTAAAGTGGGACTCAAGGAAAGAAGACAAGGGCAAGCATGGGAAATTTGATAACTTATGGCTTGGCCCTTATCTCATTCATTCTACTGCTGGTAACAATGCTTATTTCTTGCAGGAATTGAATGGAGCTGAACTATTTGGGGGTCTTGTCAATGGCAGGATGCTCAAACATTATTTCTCTTGATCCTATCATGTTTGGAAGCCTTTTTCTCTTTTTTCTCATTATAAATATTTCATCCATCATTGCATTAAAAGTTAGAAAAATAAAAAATACAAAAAAAATAAAAAGAGAAAAGAGGGCATATTGTAAAAACAAGAAAGGTACAGCCCCATACCAAAAAAGAGAAACAAAATCTGAAAGTTTGTAAGCTTAAATGTCACTCCTAAGAAACACACTTCTAGTTAGTCATACAGCCTAATCATGACTAATTAGTTTTAAATTTACTGCTAATAGGTTAGGGAATCAGATTTGCTAAACAGCTTAATCTTGGCTTATCAGTTAGGTAGATTAGGATAGAAAAAGAAAGGTTCAAACAAGTTCAAAATCTGAACCTAAGATTCCAAAAGAAGAATGGCTCTAAACCGCTAAATTTTTGAGCCAAAAATAGAAGCAAACTAGTTCTAATATGCCCAAAACTCGAACCAGAAAATAATGTAAGACAACTCAAACAATGCCTAAAAACATAGCTGAAGAAAAGAGAAGGATGTTCCTAAAACTTTCAGATCTTAAGCCTTCAAAATTTTGATTTAATTTTCTGCAAATTATTATCTATGTGTAGCTTGTTTTTATGCCATAGATCAACAAAAAGTTAGACTGTTCAATCCTGACTTGTATGCTTTTAAATTTCTATTTTAGAAATTAGTGAATAAAAATATGTTGGGCAGTCTAATCCCAACAGATAGTAGTTAGGTAAAGAAGCTTATGAACTCAACTATTCAATCTGAGTTCATGGAGAAATAAGAAGTATATTTAGATTAGTTTTTTTCTTTCAAAAGAAAAAAATGTTTGTAAAACAGTTTGCTAGTCCAAATGCACTCTGAAAGAAGAAAAAATGTTAGATCAGTAGGATTGGGTAGGTAGAAAGTTTGTTGTGATAGAGTTCCATTGTTTTTCATGGGTCCTAACATTATCATAACAACAGAAGAAAGCAAGCAAAGTAAAGAAAGTTGCAGCCCAATGGATGAGGCATTGATCAACCCCCAAAGAATACAAGTCTGAAGTTCTTGATGCATTCAAGAAGGCACCATCCCCTTGTGGAGCCACTGTTAGCCACCTATAAAATTTGTCATATCAAATGGTGGCTAAATCATTTTTTGAAGTCTTAAAGAAAAAATTCTATTGCCAAATTGTTAGTTCTTGAAGTCTTATGAAGATAACTTACCTTTGAGTTAATCTTCACTGCTGTTTCCCTCTTAATTCTGAAAATCTACTATTTTCCTGAAGAAAATACTGCTGCAAAAAAATTCATTTTTCCCTCATTTTTACCCCTTCTTCCACTCAAATTTAACCTCCTGTTTATCCCCTTTTACCTCATAAAATTCCTCTATTTTCCCTCTTTTCCTTCTTCCCTTCATTAAGACCACTTTGATAAGGTTTAAAACTCCTTCTTTGCCTTATCGAAAGCTTTCAAAATCCTTAAAAATCCTTGAAAAATCATAAAAATGAGACTTTTTTGTGCTAAGGCTTTAGCCCCCTTCGGCTAAACCCCCAAACCACTTCTCCACTATATACCTGTGCTCAATACCAAGAGTTAAAGTCCTGAAGAGCTTATCGCAATCAGAACTTTCAACAAGCGCATTTCTTTTGTTATTCAAAAATCCCCCGATGCGATTGGCTCCTTTGTTATAAACCCGCAATCCCTTCATATTTTCATATACCCAAAGGCCCCGCAATCGGGCGCTAAAACATATAAATAAACCCTCCCCGAAGCCAAATTCCCTTTGTATTTTGTTAAAAACCCACTTTCCTAGGTTCTTATTAAAACCTGTTGTTTCATTGTTTTTAAGGAAAAGGACCATTGATCCAAAACCGATCAAAGATCAATAAAATCTCGCATCGGAGTTTATTCATTGGGTGCATTTGAAAGGCCCCCTCCTTTGTTCCGATTCCTATGAGCCCCTTTTTAATAAACCCTGATCCTTTGCTTCCTTTGTAAAACCAAGAGCCCTGCAATCAGGTGCTAAACCTTATATAAAACCCTTCCCTGATGCAAATTTTCCTTTGTATTTCACAAAAAACCCATTTTTCTATGTTAAAAGGAAAACCTGTTGGTTCATTGGTTGAACCATTCCCAACCATTGATATTAAACCAATCAACGATCTACAGAATCTTTCATCGGAGATTTCATTGGGCGTATTTAAATATTTTATTACCCCCTCCCGATTGGTGATCTTCCGATGGATTTCCAACCGTCGATCTATTCCACCATTCCCAGATCCGATGGCCCACATCACTCTTTTTCATAAACCCATCCTTCTGCCTTTGGACTTCCGATTCATTCTCCGCCATTGATCTGATCCTCAGATCGACGGTCTATGTTCAATCTCATCAGTGCTCTTTTCCCTTTTCCCCTACCGATTGCAGATCTTCCGACTGCATTTGGGCCATCCATAAAATAAGATCCGACGGTCTGGATCATTTCTCCCTTCCCTTTGTTATTTTTCATGAGCCCGCTGTATAAAGTTTTAAACGGATCTCTGCCGTTAATCTCTATAGATCAGCAGATCACATTGACCCATTCTCTGCCCGACCATCACCTCATATTTTATTCATTTGATCCCAAGATTGGATCTGGACCATTCATCCGTTTCATCCAACGGTCCAGATTCAACGCGATAGGCCCAACTCCTTTGGGTCCTACCCTTCCTAGATCAAATCTCCGCCATTCATTCCCTGATCGGGCGCTCAATACTGAAACTGCTTTCCCCTGCCCCACCTCTTTCCGTCCTTACATATTGTCTTAATGTGCTCTCCTCTCGACCGTTCGATCTGACGCCCCAGATCTAACTGCCGACATGCAGTTTCGTGTGATTTTTAGCCCGAAAGTTAATGATTTAATTTTAGGCGATGAGGGCGGCTTTGAAAGGCCACGTGTCAGGCTATAATGCATATCACGTTCAAAAAGTTAAAACCACATATCTCCCTTTTTGTTGCGCGAAACCGGTTGTTTCTTCAACCGAAACCACCCTTCCCACTCTCACTACATTTTCCCGAAATCGATCTCCGTCATTAATCTCTGCAGATCAATGGCCCACATTTAATCTCGCTTTTTTTTACTGCCCTACACCCATCCTCCAAGGGACTTCATATATCAACCTCTGCCATTGATCTCTATGGCCAATCTCATCCGACAGCCTAGAATCATCCAAGAAACCCCAAATTTCATTTTTATACTTTTTCCTCCGCCAAAGGTTTTTAACCAGTTTCCTTTGTATTTTCCCCATTTCATTAAAAATATGACCCCTTCACATTATATTATCCCGATTAATCCTCACCGTTGATATCTGCAGATCAATAGCCCTGACTTAATCTCCCCACTGTTTGTTCCAACCGCCTCCTATTTTACCCCCTGCGAGCAATCTCCACCGTTGGATGCTTTCATCTAACAATCACGATTCAAACCTAAACCTTTGAAGTAGTTTTAACCTTCCCCGCATTATTTTTCTAATTTTTCTTTGATTGTGCATGTTTTATTAGTTTTCCAATTGTTGTAAAAGAAAATTGAAGGCCAGGGATGACGATCCCCCAGGCCTTTATACATCACAAAGATCGTTTTTCCCGGGTTCCATATCATGTTTCATTTAGTGCCTCATGAGCACTGACGTCATTATAAATCCCCTATAATGCCTGCACATCAACAAGACACAACAGAGCTTAATTAAACAGAGAGTATCGATGTTAAAAGACCTAGTCACAACAAATATGAAGAATTGAAGGTTGTTTATACAGTTTTGAAGGATTATAGCCTAAATCGACTATTTAAAAGTCTAATCGATTCAATTAAACATAGTTTGAAGAACAAAATATAGAATTTAGGCCTAATTATGCCTAACACATAGAATTAAATAAAATTACAGTGATTAAAGAAAGACAATCAGATCTATCAATCCGAGAAAGCCTCCACTACCACATCAGAGGCTAATTGAATCCTCTTAGCTACCAAAAGCCACCTGTAGCCTCAAAGTAGTCAAAAGAGGCTGAGTTATGACTAGAATATAAGATATTAGCAAAAAGACAGCTGAATAGTTAATAAGAATCAAAGACACCAATTTAAGCTATCAGCAGAGTTATTACAAGGATAAGAAATAGCCTTAAAGTCAAATATTTTAATCCACTAAGCCTTGAAAGCTGAACAGAGTTATGAAACAAAGATATAGATCAAATGAATTCTTGCCTTATGCCTTGCATGGTTTTCAAGGTAGAGAATTGAATTAACTATAAAATTAATGATACTTGAGCCCTAGAGATATTTCCACCTCCTCATTTTTCTATAAAATCTTCTTGAGGAGCTTATTGTAAAGGGTTGGCTGTAGAACTTTGATATAATACTTGTGCTCAAAATTTTCTACATGTAAATAGCGTTAAAAGGCTCTTGAAGCTCTGTTTGTAATAAAATAAGTTAGGCTGAGAAGAAAAGATGATTGCTGAACTGAAACATTGGCCTTGAAGAATGTAACTGGATTGACATCAATATACAAGCTGATTCTTGGGATCCTGGTCTATATCACTAGTGAAGTGCTTCTTTCTATGTAATTGTTTTCCTTTCATGTATGCCATTTTGTCCATTTATTCTCTAATAAAGAAAAACAAGCATAGAGTTAGGATTTAATGTTTACAATACTCTTCTTTGATTGATAAGCTTTATCTCAATGTTTTCCTCCAAATTGTGTGTTTAAGAATGACTTAAGTTAAGTGTAAACATTATCAAGGAATGTTGGTTTTTCCCTGTCTTGATGTGCGAAGCTTGAAAGGAAGTTCTTGAATTTTATTTTCATTATGTACTCAGTAGAGTTAGACTAGGAAAGTTTATGGTTTTCCCTATCTTCTAGCTTCTTTCTCCAAAGGTAATTCTGAAAGTTTCCCTAAGAGTATGCTGAAATCAGTTTAGATTTAAAAGTATCTTATCTAATCTTAGGCTGCACTTTGTTTTTCTCATCTGTTTTCATCCCTTCTGAAAGTAATTATGTGGATTACTGGATTGTTTGTCTATTGAGTTAGCTTTAATACAAACTTGTCCAAAGAAGTCTATGGTTAGCCCCGTCCTTTGGTTGGTTCTAAACAGTTACTTAAAAGGATTTTCTTGTTTGGAAAGACTGATAAATCCTAGTTGAAATTATTGTCTTTTTCCACCCCTTCAGCACTTTTATTGTTCCATTCCATCATTTTATCTCAGATACCCTATGATATAGATGAATTTCCCCTTGGACCACTCTTGAAATTGTTGCACAATTAAACCCTTTTATGACTCCATATCCCAATGGACTAAAAACCAACATCATATCTATCCTATCAGCCAAATCTTGTTCTGATTGCTTGCAACTTCACACCTTTGAAACTCTTTCATTTTAGGACTTTCCACTCAACTAAAAATCATGCTCAACCATCGAAAACCAAACAAAAACCTTTGTTCTTAATAACTAGCCTAATATCATACCTAAAAGCCTTAAAGATAAATCAATCTTTGCATGTATAGAGAGATCCCTCTCTGGATTCAGGAGGGCTAGATCCTAGAATCCCAAAGTGGTTCAAGTGTTCTCCTTGCAGCTTCGGTCTCACCAATCTACCGAAATTATAGGGAGCTAACATGGTGGTGAAGATAGATAACTCTAATGGATCACGAACGGACATGGGATTTGATGAGCCTGCTTAGAACTTCTACCATCAAAACAAAAAGAAAAGGAGATAGAGGGTCCCCTTGACGGATACCTCTAGAGGGAGAGAAGGGGGCAGAAGGGGATCCATTGAGCAGAATAGAATAAATCGAGGAGGTGATGAGACTCTTGATTCATCAGATCCAAGTTTGATTGAAACCATAGGTAGCCAAAACTTGTTGAATGTACTTCCAGCTAAGCTTATCAGAGGCTTTGGAGAGGTTGATTTTGAGGAGCATACTTGGAATTTTTCATGTCTTCAAAGAGTGTGCTACCTCACGGGTGAGAATGATACCATCGAGAATGTGTCGATCTTCAACGTATCCAGTTTTCTCTTATCAAATGAGGAGGGGGAGCAAAGGCTTTATACGGTTGGAAATCAGCTTGGAGACCAACTTATAGAGGACATTGCAGAGGGAAATGGGATTGTATTTGCTGGGGGCTGTCGCGTGCTCTTCTTTTAGGATGAGAGTAATGAAAGTGGCATTAAGTGCAGGGAGCATCCAGTGCATTGATCGGGATTCTTCAACCAAAGCCCATACATTAGCCTTCATATCTTCCCAAAATAAGTGGAAGAAATTGGTGGTGAAGCCGTCCGGTCCTGGGGCTTTTCCAGCTTTGAGCTGGGCCATGGCTTGATCTACTTCATGCATTTGAACCAGTTTAAGTAGAATTTGGTTTTGATCCTTGGTGATTGTAGTAGGAATGTGCTAGATGATATTATTGATGGCTTCCTATTGATTTAGAGGCGGTTCTATTAGCGTTTCTATAATATCCCAAAATTGGAACTGCTAGCAAGGCAGGCTTGAAAAACACATTTTTCAGGAATGTATGCTACAACACTGGAAATCATCCCTTGGATCCCTTAGATATGATAATATAAGACCCAAATCTCAGAGGATATTAGGAACAAATATTTATAGGCGGGTTAAACAGATCTCCCACATGTAGTACAAATGAAAAATACCCAAGAAAGGGACTGCAACAATGTATGAATAATACAACAAGGAGATAACAAAGTTCACTTATAGCAAGGGCAGGAGGCCAGTAAAATTTTCTTCAATAATATTTACAGAAACAAGATAATTTTATAATGAGGCTCATGAGATACATAGTTGGAAATACATGACATAAACAGAAGAAATTCCCTCAAAAGAGGTGTCGCAACCACATGAATGGACTGAAACTGCCTTGACATCGTTATTTTATTAGGCTGCAAACTGCTATGGATTACATGACAGATCTAGAGTATATCTGTGCATAAAAAATCAGATCCATATCAGATCCATGCACTAGAAAGGCTCCTATTTTAGATCCCCTTAGGGTTTTGAGCATTACACAAAGGATAAACAGTAGATCTGAGATCTAAGAAAGCAGATCTACATAAATGTTCATAAATTATGAAGTATTCAGAATATGTAGATCAGATCTGAAATACAAAATGTGTAGATCTCCTCCAATGGACCTCAAAGTGTAGGGAATATCCCCAACACTCAGAACCCATCTCTCCAAATAGTGCACCCAAACTCCCTGCAACAAATCCTACAAGAATAACGCAGATCCAGAATAGAAACTGCGATGTAGGGCATAGATAATAGTTAGCCACATGCCAAGATCAAGAAATTAAGCTCAATCACTCTAATACACTTCCTCCAATAGAGCAGAGGACTCCTCCATTGAAAAAGGGCACTAAAATGTCTTAGATATGAAGAGATCTAATCTCCACTTGCTGCAGCTTGCAAGGAAAACCAAACCCTCAAAAATATCTAAGTTGTAATTTAAAGGAGAAGCTTGGCCTTCAAGCTAGATAGTGGAATATGCAATACAAAGTCTCCCAAGAGCTACTCAATGGGAAGAGGAGGAACTCCCAAACAGGAATTTGCAATGCTAAATAGCATTTGAAATCTAGGATAAACATCCAAATAAAGCTATATGGTCTAAACAGAAAATATATCAAAAGATCATATCTTCAACAACCTCCTCATGCTACCTTCCCCTTTATTTTATAAGATGAGAACGTGCAAAACCCTAAACCACCTTCAATGGACTCATCCCTTTCACACAAGAGATCTTCAACTAGAATTACGTTGTGCCTTATTGATGAGCACTCCTCCTATATAGCGTTGTATATTTGGTCAAGGTTGACTTAGTCAATATTCTTAGCCCCTTCACACCTAAGGGTGCTTATTTACATAGCCAAGATTTATCCTTTTTCATATTTGGAATTGATTTATTCTTCATTAGGAGTTTCATTAACCTCTACACATTTATTCATCTAACTAGATTTTTAAAGCAAAAATAATATCCCCATTAGCTGCATGCTAATTTAGGAATATTACAGTCTTCCCCTTCCAAATCTTGCTTGTCCTCAAGAAACTGCAAGGGTGCTACAAAATCTCCCCTCCTCTTCTTGTGGCCTCCTCATTCAACATGTTCCTCTATTGCTTTAGATTTCCTGCAATAATTCTGTCTTCTAATGGCTCCTCCCAAGTGTACAATTTGGCCTTTGGTGGATAAACCAAATGGCCCTCATCATGAAAGAAAGGAAGGTATATATGGAAACCTCCTTGCTGATCAATGGCCTCCTCAAGATAGAAGTGATGAAAATCATGGGGAATTTCATCATCAATGAAGGACTCCCACCTCCATGCTATCATCCAAATGAAATGAATCACCTCCCAGCTTGGTAATTCATAGTAAAGCTCCTCCCATTTTCTCATGAGACCCATGCCCCAAGTGCTCCAATCAGTCATATGGTCCACCTCATAAATAAACAAGTGATCTACTATAGTGGCCATAGAGTTTCCCATGCTTCCCTTAGCACATGTAGTGCAAAAAAGGTAGGAAATTTCTTTCCCCAAGGACAGATCCAACAAATGTGTCTCTCCTCCAACCATGTTCCCAACAAATATAATAACATGTTCAGCATATGGGATCATAATTAACGTCATGCTAGCTACCACATGCAATAATGGAGAATGAAAATGATTCCTCATGTGCAACTAGCATAGTTTTACTCCTAACTGCCATAGAATATGATATGACAAGTGTTTTCCCCAACACTTGTTTGCTGCCCCATTCTTCTTGCATGCTTGGAGAAGGTGTATGATGGTTGGTGTTAATGAATCACACCATGAAGAGTACATCATCTCTCCAAGATCTCCCAAGGAATGACCAACATCACCATTGTTCATGGCCCAAGGTGGCTAATGAAGCCCATAAGAAAAGGTGCCCTATCTTGGAGCAAAGCCCTGCAATTGACGGTTATAAAAATACAATCATACAGTAGGTACATCATGATGTTTAAAAATACAAGTCTCACTATACACTTGATTCAAATCAGTGAGGTAACTCATGGATGAGCTCCCTCTAACACCTAATGAATAAGGAGGTGGTAATGATAACTCTTTCCAAGAGCTATGTTCCTCCTCAATCAGCAAATGATCCATGCACTTCTTCATATGAGAGTGAACCTCATCTTTGAAGTTTTCCCACATGAATCCATTTTAAATAGTATGATATTCTCTAATGAAACTAGTGGGTTTTGAAAGCAAGATCTCATAGGCTATATTAAGTAGTTTCTCCTGGAGCTTGGAGTCTCTAGCCAAATAGATTTGATCTTGGGAATAAATGACTCCCTAAACTACTTTATACCTCCTATCCATCAATTTCCCATCAAGAACCTTACATGTGAAAAGGTCCTTGGAGTATTCCATCAAAAGTTGGGAATCCTAATAAGGATCAAGGCTCCCCAATAATGACAACGCTGTAGAAATCTGAAATGCAGCCCCTATCATAACATGACTCCACTCTTTGACATGCTTGATGTCAAAGTCACATGTTGGAGTACTATCAAATTCATTTTTCCACCCCCTTTGTAGCTGATCTTGCTCAAGACAATATTGAAGTAGATGGAAGTCAACCTTCCCTTGGAAAGTCCTTGTATTCCAAAACTTCCTCAATGTGGCCCATGCATGCAAGAGTATTGATATCCTCTTGTCATGTTCAGAAATCTCTTTTGTGAATGAAAATATCATTGGCTTCCAAAAATATATGGATTTCCCATATCACATCATGTCCATGCCATCATAGACTTCTGAATTCTCCTTTTTCAGTGCAAATAACTGAGTGGGAGATAGCAATGTCCAATTCAGAAAATTGTTTATCTGTCTTTTGAATCCATGGAAGATTCTCTATGTTGTGCTAGTTTCTCCCAAATCTCCTTCCTTAGCCAAGTATGTATATGCTTCCCATAGTTGAGAGAGCACTTTAGTTTTCCTCCCATCAGGAGGTATCCCTGGTGGAATGCCTACATGTAAAGAGACATCAAGGCATAGAGCAGGATGTGTATGTGTGTGGACAGATTTTTCCTTGCCTTCATTACATAAATCCTCTTTCCTTCTTTGTACATCAAACTTCTGAAATAAAGAGGGGTGTATCCTCATCATCATGTGGTACATTCTCTCCTCCCTTATTTCTTCTGTCTTCAAGATCTCACCATTTGATAATGATGGCACATGCTACACAAGGATTGTGCCACAATCTCCATATGCGAGATTCTTTGGAACTCCTTGCAAGAATGCAAGAGTTTCTCTCCTTCGAGAAAGTGCTCCATCTTCCTCTTCATGACGTCCCAGATGTGCTCTTGTTATGACTGCGTTATCATCTCTAGCCTTCTCTTCCATAGTTGGAAATGCCTCAACCTCAATAAGAGACCTTAGATCTTGGTCTTCTTTTGAAGGAGGAATCTCCATGTCTTCCTCCTGAAAAGAAATATCATCATGCAATGGGGACTTTTCCCTTGGCAAAATATCATACAATTTTCCCTCCCCTTCAATGATTTTCTGAAATGGAGCTGAATTTAGGGACCCTTCCAATCCATGTAATTTTTTTTTTTGATTTGGTTTGATAGTCTCCATAGAAGGTGTTTCACAAGATTTTTCATCAAACCTTTCCACTACTCTTTTAATGAACCTTGCATAGGTAGATGTATTTTCATTATTTAAGGAAAAATACTCAAACAAACACCAAGCATAAGCCTTACCCTAAAGATGTAGCACTGCTACTTTGATGGCTTCCTTTTCTGAAACTTGATGTTGTTGCACATAGGTGTCTAGCTTCTTCACCCAAGCCCTAGCTAGACATTTAGGTGATCCATCAAAAGTAGATAAGAAAAATCTACTCACACCATGCTGCTTGCTCCTTCTTTCCTCCTTGATCTTGAAAACCACTTGCAAGTTCAACTGATATTTTAACTCCTTAGATTGAGCCTCATACTCCTGCAAATAATCACCAAGAGTATCACTCTTTCGTACATCTCCTTTATTTTTCCTCTTCTTTATGAAAAAGTGGCTGATAGAGTGTTGTAAATTTGATGATGTGGCTGGATGATCACACCCATAAGATGAGGAATTAGGGCTTTCCTAATATATAGATCTTGCATATATTTTTGAGGGACTTGTATGAATTTCACTCTTCATTCCCTAGATTTCTTCCTTTAGCTAATTCATAGCTTGAGAAAGAGTTTTAGAGAACTATTTCCTTTGCAAAATTCCAAAAAAATGGATCTTACCCTTTTATTTTGTGTCTTTAATGTAACCAAACTTCTTCATCGGTCTTGTCTTTTCATGAAAAGACATTTTGGCTCTTCAATAATCACAGGCTGTGCTAAGATAGTTGCTCCGATACCACTATAATATCCCAAAATTGGGACTGCTAGCAAGGCATGCCTGAAAAATGCATTTTTCAGGAATGTATGCTATAACACTGGAAATAACCCCTTGGATCCCTTAGATATGATAATCTAAGACGCAAATCCAAGAGGAGATTAGAAGAAAATCATTCTAGGTGGGTTAAACAGATCTCCCACACCTAGTACAACTGAAAAATACCCAAGAAAGGGAATGCAGCAATGTATGGATAATACAGTAAGGAAATAACACAGTTCACTTATAGCAAGGGAAGGAGGCCAATAAAATTTTCTTCAATATTATTTACAGTAGCAAGATAATTGTATAATGAGGCTCATGAGATACATAGCTAGAAATACAAGACATAAATAAAAGAAATTCCCTCAAAAGAGGTGTTGCAACCACATGAGTGAACTAAAACTGCCTTGACAACGTTATTTTATTAGGCTGCAAACCATTGTGGATTACATGTCAGATCTAGAGTAGATATGTGCATAAAAATTCAGATCCATATCACATCAATGCACTAGAAAGGCTCCTCTTTCAGATCCCCTTGGTGTTTTGAGCATTACACCAAGGATAAGTAGTAGATATGAGATCTAAGAAAGAAGATCTGTAGAAATGTTCATAAATTCTGAAGTATTCAGAATATGAAGATCATATCTGAAATATAAAATGTGTAGATCTCTTCCAATGGACCTCAAAGTGTAGGGAAGGTCCCCAACACTCAGAACCCAGCTCTCCAAATAGTGCACCCAAACTCCCTGCAATAACTCCTACAAGAATAACGCAGATCCAGAATAGGAAATGTGTTGTAGGGTATAGATAACTATTGGCCACATGCCAAGATCAATAAATAAAGCTCAATCACTCCAATACACTTCCTCCAATAGAGCAGAGGACTCCTCCACTGAAAAAGGGCACTGAAATGTCTTAGGTCTGAAGAGATCTAATCTCCACTTGCTGCAGCTTGCAAGGACAACTAAACCCTCAACATGATCTGAGTTGTAATTTAAAGGAGAAGCTTGGCCTTCAAGCCAGATAGTGGACTATGCAATACAAAGTATCCCAAGAGCTACTCAATGGGAAGAGGAGGAACTCCTAAACATGAGGTTCTAATGCTAAAGAACATTTACAATCTAGGCTAAACAACCAAAGAAAGATATATAGCATAAATAGACAATATATCAAAAGATCATATCTTCAACAACCTCCTCATGCTGCCTTCCCCTTAATTTTATAAGATGAGAGTGTGAAAAACCCTAAACCACCTTCAATGGACTCATCCCTTTCACACAAGAGATCTTCAAATAGAATTACGTTGTGCCTTACTGATGAGCACTCCTCCAATACAATGCTGTAGATTTGGTCAAGGTTGACCTAGTTAAGGTTCTTAGCCCCTTTCACACGTAACGGTGCTTATTTACATAGCCAAGATTTATCCTTTTTCATATTTGGAATTGATTTATTCTTCATTAGGAGTTTGATTAACCTACTTTGCACATTTATTCATCTAACTGAATTTTTAAAGAAAAATAATATCCCCATTAACTACATGCTAATTTAGGAATATTACAGTTTCCTTGAAGTGATTGAGAAGTTCCCGTTCAATCTCCTCATGCATTTCTAGATTGATACCTTGATCCTTCTTTATGATGGAGATTCGATTTACCATTCTTCTTTGAATGGTGGATTGGTAGAATAATTTCGTGTTCTTTTCTCCTTCTTTTAGCCATTGTATTCTGTATTTTTGTTTCCAGAGAATCTCCTCCTGCACTTCCCGCTCCTCGATCTTATTCTTGAGCTGCTGCTCCTATCTATTAAGCCCCTCTTTGTGCTCCATATCTTGCTGAATCCTGAAAATTTTTCCAAAGGTGTGTTGGTTCTAATGTTTGGATTTGATGATCTTGAGCTTTTGTTGTACTTTGTACATGATGGAGGCTTCGTTGGGGATGATGTTGTGCCACCATGTGACTACTATTTGTCCGAACCTAGGGTGGGGTAGCCAAAATTGTTCAAACCGGAACGGTTTGCAAAGGCCTCAACCTAGTCTGTCCCATTGAAGTTGGATGGGTCAATGATCAGATCCAGCAGTGGGGAGAATACTAGAGAAGATGTATCCTCTTGCATGGATGACCGCGTCCGATACTAGGAAGCAATCCAATCGGAAGGAAATATGTTGGTTCCCACTTCTATGATTATTCCAAGTGTGGATCCCATTAGCAGTGGGGATATCAATCAGGTGATTTTGGAGAATGAAGTCCTTGAACTTGAGACTGTCAGCATCCAGGAGTGAACGACCCCCACACTTTTCTCTAAGGCTAGTGATCATATTAAAGTCTCCCCCGAGAATCCAATAGGGATGGGGATTCAAAAAAGAGAGGGAGACTAGGTCATTTAAACGCTGGATTTTGCGAGTGGAGATCTGGGGAAAGTAGACATTGCTGAGGAGGCCCTTCAAACCGGAGCCAATAAGATGGAAGGTGGCTTGAAGGAAGTGATGGGAAGCATGGAAATTGGAGAGGGAGATGATGGATGGATTCCAGGCAATAGCAAGTCCTCCAGAGGCTTCGATCATGTCTACGGATATGGTGTTATAGCCAGGCCAAAGCCTAGATAGAATAGAATGAAAGGTAGAACTGGTGCATTTGGTTTCCTGCATAAAGAAAATGGAGGGCTTATTTCATCTTACACAATTTTTTATCATACGACACTTTGAGGGAATGTTGATCCCTCATATATTCTAGGATGTGAGCTTTGTCATGTGCAAGTTTGATTAAGAGCTCTGAATAACTTTGTCAGCTTTGGATATCTGCTGGATTCAACCAGTCGATCCCCTAGCATTATTAATCTTTGAAGATCTATCGGTCTTCCTCTCTTTCTTGATTCCCTCATGATGTTAATTGTTTCCCTTCAAATGAGTTCCCCTTGAACCCCTAATTGGGCACTACCTTTGGGAAAATGAGCTTTGAGAAGGGCTTCCTCCAAGATATCAATCTGTCTTTGGGGTATAATGTGGTATTCCTTAGAAGTGCAGGATTTTTCCAAACTTGTGAGATCCAGATCACCGAAGTCGATGGTTTCTGGCTCCTCGATCATGTAAGAGATGGGGGTTAGAGATGTGCCATCTGCAGAGTCTAGGTTTTTACTGGGGGTGGCCTTAGGGTCAATTTCCATAACAGATCCAAATTTTAGGGAATCAGACGGAGGCTGAGAGGTGGTTTCTCCAGAGATATCCACATTTTTGTCCCTTGGAATAGCTTCTTGTGGCTTGTGCTGTGCTATTAGGTCAGGCAAGGGAATGTTGAGAGGAGGAATAGATCCAAATGCGAGGGGAGGTTTGGAGCTAGATGCCAAGGGGATCGACTATTTGATCTTGTCCAAATCAAGGTTAGCAAGGAGGAGGAAGCTGTTGCTGGTTGGGGGGTGGGAGATATCACTGGTGGGGGGCTGGTAAGGGCCAGGGGTACTGGATTTTTTCTTAGTGTGTCTTTTGCGAGTTGAAAATTTGGTGAAGCCATCAGGATCAGGGGAGTTGGGGTTGCCAGAAGGGTTGGGCCAGGGGTTTTGAGGGTAGTCTCTGTACAGATGTCAATGCATGTGACATTTTCTACATCGAAAAGGAACATGTTCATAATCAAAAAATTGGATCCATTCAAAATATTCATGCCATAAACTTACTGAATCAGGGAGAGATTTTGTGAGATGCATGTACACACAGATGTGGGTGTAGGCAGTATATCTGTTGTGCTTTGTTTCTTCTAAAATTTTGATGAAGGTGCCCAAGCTATTGCCAATTTCTTTGAGGGTGATTTCTTCCTAGTATTCCTGCAGCAGAGAGTTGAGGCGGATCCATACTGGTGCCTTGCTGAAATCTTCTTTATTAGGATTGAAACATTCAACCCAATCACAAAGGTAGAGCCCTAAGGCATTAAAAATGTAAGGCCTTCCATCCATGACGCAATTTTTGTCTTCAGGGTAGGTGAAGATGATGTTAAAGAAGCCTTTGGGACCTAGCTACAGGGCACCTTGGCATTTGGGCTTTTATTTAGCATTAATCCATCCGTAAAGGGTTTTTTAGTGGGCCAAAACCCAATGAACTTACCTATTAGGGCATGATCGTGCATGTACTGGATTCGATTGTTGATTCATTCTGCAGGAAAATGGATCTCGGGCCTTTTGGTATCTGTGGGGATACAAGTAGAGGACTTCACCGTGTGCGCCTCTTTGGCATTGACCCCATCTTGGGCTTGATTCACAGCTTGAGGTTTAGGGTTGGCAGCCTCAGTCTTCATCGCTTGGGCAAATTCAGAGTTGTCAGATTAGTTTGTTGAGGCAGAGACAGTGGGCTTTCTAGAATTTGGGGGGGGGGGGGGGGTAACGAATTCCCCCCTGCTGGCTTCTGTCATTCTAAAAGAGGACTAAGAAAGGAAGATCATGAGGATGCATGCGGCCTGGGAGAATCAAGAGCAGTGAAGGCGCCCACTGTAGGGGCACAGAGGAAACCCTATGGTTTCAGGCCATGGCTTGACTCAATCGTATGATCGCTTCCAGTATCTAGTTTAATTATATTTAATATAAAATATATATTATGTATTATATAATATAATATATAAAATATGTTTCTAACATATAATATATTATATTATAAAATATATATAAATATATAATATTAAATAATAATTAAATTAAAAAAAAAAATACAATTCTCCCTTAGAAATGTTAGGGAATTATCACCCACATATACCAAACTGGTGAATCTTTTAGTTTACCTCGACATTCAAAGTGCAATAAATTATTCATACGGTGTTAGTTTTTCAAACCATTCATGGCACCGGAAACATGAAGACGAGATCTACGCAACCATCGTAGTTTCAACCCAATCATGTAACTTTTTATTTTGAGCTATCACTTAGGTTCTGATCGAAATCTGATCACTTCTCCCCATTGGGAATCTTTTGGACCCTAAAAGACATATTACCTGTTTAGTAGATGAGTGTACAACACCCTCACATTTCCGACCTCCTTACAATTTTCCTTTCTTGGCTAGTGCCTTTGAACCATAACTCGAAGGTATTTAACACTTCCCTTCTTGAATGCTCTTGTCCTCCTGTCAAGAATTGTCTTCCTTGAACTAACCCAGAAATTTCCGGCAATAAATTTATATATGGTAGCTGAACATCAAGTCCTTGATCATTGATCCAAGGTGGCTAAAAAAAACGTGAGATTACAACAGAAAACATGCATACATAACTCAAATTTTCATATGTACAAATGAATGTATGTCTTACTGTGTCAAGAAGTCAAACCACTTCTTACCAAGCCACTTCCATGGTGACTTTTGCTGCTGAAAATATTCTTCATGAGAAACATATGTTCTCACATTATTGATGGAATATTTGCTTTCAATTTCGCCAGTCTTTTTATCCTCTTGCCTCATGTGCTTGGGATAATTAGTTGGATGCAATGTCCAACATTGGGAAATAACATGTCCCCTCTTCTGGAAATGTGTGCAAGTCTTTTCCACCTTCTTTGCAAATTTCCTTCACTTCAACTATTTCCTGTATGCATTCATCCTCTTCCAACATTTTTAAACAACATGGTTACACAAACCACAATAAGAACACCAACTCTTTCTTCCATTCATGCATGCATATTTTCCACGCTTATCACAAACATAATCAACTTGACTATGGAAATAATTATACCTCAATTACTGCTTTGCATGTCCGTCCTTTTTACCTTCTTGAGGAGATGAACTAGTAGAGGTTCCAGTTTTATTTTGCAGACTAACATCAATGTTCTTGTCTTGATAGCTTCTCGAACTATCATGCTCTCCATAAGCTGCATACCTTCACACATCTTGCTGTAACATAGGCTTCAAACAATGGAAATCAACTTGGAAAAAAACTTGAAATGTTTCTGGTTTAGTACTTGTAACAAAATTTCTCTTTGAAGTTACCTAAAATGCCTTCATGGCTATAGAGTTTTTGCCATAAGATTGAACATAACCAAAAACAAAATTCTTAGGTCTCTCCTCAACCAAAATAGGATCAATCATGCCTTGTGCATGTTTTCCTAAACCCTTGCCTTCATAGCCCATTTTAAACATTAACTTGGACCTTGTACCTCTAGTGTTATTTTCTAATGAACCTACACATCTTTCTGAAGAGGAAATTGAAGACATATTAGACTGATTTACTTCTGATTCACGCATGTTCTTGGTTAAGGCCTCTTGGGATTGATGGAGCTTCATCTCCATCTCATGAAATCTTTGAAGAATTTCTTCCTTCCCTTGCTTCATAGAAAACAATTTCTCACGAAGTTTAGTGCTTTCCTTTCTATCTTCAAACAGAATTTGCACTCTATCCTTCAGGATATAGAAGTCTTGCTTCATTTCTTCATCGAAGAATATTATGAGGGAGGAGGATTTTGAAATCCTACTTGATGAATTTGTCATTTTATGAAAATGAAATAAATAAATTCAAAAAAATTCATAAAGCTTTCAAAAACAATTGACAAAGCTTCCGAAAAAAATGATTGTAGAGTCAAGCTCTTCTTCAAGCAGCCTTTTGAAAACAACCTCTCTTGTGCTTCAAGGGTTGCCTTGAGGTCCCTTGGGTATGGAGAATGCCTTCATACCTTATTCCTTCTTGTCTTCTTCTGGACTTAGCTATCAGTAGCTTTCCCTTCACCTATAGCAAACTCAAAATTGTAAGCAACAATCAGTTTGCAAACAATCAAATTCTTTAACAGTGTAAACACCTTTAAAGTCGACCAGAAAACTTGCGCTCGGTCAAGCAAACAACCTCGTTCCAATAACAAATTGATTTTAAAATGGGTTATATAAATTATTATGATTTTCAAGAACCTCCCACTCAGTTAAACAAATTAAGATCTAGCTTATTCTTGACTTGTGCAGAATTAAATGCTTGAAAACATGTGTATGTTTTTAAACTGTTTAAGTGCTTTAAGAACATTTGTTTTTTTTTTATATTAAAAATGTGCAGCAACCATATAATGCATCAAATAAGCATAAAAAAATAGCAACAAATTTAATATAGGAGTTCACCCAAATATTGTGGGCTACGTCTCCTTGAGCCCATGTCAACTGACTTGAATCTTTGGGATTAGGATGGTAAATTTATTTTACAAGTTAAAAAAACAACTCCAATGGTTATCCAAACTGAAAAAATGGGTTTATAATACCATTTATATCCATATCTCTAAAGGTGAACCTTGACTCCCTTAGACTTGATTCCTTGAGTCGATGCTCTTGAGATACCCTAAGCTTCTCTATGGCACAACTCCCTCAGAATCCATTTTATATCTCTAAATTTTTTTCTATTTTCTCCATCATACATGATATCTCCAAAATAGGTTGTTCATTTGCTCCAAATAAGCACTGGCTCCCTAATCTAGGCCTCCATCCACTGATGGCCCTTGACTGCCCAAAAATTCCCTGTGGTTCTTTGACCTTCAAAAATCTTCAAATGTCTATGAAAATCCTTTCATTGGATTCAAAATTTCCAAGATAGTCAGAATCGACTATTCACTTGCAGAAATTGGCCTCTGGCTGCTCCGGTTTCACCTCCAACACCTAGTGGCACCCCTCGGCTCTCGGGTCACTGAAAACTTCTCTGAAGCATATCGGTATTCATAAATCATCAAAATATTCATTAAAGTCCATCAATGGATTCAAAAGTATCATTACAGTTAGAAATGATTATTGGTTTGCTGAAAAAGGCATCTAGCTTCACTAGCTCGGCCTCAAAGTACTGCTGGCCACTAGTGGCCCTAGTGGCCCCTATAACTTATATGAAGCTAAGTAATGCTCATAAATACTCTGATGGCTCTAAAAAACTCACCAATGAATCTATAATGTCCAAGATATTCTAAATTGACTATTCACACTCCCGTAATGGTCGACTCTTGACTGAGTTATGACCAAAACTACTTTACCTGAATTTCTCCACTAAACCTGGGAACTCTGCCAGTTAACTCCACTAAAAGTGTAAGTCCACCTAAATTTTGGGACTCCTCCAGAATCTCCGCCATTTTATTCTCAACTTAACTAGAGTTTAATTAGTGCTAAGCCTCGGATTAGGCACCTTAAGCGCGCTTAGAAGTTAAGCTCTAACGTTGGTCCGATGGTGCAAGTCACATCATGATAGGGAGTTGGCCCGCTCCCCCATCCGTGGGCGCCAAATTAAAAATTTAAATAGATGTCGCACACCTTCCTTTATAAGGAATAAAGCTTTTGCATGATGGTTAGGCTGGGCGCTATTATGGGGGAGGTCGTGGGTTCAAAGCCTGACCCCCACTCCCATTTAAGTCCTTTTACCATTTATAACGGGCCTTCGGCATTATACGAACCTTGCAAATATTATGTGCAATGAACCATGGGATATCCCATTGGATTAAACCTTGGAATATTTTAACTTTGGTATATGCATCATTGGTTCATATGTGGACTTTGTATGATTAATCCATCGTTTAAATAACATCACACATTGGCATTTGAATACCCATCACACTTTGGTTTTTAATTAAAATTTAATTATATTTAATAAAAAAAATTGTTTTTTCTAATATTAAACATGTGCAACAACCATATAATGCATCAAATAATCATCAACACATAAAAACAAATTTAATATAGGATTTCACCCAAATATGATGGGCTACGTCTCATTGAGCCTATGTCGACTGACTTGGCTCTTTGGGATTAGGATGGAAAATTTCTTTTACAAGTTAAAAAATCAACTCCAATGGTTATCTCAACTGAACCAATTGGTTTAGAATACCATTTATATCCCTGGAATGGGTGAAATATCTCTGAAGATGAACGTTGACTACCTTAGACTTGATTCCTTGAGTCAGTGCTCTTGAGCTACTCTGAGATTCTCTATGGCACTAAATCCCTCAGAATTCATGTTTTGTCTCTAAAACCTTTCCTACTATCTCCAACATACCTCAGACATCCAAAATAGGCTATTCATTTGCTCCAAATGAGCATTGGCTCCCTAATCTAGGCCTCCATCCACTGATGGCCCTCGGCTGCCCAAAATTCCTTGTGGCTCTTAGACCTTCAGAAGTCTTCAAATGGCTCTGAAAATCCTTTCATTTGATTCAAAATTTCCAAAATAGTGAGAATAGACTATTCACTTGCATAAATTGGCCTTCGACTGCTCCAATTTCACCTCCAACACCTGGTGGCACCCCTTGGCTCTAGGGTCACTGAAAACTTCTCTGAAGCATATCAGTATTTAGAAGTCCTCAAAATACTCTTCAAACTTCATCAATGGATTCAGAAGTATCATTATAGTAAGAAATGACTATTGGTTTGCTGAAAAAAGCCACTAGCTTCACTGGCCAAGCCTCAAATTGATGTTGGCCTGTGGTGGCCCTAGTGGCCTCTAGAACTTCTTTGAAGCTCAATCACACATAGATGTCCTCTGATGTCTCTGAAAACCTCACCAATGGATATATAATGTCTAAAATATTCCAAATTTACTATTCACACTCTCAGAATGGTTGAATCTTAAATGATTTATGACCAGATTAGCTTTGCCCCAATTTCTCCACTAAATCTTGGAACTTTGCGAGTTAACTCCACTAAAAGTGGAAGTCCTCCTATATCTTAGGATGCGTCCAGAATCTCCACCATTTTAATCTCAAATTAACTGGATTTTAATTAGTGCTAAGCCTCAGATTAGGCACCTTAAGCACGCTTATCAGTTAACCTTCGACGCTGGTCCTATGGTGCATGTCACATGGTGATAGGGAGCCGACCCGCTCCTCCGTCCGTGGGCGCCAAATTAAACATTTAAATATATGTCACATGCCTTCCTTTATAAGGAATAAGGCTTTGGCATGATGGTTAGGCTGGGAGCTATTATGGGGGAGGTCATGGGTTCAAAGCCTGACCCCCACTCCCATTTAAGTCATTTTGCCATTTATAACAGGCCTTCAACATTATACGAACCTTACAAATATTATGTGCAACGAACCATGGGATATTCTTCGTGGATTAAACCTTGTAATATTTGAACTTTCGTATATGCATCATTGGTTCATACATGGACCTTGTATGCTTTATACATAGTTTAAATAACATCACAAGTTGGCATTTGAATACCCATCACACATTGGTTTTTAATTAAAATTTAATTATATTTAATATAAAATATATATTATGTATTATATAATATAATATATAAAATATGTTTCTAACATATAATATATTATATTATAAAATATATATAAATATAAATAATATTATATAATAATTAAATTAAAAAAATACAATTCCCCCTTAGAAATGTTAGGGAATTATCACCCAAATAGACCAAACTTGCAATTCTTGCAGTTTACCTTGACATTCAAAGTGCAATAACTTCTTCATACGGTGTTGGTTTTTCGAACCGTTCATTGTGACGGAAATAGGAAGACGATATCTACGCAACCATCTTGGTTTCAATCCAATCCTGTAACTTTGGATTTTGAGCTATCACTTAAAGGGTGGTCTAAATCGATCAACTGACCTACCCCAGGATAATTCCACATTTTATCCCTTTTGATTGCCACTTTTTCTCAACCTATTTTAGTATATTGAGCCTTGGTTTCTTTTTCCATCATAATCACCTTCTTGGCCTACCATCCGCATTCACTTTGTGTTTTACCATTTCCTGGAGGAACTACTACAATGACTAGTCCTATTAGCCATCCTAATGTCCATCTTAAGTCATGGGACGTTACTCCAGTAACAAAACTAGTTTCTACCCTTTATACCACTGATTCTTCCAAGACGAGTTTTCTTTAAGCTCTTTTCAGACTCCTTAACTTAGAAAAGATTTCTGAGTGAACTTGTCTATTTCACGCTAGTTAAAGTACTTGAAGTGTCATCTACCTAGTATATTTTTATTCCTTTTCTGGACTGGGATATACTAGTTATGAAAAGGAATTCCCCAATCTAATGTGGCTAGGAGTTTCCCCCTTTTATACTTTTATCTCCTTTTTGGGCTTGGGGGCAACTTTACGAAAAAGGAACTTATAAAAAGGGAAGGAATGGAACATTTATTTCTATTATTCATCAACATGGTAGTGTTAGTCATGTCTCCCTTGAACATGAAACCTGTCTACTTCATTATCTTATAGTTGGGTTTTAGCCTGCTTAGGAGTTGTACCATCCATATGAGTCTCTTTAATCCTATGGCTAGTTACTCTTCTAGTCATATAGAGCATGTCTCAATGCCTTCTTCATCGTTTCATGATATGACATGTTTCTCATTGATCATGCTCCCAAGTCACTCTTGTGTCGTTCCGCTGTGTGTTCAAGGGAAGTCTCAGCATGTGACAACCATCTGCTATAGCCTGTTGACCTTTTTTATTCAACCATCCCTGTGTCATTTGTACTTCATCACTTCATGAATTCATCCATACATCACATCATCTTGGCATGTTCCGTGTCAATTGATGGGGTATACATTAAGGCCCTCCTATGACGAATATTCTCCTGTCGACTTTAGCTCATTATCCATGAGTTTGATATAGGAACCGGTAGTACCTTGGAGCTTGCAGACCTTAGTGGAAGTTTTCCTTATGATCGATAGTGGGTTCACATCATTGGCTTCTGATTGGTAAAGTTCACTAGTGTTTGACATCAACTCATTTATTCACACTTAGTGGACTGTACTAGGTACCTTGGGGTCCATTTTCCTCATTGGTGGATTCCCTCGTGTTTGTTACTAGTTTACCTCATTGGTTGGTAATAAGGTGGTTTTTACCTTGTTCGACCTCAGATCATATATTTGCATGTGTATATTCGTACCATTGGGGTTATGTCGAAGACCCTAGGTTAGGGACATCTCAGTCTTATATGGAATCCTTCTCATGCTGCATTGGAGTTATGTATCATTTATGTACTTTGAGGGTTTGTCTAGAACACTTCTATGACTGTCATGTGTACATAGTCCTACTCATTTATACTATGAAATAGATGCATGATTGTATTTCTTAGTGGCTATTCTCTATTCATTGAGCCACATGAATCCAATGTGTATGTATGTCGTGACGATCTTCTAGCACATTATACCATGGGTCCACAATGTATGTTTTGCGACATTGTTCAATATTTTCTTATGATCGAGAATTGGTACGCCCTCCTTGGGGATGTTATCAGCATAGTTGAGACTTTAGATCTGGTGTTTTCCAATCTACATCCTTGGCTCTATTTCTCCACTATTGCATTGACCTTTGATTTTTATCATAATGTATTTCAACCATCAACTTCTCATTGTGACCTCATACATTAGGGAGAATATTTTATCAACCTATTTTTCTATTGTTTCATCACTGACCCTTAGCCCTCATGGTTAGATGACTTTTTCCTAACAGGGGGTGACTTTTTGAGCTAGTTTGACCCTTAAACGAAGGCAAGTAGGCTTGTGCCTGTGACCAAAGAGTCTTTACCAAGCCCTCTTGTGCCCATGAATAAGGCCTCATTTTTACCTTTATGTGCCTGTGGCCAAGGGAATGTTCCAAAATGACTTAGTCCCTAGGAGATCAGTTTGATTCCTCACCTATTAGAGCTGGCCAGGATTCATCAGTTAGAAGCTTTTGTAACTTATTGTCATCATGAGCGCTCACATGTATCCTCCTCAGACCTATCTTTGACCTATTTACAATGGATCATTTGAGGGGGAGAAGGTAGATTTTGGAGAGCTATACTACTATTATAGAGCTAAGATCTTGATCCTATGCTTCCATTTTGTTGCTAGATAGATAACTTGTGAGGTTTTAGTCTTATGTGACTTTTCTTCATGCTCATTCATTGGATCTAGTGGGGAAACTTTGTCAAATCGCAGAGAGGAGATGTGAAAGAAAAGGTATAAAGTGTTGTATCATTTTTTATGTGATTAATGAAGATCTATGTTCTCTCCCTTACATAATTATGCTTCAGCATATCTTGTGATTGGTTTATATCATTTTTTATTTAACAATCTTTCGAGGAAGATATCTTGTCATCCTTGAGCATTTTTTATTGTGTACATGTGTTGAGATCGTGATCAGATGAATAATATTGCTTGAGTGGAGCAGAAGGATTCAACTACAGACACAAGATTTGTCCCAAATCTAGGAGGAGGAAAGGTACCATTTATCTTCCTCATAGTGTAAACTTGATTTCATGCTGCTTGATGATCACATGGTATTGGGATATATTATGTATTCTTAGTATTGTCTCTATCTGGTGATCTATTCAGACACTAGATCACAAAGCAATAGCTCCTTGAGATTTCCATTGCAACAACTACACATGGTGTAGGTGTGTTCAAAACTTTTTGAGTGTAAAAATATCTTTGGTTACTATGAAAAAAATATCAAAGAAACAATGTATTCTACTTGCAGGAATAGTTTTATCTGTAGCACGCATATGACATGATTTTGGCTATCTGAATAGTTTTTTTGGTGATTATGGAACACAATTTATATTATTAACTTTAAGTATTGCACATCTAGGTAACTATTTAGTAATTTTCAAACATAGTTTTCATTTCGAGTTTCAAGTAACTAGAATTCAAATATTTATTTAGAGATTGGAAAATGAAATGTTTATTGCTAATACTAAGTAGATGAAAGACATAAGCTAAAGCATTCCAGAAATCACTAATTTTATTAAATAATATGGTGTGTGAAAAAAAATAAAAATAAAGTAATAAAGGGGTCAACTGTACATATATGATTATTTTGTGGAGTCGGCCAAGAGGAAGTTAGAGCTCGGGTTGGCTATGAGATTGGAGGTCAACATTTTGTTTTGAACACTTTTATCACATTCCATGACCTATTTTATTATCTAAACATGCCATGATATACACATATATTTATTTTGTGGTCCCTACTGAAAGCAAGTTAGAAGTCGAACATGACTATGAGGTCGAAAGTCAGCCTTTTCATTTCGATTTTTTTTTATAAATAAGCTGAGCGACCTCCTGACTTCAGGATTGTGTGACTTTGAAAATAAGTTACCCAGTGAAACCACTCGCCTATGGTACAATCAACATCACAATAAAATAAATGAATGAGAAAAAAAAACATGCGACTATCTGACCTCCCAACTGTATGATCAGAAGTTAAAAAAAAATCTGAAAAAAAACAAACTTTATTTTTGTACAAAATTTTATATATTAAGTTGAATATTTTAGGTTATGTTTATTTTTATTTGAAACAATAAAAAAATTTCTCATGCTTTCTCAATTCGGAAAAAGAAAAACATTCGAATTGGTTACAAGAATTCAATGAACAAGTATAAATGCCATCTATTCTTAGTTTAAACAAAATTTTAAGATTGTAGAGTCCTCTTCTAGTAACAGGTTTTATTAACCTCGATTCAAAGAAACATTGAATTAAGAAAGTATAGCAACAATTTCAAAAAAACTATGTAACCAAAATATCATTTTACGAATATTAAATTTTGTTACTTTTCACAGCTGATAAAATGCCCAAAAAATTATTCAACTGACTGACTGCCCAACCAGTCGACTTCCTGGCTACTTGACCTAAAGAAAAAACTTGACTATGTTGTACTCATGGTCGAGATATGAATAATTAATTATAGAATAACAAAACGTTTGACTGTTCGGCCAACCAACCTCCCAGGTGAATGGTCATTGCAATAAAATACTCTTTTTTTTATCTGTGTGCAATGCGATTTTTAACAAATAATTATAAAATTTTCCCGTTTTATGTTCAATTGATTGTTTATTCAATCAAAAATAATTTTTCTAATGCTTTATCAATTCCTGAAATAAAAAAATAGTTGGACTGTTTACAGGAAATTAATGCATACGTCTACTTGCGATTTTCACATTTTTCTAAACACCAGTTTAAGATTTTAGGCTATCCTGCCTGCATGTTATTTTATTTTATTAAGTGTTGTTGGAAGAAAATTTGAATTAAGAAGAAAAGTAGTAGCTTCAGGAAACTCTGTGTAAGCATAGAATAAATTTTCTTCAGAAACTGTAGATTTCAATTTCAAATTTTAAGTTTGCAAAACTTATGCATGTTGTATTGGAATTTACAGGTAATCAAACGCTAAAGAACAAAAAATCTTTTTTTTTTGGGGGGGGGGGAGAGGGATTTGAGATTTTAGGGCCTCTTTCCTAGAAGTTGTTCTCTTCACACTTACTCGAAGAAGAACTGAATTGAGGTAATACAATATTGTATTCAATAAACTATGTCTAAACCTAAGTTGTATCTTTTTTGTAGATTCTTGAATTCAACTCCAAAATTTGAAGAATAAAAAATTGTGTATGCTTTGTGGGTGTTTACAACTGCTCAATACCAAAAATAAAAATAAAAATATGTAATAAAAAATTTAGGATTTTAGGATATTTTTGTCACGTGCTATTTTCTTAAGTCCTATTGTGACAACCACTCAATTTAAGAAAAAAAGCATCGATTTCAAAAAAATCCTATGTAACCATAGTGCTTGTTTTTTTTAGATATTATTGAATTCTATTTCAAATTTTGAACAAGAAAAATATATATATCCTATGTTCCTTTTTACAAGTTATACAATGGGTAAGAAATAAAAGCTACAGCAACAAAACAATAAATAAATAAGATTAGAGACAATATTAAGACAATGGATGATGCACCAACATAACATCAATTTGAACTCGTTACTCATGTCAGATACAACCTAAAAAACACACAAAGAAGGTACGATGAGCTGGTAGGAGATATTTAATTTTTTTGAGTAAAGAGAATGGCTAAAAAACAAAAGAGCTACTCAAACAAAGAACAATTAGTTTGAAGCAATAAAAGCGAAAAAAGTTACATAAATTAGTAGCTAGGGAAAAATGTTTTCCCTATTATGACATGATTTCATGGTTTTTCTCTTGCATTGATATTAAAACGCGAGAAATATCTAATTACCGACAAATTTTCATAGCCTCCTAGAATTATGAAATATTACCAGCCATGTGTAAGCTCAGTCCCCCCAAAATACAACCTTATACTGAATTCCTTTATAATTTTTGAAGCATTGTCTTGAAAAAATGTCAAGGCAATTATGATTTAGTGATTGAGGGTTTGTTGAGAGAAGAAGAAGAAGGTTTCAAGTTCAAAGAAAAAAATGAGTACCCAATTTCTATTTTTAAGAAGTCTGCCAGATTTCTTATTAAAATTCTAAGCAGATTATATGGGCAACAAGATTTTGAACAATGAAAAAATAAATGGATTCCAATAATCCATAGAATTTTAAATGATGAGAGACATATAAACTGGGTTGACATCTTGCCACAGAATATCACAGATACAATAAAAATATCAATGTAATCAACCCCCTACTTCAAATATATTTTTTGTATGTTTCCCTATATGATAGATGTTGTTATTTCCTCAATCCATTTTCCCTCATGAAATCGAATTACGCATATGATCAAGCACTACCAATTCAAAATTATACTCCCATTCAATGGGAGTGTAATTTTAAATACCATTTTTATGATATTTTCAACTATGTTTTGGTTCCTTTCTATCAAATTTTGTTTGGAACACCACCCCCTAGGGTAACTGATAATCTGAAAGAAAGCCTAGAGTCAACAAGGCACTAATTTATTGGAGAATTGTTTTCATACATTAGATTTTTTGGAAGTGAAGTTGGTCCCCACGTTCCACCCAAATATATCATAGAAATATTTGGGTTGAGAGAAGTATCCAATCAAGTTGTTTTGAATGGACAAGCCAAAAAACTGAGTAAACAAAAAAATAAACTGTGGCCTAATTTTCCAATAAAATTTGGAAACAGTGATATCTGAGACAAAGGTCACGGATTAAAATAAGCCGAGGAGCTTCAAAAAATTTGGTTATTTACTTTTCCCCATTATGACTATCAACCTCATGGTCTCATTGGCCTTCATTATATAACAATCAGTTATCTTAAAAATTTTATTCATCAATATGCAACTTTCAATGATGTGTTTATAGACATTGATGGTTTTTATAAAGTTGTCCAAAGAGGAAAATTCCGGCATGATGAAACAAAACAAAAATTGCAAGAAATTACAGAATAATTGTTTGAAATTTTCCTAAAGGAAAATGCTATGCACCTCAACATTTCATTTGAAGAGTTAAAGTCTACTTAATTTTTGTAGTTTAATTTCAAGGAACTCACTACAAATTTTACTATTGTTTTTTGAAAGGATAAAGGGACAAAAATTGAAAAAATAGAATATTTTGTTGTCACATGTAAAGAAGTTGAGTCAACAAAATTGAAAAATATGCAACATGATCAACAAGATGCAGTGAGAGAAAATGCTCCAAAAGAAAAGGAAACAGTTCAATTGAATACTATTGTCATTGATTCTCCTGACAAAAGAGAGCAAGAGAAGTCAGAAACCATGGAAATCAAAGAAATCAAAGTGCCCAAGGACAAAGAAAAATAGGTACCTATTGAAACTAGAAGCAAAGATAATGAGAAAAAAATGGAACCATATAACATATTTGATATTATATCTATTGTATCTCCTCAACCATTGGTAACACTGATTTCCACTAAGATCCCTTTGGAATCATTTTTGTTTAAACTAGTTAGTGAGCTAGAGCCAATTGTAGACATTGTCCCTTCTTTGAAAAATTATTACTTTAATACTCAAACTAAACCAGTTTTATGGAGAACAAAGAAAAGAGAACATGATGCTCTGGAAACTGTATCTAAATTCAGTTGGTAGGCTCAGGGAGACATAAAAGAAAAATATCAAGAATCCTCTCAAGCTTTTGGATATTTTATCAATTACAATTAGTATCATTTTAATGAGTTTGCATCTGCATATGATGACAATTTAAAGAAAATTAAATTTTTGGAGGAAATACTAAAGAAAAATGAATCATTCAGTGAAGAAAACTGGTAGCGAAATTCTGCTACTTTAATCCAAGGTTTTGCTGTAGAAAGAGAAAACCTTCAAAAATAATTTTAGAGATGATTGGAATAAAAAAATGAAAAACATGAACAAGAGATTCAACAATTGATAAAATTGCATGAAGATCAAAGCATTGTATGGAGAGAAGAAGAAGACAACAATTCTGCCATTATTGTCACATATTTTCAACGAGAAATTTAATCTCTCATATCTCAGCTAAATGACAATCAACCTGAAACAAAAGTCTCTAGATTTTAAAATATCAAGATTTACAAATTTGTTTGATTTTAAGGAAGAATAAGTCAAAAATTTATAAAAAATGGATAAAATATCAAGATTTTTTCAAGAAATCAAATATTTGAATGAGAGAATTGATTCATTGGTGGAGGAATACAAATCCATTAAAAACAAGTTTTTGTCCTTTCTTGACTGTGAAAACGAATTTCAATCTAGTGAAATTACAAAAGTTTCGAAGAGAGATAAAATATTGATGCTTGCTTCCTTATGTTACATGGAAAAAGAGGAAAAAGAAATAAGATCATACATACAAGTGGTATATGAGAAATGTCTATCGATTTGGGAAAAAGGCTGAAACTTCATAGAAGACTTTGACCTCTCAGGCAGAAAGCCATTGAAGGAAGAAGTTCAAGGAGAATTGAAACAACCCAGAACATATCTCGTTACCAAGGAATATGTAGAAGTAAAAAATACAACAGCTTAGAGGCAACAAAGTTTCTAAAAATTTCTGCAACTTCCATTTGAAAATCATGATTATTGCCAAATTTGAGGTCAAATATAAAAAAAGGAAGAAGCAGGTACACAGATTAATTGCCAACTGCCAAATCAACATCTATCATTTTCCTCCTATCTATTTCTCTATATTTCAAGAAATATATTCACAATGGGAAGCCTATATCCATGTACATGCACCTCAGCTTCTCCTTAATATCAATTATGAGGACTCTGAAGATGAGGAGAAGATGCTTGCTACCCTGTCAGATATCAACTGAACATACAAATATTTGGAATTCAATATTTAGTTTTAGATTTTTTTTTATTTTCATGTTCCAAGATATATTTTAGTATTCTTAGACCTTTATCCATTGGTGCAAAGGGTCCAGAGTCATTGAAGTCTATAAAATTGCATGTTCTTAATGAATTTTGAGATACCAACCTTTTCCAATAGCATTCATAGTTCTCCTGTATGATGGCTTCTGCAATTTATGTCAGTACATGGTTTTTATCCCTTAATAGATGATTTTTTACTCAAATTAAAACATTTAATAAAGTGCATATGTAATTTGACGCAGTTATAGAAATATGATTAAGATTGAGAATGGTTTTTATTTATGGTTTCTGTAGTAATGTACAACTAGAATGTTCTTTGTTATAAATGATAGGGTAGATAATGCTTTCAATATCTATCAAGAAATATGATACAAAGTTGCATTGGTCACTTTTATTTCCAATTTAATAAAATTATAGTGTTATGATTACAATTCAGTAATGTTTTTTTTTTATTTGTGCTTTTTTTATCCAAACGTCACTAGAATGTTGTATTTTTACTTATAACATAGTAGGTAATGTTTTTAATGGCTAGACGAAAATAGTATGAAAAATCACATTACCCATTTTTTGGTCATCCTTATGACAATTTTGTATTCTTTTTTTATAACCAAAAATTTAAAAATTAGAGATATGGTTATTGTTAGTTGATCATTACAATACAATACTCAAGTTTGGACATGCTCGAAGTGGCCTATGGTTTGGAAATTGTGATTTATTTACTTAAAGTATGCATGTATGGATACTTCATAAAATAGTAAAAACCCATGTCAGTAATATCAAAACGCAATAAGTTTTTTATTGGAATTTGTATTTAAATATCTAGGCAATGTTGGGTATGTGTTATATTCTTTCCATGACTAATCACGCACGGGGCGGGGGGGGTAAGAGGGGGGGCGATAGCACCCCTTTGCACTGGGCGCAACAGGGGGGTCACAAGGGGGCAGCAACCCATGGTTTTGTGCATGGTTTTGCACATGGTTTTGGGGTACGATGGTTTTCAGGCTCTGGTATTTTTGTAGATCCGGTCAAGGGAACTATGGTTATGTTCTAATCCAAGGTTAATGGATTAGGGTTTATGTATTCTTTGGCATGTATATATATGCATTGTAAGACTAAAAGGAATATAATGAAATATCAAGCTGGTCATCCCGATTTGGGATCCAGGGGAAAATCTTTATGTTTATCTGTTTTATGTTTTATGGTCTTGCTATTGTTTATTTTCTATTATAAGATTTGTGTGTAGATAATTTATGTTCAGGGTTAAAACCTACATTTTGTATCAGAGCTATTTTGGTTTCAAGGGGATGCCTTTGCTGCTGAGGGTTTTTTGCTCGGGCCCAGGGTAGATCCTGTTCAGTGGGAGATCTGCGGGATTGATTCTTGTGGTGAAAGAAGATGGCAAGCGGTGGAAAGATAAAGATCGAGAAATTTAATCATCATAGTTTTGAGTTGTGGAAGCTCAAGATGGAGGATCTGCTGGTGGATAAAGATCAGTGGATTGCGGTAGATCCAAGTACTAAACCAATGACAATGTTAGATGAAGACTGGAAGAAAATGGATCGGAAGGCTAAGAGCACAATATGGTTGTGTGTCTCAGATTCAGTATTGTTGAATGTATCTAGGGAAGCTACGGCAAAGAATTTATGGGGAAAACTTGGAACTTTGTACCAATCCAAGTCTCTGGTGAATAAGTTGTTCCTGCAGAAAAAGCTGTATAACCTGAGGATGAAGGATGGAGACTCGGTGACAGAGAATCTAAACGCCTTCAATACTGCGGTAAGTTAGCTGTCATATGTTGATATTAAAATCTCAAATGAAGATAAGTGCATCAGTTTGTTGTGTTCTCTACTAGACTCGTGGGACAGTCTGGTTATTTCAATAGGTATCAATACAACTACCTTGAATTTTGATGACATTGTCTTAGCCTTGTTGTCAGAGGAAATGAGACGGAGAAATATGGAGGGCCAGAATGGAGATGCCTTATCTATACGGGGAAGGTCCCAAAATAGAAACAAGAATAAGGTTTTGAGTGGGAGATCCAAATATAGAGGGAGATCTAAATCTCCTGGAAAGTTTGTAAAGGTATGTTGGAAATGTGGAAAGGAAGGGCACTACAAAAGGGACTACAGATCTAAAGCTCCTGAAAAAGGAAAGGGACATGAGGATGCTCCTTATGCAGAGGAAAAAACAATCTCGGATGAAGGTGGGGATGTGTATTTGGCTTCTTCTTCAAATACACCTGTAGATCATGAGTCATGGTTGATTGACTCAAGTGCATCCTTTCACTTCACTCCCGATAGGGAGTGGTTCTGCGAGTATGAGAAATATGATGGTGGTGATGTCTTCCTAGGGGATGATAGGAAGGCCAGAATCGTTGGACGTGGAAAGGTCAAGTTGAAGCTGGAAGGTGGAAGGATTAGAACACTTCCTGGTGTTATGAATATTCCTGCATTGGCTAGAAATCTAATTTCTGTAAGCAGGATGGATGATGCAGGTTAAAAACAATGTTCGATAAAGATGCGGTTCAGGGAGCACTGGTATTAATGTGGGGAGTTCAGACTGTAACTATGTACAAGCTACAAGGTAGCACTATTATTGATGGGTGTAACAATTCTGTGGTTCCTGAAAGTGGAGTGGATAGCCTAGCTGTCTTTGGAGAAAAGACCATGCTATAGCATCAAAGGCTTGGACATATTGGAGAGAAGGGCTTACAGATACTGCATAGAAATGGTATGGTAGAAGGTATGTCTAATTTCTCTCTGGATTTCGATTTTTGTGAACATTGTGTATATGGGAAGCAGAATCGAGTGAGTTTTCCTTCTGGTGCTAAGAGGGCAAACAAGATATTATAACTTGTGCACAGTGATGTGTTTGGACCTATGTCAGTTCCATCACTGGGAAAGTCTGTGTACTATGTTTCATTCATATATGATTTCTCAAGGAATACATGGATATATTTCTTGAAGAATAAATCTAAAGTCTTTGATAGATTTAAATAATTTAAGGCTCTGGTGGAAAACCAGACAAAGAAGAAGATAAAGGCGCTGAGGACAGATAATGGTGGGGAGTTTTGCAAGAAGGAATTTGAAGAGCTCTGTAAGAAGTGTGGCATAGCATGGCAGAATACTACTCCATACACACCTCAGAAAAATGGAGTTGCAGAAAGAATGAATAGAACACTGATGGAAAAGGCAAGAAGCATGCTCAGTGGTACAAGGTTAGGACAAGAATTCTAGGCAGAGGCAGTGGAGACTGCATGCTATTTGGTTAACAGATCACCTTCATTAGTGTTGTAGGATACGACTCCACATGAGGTATGTACTGGTAAGAAACCCTTTATTTCACATCTAAGGGTATTTGGATGTGATGCATATGTACATGTTCCAAAGTAGAAAAGGACCCAGTTGGATAATAAATCTGAAAGGTGCATATTTATTGGGTATAAGGATGGTTTAAAAGGTTACAAGCTTTGGAACCCAGAAACAAGGAAGGTTGTGTACAACTTGTTAGAGCTCGAATCTGTCTTACGCTGAAGGAAAGCAAGACTCAAGGTAACATCAAACCAAGCTCAGCCTCGTAGCTAGCCCTACGAGGACAGGAGAGGGCTCTCTCTGGGTCAACTCAGTAAAAGATGTTCAATAGGGCCTGAGATTACCTATAATGGATACTGATTTTAGGCTAGTAAATAAATATGAAAGAGGTATTTTGATAAATGTTTCTGGGCTGAGTGTGGCAAAGAACAACATGATCCGAGAAATTAACTCAAAGACACAGATTGTTTCATGAGGCAAGATAGGCAGGGAGTTTAACAATCAATTTAGAATAATATGGAGTGAAAATATTGTCGAGAGGTTGATAAGGGCATATATAATGAATCCTTATCAAACATAAGAAAACACAGAACATGAACACTTTTCTAAGGCAGAGCAGTAAACTAGATTCTACCCTTCTCACTTAAAAGCATTCAAACTGGAAATGATTATGAATGAACTGTAAAACATAACAAGACACATATGAAACATGAAAAAGAAACATATGTCAAACTCACGCCACATGAATCTCATAAACCGGAGTTGTATCCTTTCATTAATCCTCTATCAAAACTGTACAGTGAAGTGTTGGGAATTTCTCCCACATGTTTTCCAGAACTCTACCCTGTACTAATGTCGAAGGCGAGACCCCTTCCACACCATGTGGAGATATTACTCGCGTTGCTGGTGAAGTCAACGATACCCCTTCCACCCCAGGTGGAGATAGTACTCGTCGTGATGCTGCAAATAAGGCTTGATGGCCTCTCTGATATGTAACTACCACTGGCGCTCTGATAGGCTCCATCTCAGGAATATCAAACTAGTGTGAAGGCTCTCCCTCATCATGAACTACCTGGGGAGGCGGCTGTGGTGCTGCAAAGAAGTCACGGGAGATGAACTCCTCCCAAGCAATGCCCTGCCGTGTAAGCTGATGTACCACCATGATTTTGATCAGCGCGTAATGATATATGATGTTATGCTGCTGTGCTGGGGTCTTCTTCTGTACAAGAAACGTCATCTGCTCTATGTTACGGTACATGAAGTATGGAATGCTCATCAACCACACTCTCATGAAGTGCATCAACAGTTGGATGTGATATGCATACAAGCGTGAAAAGCGCCCTTCACAACTGAAATAACGAATGATGAGTTTCATCAATGGTGCATACTCATCCTTCAGAAATCGGAATGGAAATACCCTGCTCAGCTACCTCATATATCCAGGTCTGATATATGGCTCATAATAGGCTCTATCCAACTGTTTCCGCTTATTCCACTCTTCCCCTATGTTTGGTATCCCAGTCGCCTCTGAAATGGTCTCTGGTGACAAAGTAAAATCCACCCCAGCAAGGTTTACATGACCGTTATGAAAATTTAAGACAAATAAGCGAGCTAACTCATGATGATGCTGAGTTTGGGAAATCATTTCACAATAATGGAAACATGACTGATGCTGAAAACAATCCATTGCAAGCGGGCAAGCCTGCAATTGGGTCAAAGAAGTGGGCTCCTCCCTGACATGCCTGCCACTTTTGTGAGACCTCCTTGGCACATTAACCTCTGTAGATGAATCACTGTCCTGCTCATACCCTTGCTCATAAGGTGAATCTGTCTCTGACATGATGCTGAAATGTGTTTGTCAACTGTATGCTTGGTTGATTAGAAAATGAGAAAATTGGTGTATTTGTTTGAATGCCCAAATGGGTCACATAAAATGGAGATGCTGCAAGGAAGTGTCAAAGTGAACACAATGGACTATCAAGTGGCTTTGGAAAAGACAAACAATTTACTCACTGCTTTGGAAAATGTTGAGATTACACGCCTTTACAAATGGTATGGGAATGGGTGATAGTAATGGGACTTGCAATGTGATAAACATAAGAGTTATTCAAATGGAAAAAGTACATTCAAAGACATGAAAACCACCATTGAAGCTTGTGGAAATTTAAGTTTTAATCAATGAAGGGAAGGAGGAAACAAGTGATAGGGTTTGAGAATCTATTGACATGGGAACAAAGGGTAAAGGGATATGGGGACAATGAATATGGGACTGTGGGACTGTGCTATAACAACAATGATAATAGAAGTGAGACAATGATATGATAATAACAGTGACAAAAACTCTAATAACAATGAAATGAGATTGTTTTGACAAGTTGCAGCTTTGACACCCAAATTCAAATTACAATTATCTCTTCCTCAAACCCTATGGAGCAGATTTTGGAATGGATGTAGGGTTAAATATTTCACCATTAAACACTTGTTTTCTCCACTTCTAAACCACCATAGCATATCCCAAAAATCATTGAACAGGCGTTAACACACTTGGAGCGGCAAGATTATTTGAATTTGAAAAATCACTAAACGTTGATGAGTTTTGGGTTGGCGGGCTCAACACGCCGCGTGCAAACCCAATGCGCCGTGCTGGTTTGGTGCACCGCACCTGCACAAAAATACACTGCCAACCTTTTCCCAGTGCGCCGCATGCATTCTATATGCCGCGCCTCCTTTGTATGCATCGCGCACAATGATAACACACAGTCACGGCCTCTTCAAATGCCAGTTTGCTCTTCAACCTAAAATTTCGACTTTGCTATGAAGATTTATGAATGTTTCTTGATGAAAATGATTTATAGGACTTTGAGAAATATCTTGCAAGTAATGGCTTTCATTTTTTCTTCCTCCAAGAACCCACTTTGTAATGTTTTTCTATTTTGGCACTTTGTCATTTAATGAAACCTCTGTCTTCTGCTTTTCACCGAATTTATGAGTTTGGACTGATGAAATGATTTGATTTTTTGCAGGGATATTGGAGTTGTTTTTTGGCAAAGGAAAACCAGAGCCTTCTTTGAAGACTCCATGGCAAAAAAAAAAACATGATTATTACAAAAAATGAATTCGACAATTTCTTATTCAAAACAGAGTTTTGAACAAGAAATGTCCTCAAATGTGTTTGATGATGAAAATTTGAACTAAGAACCTCTTCGAAAACCATCCTCATGGCCTGCGGGCATTTATTAAACATATCAAAAGACTGAACCCTAGACTCTAAAACTAAAAGACTCTTGTTGACCAAAATAATCATTTATGACCATGAATGACGTGAACTAAACTTCGATGAATTTTGAGGAGTTTTAATTATCCCAACAGGTACAAGCATGAGGGAATACAAGAAGACCAAACCCTTTCGTCAGTCAATGGCATGCCCCTAGTGAAATGCAACGAAGTGAAGTGAGCGAGACACCTAAAAATGATATGCAAAAAGCGAAATGATCTTTGACGGAGGGCTGTAAGGACCGACTCTAACATTGGCTCCAATGGGGATGGTAGCTCCAAGGAGATGCCAAGAAGGGCAGATCTCTGGAAGAGCTAGACAGTGCCTTCATCCATTGGGCTATGGAATCCGTTATTTTGACAAAACACTCAAGACTTTGACTTATTTTATTGACTGAAACTTGACTAAAACCGACTCTAATTTAAAACTGAACAAAATGAAATACTGACTCTATAAACTGAAACCAAACTGACCTCCATCCTTCTTCAAAATTATAGCCTTCATTCTAGGCCCCAGACTGAAGAAAAGACATCATCACACACTTGCGATGAAACTGAAATGAAATGATATGTACAATGGTGATGAATACAGCAGAAAATACTCAAAAATGGTATCGCTTGAGCAGCCGACCATTGACCGGCCCTCCAGGACAATCATATCCCTTCATCTCCTTCAAAAGAAATGCATTTTGACCCCGATGTGCCGCAATCTTAAAAGGACCTTTCCAAAGATTTTCAAATTTTCCGTGCTTACCCTTGTCTTCATTTCGAGCATCCCACTTCAAGACCACCTCATCCAGCTGAAACTTATCTGCTTTCGCCTTCCTGTCATAAATCTTCTTAATGCGCTCCTGCAACTTGAATGTATTTTGAAAGACCTCCTCCCTTGTCTGCTGTAAGTGAATCATTTGGTTTATCCTTCTTTTCATGGGATCTTCCTCACTACCGGCTTCCTGAAGCAGTTTGACCACCGGGACAGCAAGAGAGGTAGGAAAAACTGTGTCTACCCCATATACCAACTCAAAAGGAGACATGCCAATAGATTTTTTCTGACTTACCCGATCAGCCCAAAGCGCATTTACTAACTTCTTGTGCCATCCTTTCTTATTGATTTCCAGCAATTTCTTAATGATGTTGACCAAAGACTTATTAGAAGATTCCGCCAATCCATTTCCTTGCGGATGGTAGGCAGTTGAGTGTCCCAAGCTAATGTTATACTTATTTCAAAATTCGACCATCCTTTTTGACTTGAAGGCCGTTGCATTATCTGTGATTATCTTACTAGGACAACCAAAACGTGACAGAATGTTATTCTCAAGGAAAGAAATAATTACCGCATCCGTAGCTTGTCTGGTGGGAATTTCCTCGATCCACTTCGTGAAATAATCCGTTGCTATCAATATCCATCTATGCTGACCTGAAGATGCGGGATGGATTTCTCCAATGAAATCCAATGCCCACTGCTGAAATGGTACACTAACTTCAATTGGTTTAAGAGGAAAAGGCTGTAATTTCTACTTCCCTTCGAAAATTTGACATTCGTGACAATTCTTAACAGCCTTATATACATCAGAAAATAAAGCAGGCCAATAGTATCCCGCTCTCAGAATCTTATTAGCTGTGGTTTTCCAAAATAGATGGCCCCCGCAGTCTCCTTTATGAAAGTCCTCCAAAACTCTTTTGGCTTCTTCCTCTACCAAACAATTCAATAACATTCCACCAGGGTCTTTCCAATATAATGCAGAATTCAAAATACAAAACTTTGCAGCCCTCAACTTCAAGGTTCTACTCTTATTTCTAGGCATCCCGGGTGGTGGAGACAAATTCTGAAGTATATATAGAATGTCAGCATACCAAGGGGAAGAAACAAAGATATCAGATACCTGAAATGATGCACTTTCCTCATCCTCATCAGACATAGCAGCGATCAAATTTATGTCTAAAGCATGTAGATTTGTTTCGGCCATGAGCTTCGCTAGTCTTTGTCCTTTAATCAACTTGGTGGGTTTAATCTCCACATCATACTCTAACAACGCAACGATCCACTTACCCCGTCTTCCTTCCGTATCTGCTTGTACCAAAACATCTTTGACTGTAGCATTAGGAACATAAGCGATAATATGGGAATGCAGTATATACACATGAAAATCTTTCAATTCCTTCATAAGAGCTAGAGCCTTCTTCTCAATGATGTTGTATTTTAAGGCTCCATCCCTTATAATTCGAATGAAAAAAGCAATGGGATTCTCAACTCCATCTCTTTTCTGCATTAAAACAGCTGCCAAAGTGTGCTCAGAAGCAAATGAAAACAAAATGAAGTCCTGTGTGTAATCCGGGCTGATTAAAATGGGAGCTAAAGAAAGAGCTAACTTTACCAAATTGAATGATTTCACTGCCTCTTCCATCCACTTCACTTGGCTGTCCTTTTTCAGCATGTTTTTGATCTCTCTAAGATGCTCAGCAAGATTTGGAATGAAACGACGCAGAAAATTCATCTTACCATTAAATGACTATATTTCTTTCTTGTTCCGGGACTGTTCAATTTGCTGGATTGCTTCAACACGTGTTGGGTCTATACGGATGCCATCTTTTGAGATAATGTGGCGCAGAAGTTTGCCCTCATCCATGGCAAACAAGCTCTTTTTCGGATTCAGCGAAATGCCATATTTTCTACACTTCTGAAAAACAACTTTCAAGTGATACAAATGTTCTTCATCAGAATTTGAAAACACCGTCAAATCATCAAGGTAAACAACCAAAAATACATCTTTCTCATTGGCGAAAGCCATGTCCATTGCATGCTGAAAAGTGGCACCTGCATTTTTCAAACCAAACGGCATCTTGGCATAATGAAACGTTCCCCATGGAGTGGTGAATGCGGTTTTGTCACGATCGTCCTCATGAACTAAAATTTGATTATATCCTGAATAGCCATCGAGTAGTGACATCCTTGATGCTCCAACTACTCGTTGCAATATATGGTCCATTTTTGGGAGCGGATAATTGTCCTTCAATGACACCTTATTCAAATTTTTGAAATCAATACACAAACGGATCTCACCTGTATTTTTCTGAACGGGCACCAAATTGGAAATCCAATCAGAAAATATGATAGGAACAATGATTTCTGATTTGTACAGCCTATTTACCTCCTTCTCAATTGACGGCAACAACTTCAGATTGATTCTCCTCAACTTCTGACAGAAAGGCTTCTAATTTGGTTTAATAGGGATAGTATGCTGAATGATATTAGTGTCATACGTCTTTAAATCTAAGTAATCCCAAGCGAAAGCATTAGCAAATGAAGACAACAAACTCACATATTCAGCTCTTACCTCCGGTGACAATGACATGGATAACTTTACCATCTTGGGGTTTTCAGCTGTCCCAATATTTACTTCTTCAACACCTTTTTCAGTCGGCCTCAATGTCGGTTTGTAGGCTATGTCATCTTGATCAAAGAGTTCCTCTAAAGGAATCAATACTTTAGGAATGATGTTATCCTTAAGCTGCAGCACTTCCATCTGATTTATCTGCATATCATCATTACCATCATCATGTTCTGTATCTATGGAGGTATCTTTAAACTTACCCTTGTTTTGCAGGAAATCATTAATCTCCTCATCATCCTGAAAAACTTGCCAACATCTCTGATTATCCGGAACGGTAGGGCGGTGCTTCACATGGATCTCGAACTTATTGTTGGAATTCATTGGGATTTTTAAATTGCTTGCTACTTTAGCAAGTCCATCAGCAACACCATTTTGGATGCGAGGCACACACGTCAAGGTATAGTCTGAAAATAACTTCAAGATGTCTAAAACTGCATTACGGTAAGCCCTCATGCGAGGATGCTTGGCTTGAAACTCACCCTTTACCTGTTTTATCACCAATTCAGAATCACCATAGACTGCAATTATTTTCGCGTTCAAATTTCTTAGAATCTTTAGGCCAGCAATCAGAGCCTCATACTCAGCCTCATTGTTAGAACAATCAAATGCTAGTTTGTAGGAACATACTCGCACATTGCTCGGCACCTTATTCGGAGCGGAAAATGGACTGCGTACCCAAATGCCAATTCCAGCACCATCACTACCCACTGTGCCATCAAAATCCATGGTCCAAAGACCATCTTCATCTTCTTCTAAGTGTTGAAATTGCGCTAGCTCTATCTTTTCTGTTTGCTGCCCTTCGTCTTTAGCTGATTTCTCAATAGTAGCTTGCTTTTCTTGTCTTTCTTTCTGCAGAACTTCTCTGAAATTCTCGGTAATCTCTGGTATATATTCTTCTTGAACTAACTGACTATCTATATCATTAAAACTATTAGCAAACAAAACAAAAGACTCTAAGTTTGTATGTACATAATTTACAAGGTGATTGATTAGTTTCTCCTTGCTTGTTATCATGTATTTCATCTTCTTTTCTCGATATAACTTTCTCATTTGGCCAAAGACAGGAATTGTTGCATAGGAGATATCTAGCTGTAATGTACCTTTCAAATTTTCTCCCCAAGATCTAGAAAGGAGCATCCCAAATCGGGGAGGAATGTCTGCCACAACCACGTCCATCAAGACATTCTTCGCACGAATCTGATATAAAATAACAAAAAAATCTTTGATGAGCCCAATACATCTCACTCGGCTGGAATCAAATGAGTACAAATCATGGTACTTCCTTGTAATGTCTAAACCCAAATTTTCCATGATTTCTTTTGGCATAAGATTGTGTGAAGCACCGAAATCGAACATGGCATTATGCAATACAAATTCATGCAACCTCAAACTGATATAAAAGGGAGGAACATCGCTGTCAGGGGATTCACCATCTAAAGCAGGCCCAAATATCAATTCAGGCTGATCATCTTCAATATTCACCATGTCAAACATTGGATAAAAATTCAGAATTTTAGAGACTTGACCTCTATAACTGTTGTTCTTCATAATTTCTGTCAAGGTAATAGATACCTTCAATTTAGAAATTTCATTCTCCAAACTAAAAGCTGAAAACTTTTCGACCTCTTTGACTGGAACTTCTTTCCTTTCAGCCTTATCCTTCAATACGCTTGGCTGATTTGACTTTTCTGCTGATGATGATTTTTTAGCTGCGAGATCAATTGTCTCTTTTCCTTTCTTCTGTGCTACAGGGGAATCTATCTTCGGTGCTGAAACCTATTTTCTCTTCTGAATTGGGTTTATGGGCACATATCTGTTTCTTAATGAGTATTCCTTCTGCTGAGTGGACAAAGCATTCATATACCCTCTTTGGTATTCATCTGATTCTTCCTCAAGAGCTGCATCATTTTCTAAAATAAAATCCTCATCTTTCTGTGCAGCTGAACTTTCTGCATACTCTTCATCTTTAGTGATGTAAATGGGCAAATCATCAGGAGTAAAAAAGTGATTTTATTCTCCCACTACATCATCTTCGTCATCTGAATTCTGACCAACAAAATTCTGCTGAAGAGGTGTTTTAACTTGCTGCTGGGCTGTCGGCTCTTGTGCTCTCTGTTCACGCCGTTTAATTCTGAACTGTGGCTGCTGCTGGCCACGGTAGTTGGGATTTCGAATCTGTAGTTCGGGCTTATCAAGCATCATTCTTTTGAACATTTTTTCCATTTCGCGAAGCAAGTGCTGATCTGATGTAGATGTGGAAGCTTCATCCTTTATGGTCACTCTCTTCTCTGCTTTCAACCTGGCTCTCTTATCATTCAAATTCGCCTCAACACTAACAACAATCTTCTGCATATCTTCCAAGGTAGGTGGATCTCTGTCTCGTAATGAATAAGCCATCTCCGGATCGAAACCATCCGGGAATTTAAGGAGAGCTAAATTTCTAGATGGTCTTAAGTCATCTAGAATTGCATTATAAACTGCATTGAATCTAATAATATAGTCTTGAACGGACTCACCAGGATTGCGCTTGATGCTGTTATACTCGGCATTGATCTGAAGTGGATCTTTTTTAATTTCCCAACGATCTAGAAACTGTCGGTGAAGTTCTGCCATTGTAGTAATGCTTCTTGCTGGCAAAGCTCTAAACCATATTCTTACCTCCCCTTCCAAAGTTTGCACAAAAAGTCTCATGGTTACATTCTCTTCATCGATCTCATGAAGATCGAAAAAGTCTACCATCTTATCTACATGCTGTTGTGCCGGAAGACTCTGTGGAGTGCCATCAAATATTGGAATCTTGCTCTGATAATCTACAGGCATATCATTCAACTACTGCGGTAACACGAGAGGAGAAAATCGAGCATCCATGGCTCTCGGCGGATTTATAATCTGTCTTGGAGAAACAAGTGGAGTGGGAGCAGTAGATGAACGAGGTGTATGTGGTGGAGATGGAGGAGGAACTACCGCTGATTGCTGATCAGAGATCTCAGGCTATACGGGAATGGTAGGGATAAAGGGAGGTTCAGTGGGAATCTGTGAACCGGATGCAATTTCAGATGGCCCAAGATTTTCGGATGCAGATTCAATAAACTAAGGAATATTAGTTACCATAATGGAGTTTTGAAGATTCAGAATATAATTATCAATAGATCTATTTGCTTGTTCGACTTCTAGATACTTGATAAACTCAGGATTGATGACGGTAGAACTAGTAGTGATTTTGGACTTGGTTTCAAACAATGATAACTCGAACTGATCGTCAAACTCAATATCTTCAATGTATTCGAAAACAGTGGGGTATGAGTGAGATTTGACCAAAGGAATGATGGGAGCTTCTCGACGGAAAATTCTTGGGATTAGGTTGGGGTTTTCATATACTGGAGACGGATTTGGATCAAGATTTGATCTAGTATGCATTTTTGAAGCCAGTGTGCTGATCTATTCAAAAATCCAAGGGACACAACTGATTATTTTCAGCCTATCTACTTCTAGACTCAATCATACAAAAGTTTAGAACGAACAAGTGTACTAGGGTAATTCGCAAATCAAGTGTCGCATTCACAAGCTAAACCGGAGATCGACTGAAGCAGCGTTTATCTACTTCCGCTAATGCATAGCAAAAGCATTTCGAAAGCTACCTGGCGTGACTTCAGACTCTGTCTATAACTCATGAAATTAACACACCAAAAAGAAAACCATTGAGATTTTTCCCCAGTATGGTCGCCACTATGTTAGAGCTCGAATCTGCCTTAGGCTGAAGGAAAGCAAGACTCAAGGTAACATAAAACCAAGCTTAGCCTCGTAGCTAGCCCTACAAGGACAAGAGACGGCTCTCTCCGGGTCAACTCAGTAAAATATGTTCAATAGGGCCTGAGATGACCTATAATGGATACAGATTTTAGGCTAGTAAATAAATATGAAAGAGGTATTTTGATAAATGTTTCTGGGCTGAGTGTGGCAAAGAACAACATGATCTGAGAAATTAACTCAAAGACATAGATTGTTTCATGAGGCAAGATAGGCAGGGAGTTTAACAATCAATTTGGAATAATATGGAGTGAAAAGACTATCGAGAGGTAGATAACGACATATATAATGAATCCTTATCAAACATAAGAAAACACAGAACATGAACACTTTCCCAAGGCAGAGCAGTAAACTGGATTCTGCCCTTCTGACTTAAAAGCATTCAAACTAGAAATGATTATGAATGAACTGTAAAACATAACAAGACACATATGAAACAGGAAAAAGAAACATATGTCAAACTCACGCCATATGAATCTCATAAACCGGAGCTGTATCCTTTCATTAATCCTCTGTCAAAACTGTACAGTGAAGTTTTGGGAATTTCTCCCACACATTTTCCATAACTCTGCCCTGTACTGATGTCGAAGGCGAGACCCCTTCCACACCATGTGGAGATAGTACTCGCGCTGCTGGTGAAGTCAACGAGACCCCTTCCACCCCAGGTGGAGATAGTACTCGTCGTGATGCTGCAAATAAGGCTCGATGGCCTCTCTAATATGTAACTGCCACTGGCGCTCTGATAGGCTCCATCTCAGGAATATCAAACTGGTGTGAAGGCTCTCCCTCATCATGAACTACCTCGGGAGGTAGCTGTGGCGCTACAAAGAAGTCACGGGAGATGAACTCCTCCCAAGCAATGCCCTGCTGTGTAAGCTGATGTACCACCATGATTTTGATCAGCGCGTAATGATATATGTTGTTATGCTGCTGTGCTGGGGTCTTCTTCTGTACAAGAAATTTCATCCACTCTATGTTACGGTACATGAAGTATGGAATGCTCATCAACCACACTCTCGTGAAGTGCATCAACAGCCGGATGTGATATGCATACAAGCGTGAAAAGCGCCCTTTGCAACTGAAATAACGAATGATGAGTTTCATACTCATCCTTCAGAAATCGGAATGGAAATACCCTGCTCAGCTGCCTCATATATCTAGGTCTGATATTTGGCTCATAATAGGCTCTATCCAACTGCTGCCACTTATTCCACTCTTCCCCGATGTTTGGTATCCCAGTCGCCTCTGAAATGGTCTCTGGTGACAAAGTAAAATCCACCCCAGCAAGGTTTACATGACCGTTATGCAAATGTAAGACAAATAGGTGAGCTAACTCATGATGATGCTGAGTTTGGGAAATCATTTCACAATAATGGAAACATGACTGACTTTGAAAAAAATCCATTGCAAGCGGGCAAGCCTGCAATTGGGTCAAAGAAGTGGGCTCCTCCCTGACATGCCTGCCACTTTTGTGAGACCTCCTTGGCACATTAACCTCTGTAGATGAATCACTGTCCTGCTCATACCCCTGCTCATAAGGTGAATCTGTCTCTGACATGATGCTGAAATGTGTTTGTCAACTGTATGCTTGGTTGATTAGAAAATGAGCAAATTGGTGTATTTTTTTGAATGCCCAAATGGGTCACATAAAATGGAGATGCTGCAAGGAAGTGTCAAAGTGAACACAATGGACTGTCAAGTGGCTTTGGAAAAGACAAACAATTTACTCACTGCTTTGGAAAATGTTGAGATTACACACCTTTACAAATGGTATGGGAATGGGTGATAGTAATGGGACTTGCAATGTGATAGACATAAGAGTTATTCAAATGGCAAAAGTACAGTCAAGGACATGAAAACCGCCATTGAAGCTTGTGGAAATTTAAGTTTTAATCAATGAAGGGAAGGAGGAAACAAGTGATAGGGTTTGAGAATCTATTGACATGGGAACAAAGGGTAAAGGGATATGGGGACAATGAATATGGGACTGTGGGACTGTGCTATAACAACAATGATAATAGCAATGAGACAATGATATGATAATAACAGTGACAAAAACTCCAATAACAATGAAATGAGATTGTTTTGACAAGTTGCAACTTTGACACCCAAATTCAAATTACAATTATCTCTTCCTCAAACCCTATGGAGTAGATTTTGGAATGGATGTAGGGTTAAATCTTTCACCATTAAACACTTGTTTTTTCCACTTCTAAACCACCATAGCATATCCCAAAAATCATTGAACAGGCGTTAACACACTTACTTGGAGCGGGAAGATTATTTAAATTTGAAAAATCACTGAACGTTGATGAGTTTTGGGCTGGAGGGCTCAACGCGCCGTGCGCAAACCCAATGCGCCGCGCTGGTTTGGTGCGCCGTGCCTGCACAAAAATACACTGCCAACCTTCGCCCAGTGCACCACACGCATTCTATGTGCCGCGACTCCTTTGTATGTGTCGTGCACAATGATAACACACAGTCACGGACTCTTCAAATGCCAGTTTGCTCTTCAACCTCAAATTTCGACTTTGCTATGAAGATTTATGAATGTTTCTTGATGAAAATGATTTATACGACTTTGAAAAAATATTGCTGTTGGGAAAAATACTGAGAGGGGGGGGGGGGTGAATCAGTATTTAGGGCAAACTAAAACTTTTTACTTTTTCATGCTTTAAAACCCATACGCTACTTTGTTGAAGCTATCTAGCGTATACACGCGTATATCCTTCATAAAACCCGCGTATACACAGAGATCTAATTATGCCATTAATTCTTCACTTATATCATTCCATCATTTATTCATTAGATATTATATAAATAGTAAACATGTGCAGTAAGAACAGAATAAGCCATCACACATGAACACCAGGATTTTAGGTGGAAACCCAAGTCGGGAGAAAACCACCGCTGCAGTTGCTCAGCCTTCAATATTTTATTATAGAGAAAACATATTACAACATATGTCAAGCAAGCAGACTCCTACTCAAAGACGCGTGCACCCACCGCGCTCGCGTTTACCAGCCCTCTCCCGGAAGGGAGCTCCAACCCCCCCCCCGACTCCGTTTTCTACCGCCTCTCCCCGGAAGGGAGCTACGACCCCCCGATCTCGCTACTCAGCCTCACCCGGAAGGGAGCTACAACCCCCGACTGGAAGCTAACCCCCCGCACCTCTATGGACCACGTTTCATCAATTTTCACACTGGATCCAAAGCTCTCTTTAGGACACACCTTGCAAGTCTCGTTTCATCAATTTTCACACTGGATCCAACACACATATTTAAGCTCCATCATACAACCAAGCTGAAACCGACAACTCAGAACTGTAGAATACAGATAGCAGCAACACAGCAGAACAGATCAGACATCTCATATCCCATGCTTCAGCAAACCCTAGTTTGCATACGCACTTTCCTTTCACTTATACCGCGTATATACGCGCCTTCTACCATACAAACCCGCGTATAATTCTGTACATATTACAGAGCTAATTCCACTACGCATACACACTTTCTATTCATCGAAGCCGCGTATATACGCGCTTCTTCTGTGTCAAACTAGCGTATGGTTCTTCAGATTTTTAGGACATTGCAATTCTTCAGAACAGACACATCACACATATTTTACCCTTTACTCAAACTTCGATGATGTTCGCTCTACTTCGATCTAATCAATCCGGAATAAACGTATCTAGCAAGTACACATGCATTTCAGGTCTAGATACCCTTCTTCATTTTCTTCATTGGTGCATCATGCACTCGCATCTTTATCATTCAACTGTAACCCTTTCCATTCAGATATACTTCAAAGAGAAGTATTCATTCAAGTTCAAACATCTTGCACACACACTCCTAATTTGCACAATGAATTTCTTCTCCTTATATAGGTTTACCCTTTTTCAATACCATGAGCCAAAACCACATTACGTCTGATGGTATTCCTGGATGGGGTCACATAGACGAATCATTACTCAATACAATGGGTCAATACCATGGTGGTTACCCCTGGTTTTGTACTTTATGAGCGGTTTTTCCCATACGCGACTTGGCACGTTATTTCCCGCGTGCATACACGACTTCTCCTAGACAAATCCGCATATGCCTTGAGACATACTCTTTTCATCATAGATCTAGCACATACTGAATTCCTTTCTTCATTAACTTCTGTACTTACTGTAGATACATCAGATTTACATCATTTAACAAGTTCATCAAGACATATTCTATCAAGCACACCTTCACTGTGTGGATTGCCATCAAGGACAACACATGCCAAAAATCTCATGTCTTCATCTTCATCAAGTGGGTTGCCATCATGGAAAACTCTCTCGCATCATATTGCCAACAATCTTCCCCTTGACTTGATGGCAACCACGATGGTGTTTGATCATCAAAAGATAGGTACATTAAGAATACAATGACACCATGTCACTCTCCCCATTCTTGACACCATTCTTCTCTCCATTTCAAACACCATGTCACTCTCCTCTTTGACATCAAGGGCAAAGGGTGGATCAAAACCAACATACTCTTCCCTTTTTCTCCTCATGTAGAAGAAGCGTTCTGCAGATCTGATGTATACTGAAGTGACCAAGCTCCCCTTGAGTTCATGCTGAATCGTCAAACATATTTTTTAAAGAAGTACATGACTCTATGAACTTCCTATCACAAAAGACTCATGCTTACATCAAAGATCCAACCAAGTGGATTTACATATGAGACCAAAATACCCAACCAAGTGGGTTTACACATCTCAACTCAACTACCCAACCAAGTGGGTTTACAAAATTTGACTCAGTTACCCAACCAAGTGGGTTTACGAATTTGACAAGTCCTTACATGACTAAATATTACAATTTTACATCATGGGTCTCAACAAGACCTTTTCATCAAACTACAAATATAACTTTACATGACCAACACCAGAAGGTCCTCAAGAAAGAGAACATATTTCAGAACCATCATAATGCCAACAATGCATTATACTCAGTAATGTTACTCTCCCCCTGAAAATGTGCATCCAATGCATCCTTTCCAAATGGCCTTTTTCCTCTCAGAGACTAACAATATCCTCCTTCTTTTCCCCTTTTTCCTCTCAGAGACTAACATTCATATTTTTCATAATTTTCCTTTGTTCTCCATTTTCCTCACCCTCTTTTCACATAAAATTGCCTTTGCAGAGTTCCAAACTTCTTTCGAACTCTGTCGAAACCCTCAGAAACCTTTGAAAAACATTGAAAATCTGTGTAAAAAACCCTTTTCTCTCTTAAGGGTTTAATCCCCTTGGCCTGAGTTTCCAAACCACTTCCCCAATACGCCCTCATCATAAAAACCAAGCGCCAAACCCATGAAGCGCTAATCGCATCGGAAAGATTCAAAGTGTGCATGTTTGTGAGCCATTTCAAAATGCCGATTGCGATCAGCCCCTTTGTCCTAAACCGCAGATCATATTGTTATTTCATTTACCATAAGCCCGCAATCGGGCGCTAAGCTTCTTTGAAAATCGTATCCGATGGACGTTTTTCTTTGTAAAACATGAAAACCCATTTTTTCCAAAGTTTGTTTTAAAATGCCAAAATCACGTGTTTAAATAAAATAGGTTGATCAAAAAGACCGATCGCGCAATCGCGATCGGAGAATTCACAATGGGTAGATCAAAAAGACCGATGCGAATCGCATCGGAGAAGTTACAAATGGGTTGATTGAAAGACCGAGCCCGAATGTTCCGATTGCGATTGGCCCTAGTTATATAAAGCCCCGGGCCCATGGTACTCCATACACCTAGTGGCCCCGCAATCAGGCGCCAGCCTATCATATATATATTCCGCCCGATCCACTCAAAACCTTGGTTTTTATTGAAATTTATAAGTTTCTCACAAAGTATAAGGGTCCCGCCAGTGCAAAAAATTAAAGGATCTGGACCGTTGATCTAGACCCGATCTAACGGCCCGCGCACAATCGCATCGCAATGTTTCAATCGCATGCTTTGTTGTGACCTGCCGATTGCGATCCTCCGATTAAATCCGGGCCATCCATCTCCTTGTTGATCGGACGATGGGCCGCCACCCATCGCGTTCCAATCGCATCCCCTTTTCTCGCTCCCGGACAGGATCCTCCGATTGGGACCCGGGGCCGTCCATCCCGGCTGATCGGACTGATACGAATCGCATCGCAATGTCGACCGGGGAGTGTTTGTCAGACTCCCCGGTTTCGATCCTCCGATTAAATCTCGGCCGTCCATCTCCCTAATGATCGGACGGATAGCACTCAATCGCATCGATGCATTCCAATCGCATCCCCTTTGCTACCCTCCCCGATTACAATCCTCTGATTAAATCCGGGCCGTCCACGTGTCCAAATCGGATGGTCCCAGATCACCCCCACCGTTGCTCATCGCGTGATTGACGGTTGTGTTTTATTCTTCCTCCCGCGTCATTTAAAATTCCTCTCAGTTAATCTCCACCGTTGGATGATGCCATCCGATGGTCCTGCTCTCTTCCTACGCCTCTGAAGCAGTAAAACCAAATACACAGGATTTTATAACAAATTGTTTGTATTTTGCAGGTTTTCGAATGAATTCTTCCGCCATTTTTGAAGAAACCACAAAGGCCGAGGGTGACGATCCTCTGTCTTCTGAGTTCATAAAGAATCATTCATGGGGTGTTAGATTTACGTTTTATCAATGATTTCATGACCCATTGATGCCATTCGACCCCGCTACTGCCCTGCGCAGCAGAAGACAAGCAGAAATCATCATTTATTAAAGAGTATCAGTGCCAAAGACAAAATTTATCAGAAACAGAGATTGAAGACCCAAAAACACAGATCTCAAGTAAATTAAAGTGTTTTAGGAAACGACGAAGACATCTTTCGAGCTGAGAAATCCTCCACCGCCATAAGAAGAGGCTAATTGAACCCTCTACAACTCCAAAGACACCTGCAGTCTCGTCAAGATCAAAGACCGCCGAACAATTAATACTAATTGAGCTATCTTCTCTCTAATTGTCGGCAGAACCATTTGAGAAGATTAAAGAACAGTTCAGAAGCAGATATTTAGACCATTTCATCTCGGGAAGTAGAAATAAAGTCACTCTAGCATGACACTGAGCTTCAAAGGATAGCATACTTCCCACTGATTTTAATCTTAAGTGTAACTCAATTAATGCAGGTTAACACCTGTAGATTTCTTGATCGACGCCCTCAAAGCACCGAAGAGTCATCTTCTGTATTAATTGATCCAAACAGATCTTTTCATAGCTGTCCACCACCTCATTCTTCTATAAATACCTCTGTAGAAGATGAGCAAAAGGTTGGTCTCGGAACATCTGAACGCATGTAATAGTAATGCTGAAGCCATTGATGCCCTGTTCTGTAATTGAAAGATACATAAGCTGATATGAGAAGTTCAAAACTGTAGAGACCCATCGGGCTTACTGATTGTAACTGGTTTGAACATCAATACAAGCTGTTGATTCATAGAATTCTGAAACTATGTCAATGGTGATGTGTTCCTTACTGTCAATTGTCGTTTTACTTAATTTTTTCACTCTGTTTCACTTTCTCTGATAAAGAGTAGCAAACATAGAGTTAGGATATACTCTCCACGGTACCCTACTCTTACTGAAAGCTTTATCTTCTATGTTTTCTTCATTTGGATGTTGTCTTTGAAGAGTATATTAATGCAGGTTAGTTTAAAATTACTTCCCTGATCTAGATTGCTCTTTAAAACGAGCCTTCCCTTTGTTTTCCTTAGAGTATATTAATGCAGGTTAGTTTAAAAGTACTTCCCTGATCTAGATTGCTCTTTGTGATTATCATCTGTGTCTCCTTATTGAATAGGCTGAAAGCAGGCTAGTTTAAAAGAACTTACCTGATCTTAAGCTGTTCGAACTATTTTTTAAATGTTTCTGATTGAAAGTAATTCAATGCAGGCTAGTTTAAAAGCACTTACCTGATCAACAGAAATACCTTTATGTTTTCTCCTTAAGTACATGTTGAAAGCAAGCTAGTTTAAAAGTACTTACTTGATCTTAGACTGTGCTTTGTTCTTCATTTTGTTTGGTTTTTCACTTCCTATCTGTTTCATTCCATAAAATCACTTTAAAGATCCTTTGATATAAGTAACTTGCCCCATGGATCCTTCTGAATTTTCTATCCAATTAAATCCTCCTATGACTCCATAGCCCAATGGGTTAAAGCGGTCTTTGTCCTTTGCTATCAGCTGAAACATTCCTTCATTTGCAGGCTCTTCACCCTTTATTTTGAACTGCTTTCACCTTCACCATGTCTTCGCCCAACCAAAAACAAACAAAAAAAACCCATTATCTTCATAACTAGCCTAATATCATAATTCCTGTCTTTAAAGATCACATCTTTGAACTCATTTATAGAGAGATCCCTCTCTGGATTCAGGAACGTTAGATCCTTGAATCCCAAAGCGGTTTGATGTTACCTCTGCAGTTGGACTTTGCCAAACTTGCTAATTACAGAGTGATAACATAATGGCGACTCCACCGGGGAACTCCTAAGTATTGAGGTGTTATCATAGGATACCGCATATATCCATTGCTAACCGAAAATTAACCTCGTAAAAACCAAAAAATATTTCGATTGGTATTTAATAAACATGGT
>CM076575.1:1759920575-1760185148 GCA_034641835.2 Pinus albicaulis | reverse complement strand
TGAATCAGTTGGTGGTAGTACAACATCAATAATAGTACAAGTGGAGGTTTGCTCAGTAAATGGTGCAGCCTTGATGATCGATGGTCGAGCCTGCTCATGATCATGACTGGTATTGATGGATGCATCAACTGGTGGTAGTACAACATCAATATAAGCAGTAGTAGTGGAGGCCTGCTTAGTCAATAGTGCAGCCTCGACGGTTAATGGTCCAGCCTGCTCGTGATCATGACTAATACTGATGGAAGCTGCAGGCTGCTGACTAGACATGGCTGGTGGTCCAATCTCATCTCCATGATGATTTCTAGATGCTGCTAGTGAAGCCTCATGCTCATCAGGCGTAGCGCAAGGTAAACGATCATGAGATGATGAGTCTATGCTCGTGGAATTTCCATCACGCGTCGCGGCTCGACTACGCCTATAACGTGCAACCATCCTCCTCAGTCACGTAACAGTTGTCGTAGCTCATATGACATGCCGCATAAATTTGTACATGTCACATGACATGCCTCTCCACATCCATAATAGCCTATCATTGGCCTGTATGTCTCTGTAATGAGCAGGCCTGATGTCCACGTCAAAAATCAATGCACAGAGTTGGTTTCCCAACTCCATCCTATATCTAGTCTCAGGTCAACCGCGCCTAGCAAAATGCGGTACCGGTGCACCAACAGGAGCATGTCTCTTTGCACCGGCCTCATCCTGATCATGATCCTTGGCATCGGCCATGTCCTGGTCGTCATCAGGATCCCACCTAGATCATGTGGTGGTTCCAACATCTCCTTGCCATCAAAAGATCCAATGTCTACAAAATATATACAAGTACACAACAATAATTAGACAATTTCATTACACAATTTAATAAAAACAAGTTAAAGAACATGTTAGAATAAATATAAATAAAACAATAATATTACCTCTATCATCTGGCGGCTCATGATCTGTGAAGAGGATGTTGGCACACCCTCACCAATCTAATCTAGCATAAGGACATGCGACCATAATGAAGGGATGCAGCCCATCAACACTGGCTAGTAAGTCTAGTGCATCATAAAATATCCTAGATGGAAAAATAGTGTCTCCCATCTTGGGCATCATCTGCCCCCACATGTGCATCCGGGCCTCCAACATCGGCCTATGAGGCTGTCGAACAAAACTAGGTCTCATTTTTGGAAACCTCTCAAGAAATAAACAAAACAGCTCTGAAGAAAAGGGAAGTTGACCCTCCCTTGTGCATGAGCACAACATCTATCCAAGGCCGTACAAAACTGCCGAAAAAAAATGGCAGACCACCTCACAAGTCATGGCTCTTGTACTAAAGAATCAACATAATATAAAAGTGAGCAACTAATGCATTTCTCGTCACTGGTGTTCTGCGAAATGGTAGAAATGATAAGTGAGTGGCACTGCACGTCCTGTCTACCAAATGCACCTATACGTAACTGACCTCTAGGTACATGAAGCTCTGAAGGAGACAATACATGTGCTCCAATGTATCTCTCAGAGTAAACTAACTGACTCCTTGCTACACAACCAGCTGGCACCTCTTGGAATGAGGGAAAATCCATTCCTCTCCTCGATAGTATTGTAATAAAATAAATATCCTCCTCAATGGGTGTGTACCACTAGTTAGGACCAACTTGGAAAGCGTGTCAGTTTGCATTCCACCTGCGGATAAGATATCTCAAAAACACACTATGGGCCTTTAGGGAAGTAGCCTCCTCATAGAACTTGAGGAGGCCTACATGCTTAAGGATCCCCTGGGTATCTACTGTAATAGGGTGAGGGTATGCATCTCTCTCCCTCTCTGGGGCCTCCCATTGGTGAATCATGTCATACCGTTCCGCCTGTTGTTGTTGTTGTTCCTCCTCTTCTCTATGAATCATTGACATATTAAATAATTTTTTTTATTAAAACAAACATGTATTTAGGAATACACACACACACACACACACACACAGATATATATATATATATATATATATATATATATATATATATATATATATATATTGAAAAAAAAAAAATAGACCAGTCGGTGTGCCACAGAAATAGTCTCGCATTGGTTCCTCGGTGCTACTATCCTTTTTTCAAGCACCGTTGACTATATCTGAGGTCAGAATAGCGGTGCACTGACTGAAATATATGCCCCAGAGCGTACAGTCATGTCAACGCACCAGCTTCCTAATAATAACATAGTCGATGGTGCGGTCTTTTACCCAGCCGCACCATTGACCCTTTCGAAATGCCGAATGTGATGCGTTGATAGACACTGGGGCGGGTAATTTCATCAACGCACCGCACTGCAATTCCCATGGTCAACGGTGTGCCTGGGTAAATGAGCACACCACATTTTTTTTTAATTTAAAATTGTGTGGGGTGCCTTTCGGTACCACCCTAGAAAGGGTGTGGATACTGTTAACACCGGTGGCAGTGTGGCCTGTAAAATTTACAGGCAGCACTGCTATCTAGTGCAAGACGAATGGCTCAGGCACACCACACGACAATTTTTTTTCTTTTTTAATGGTCATTTTTAAGGTTATTTCAAATTCTAATCTGCTAAAAGGCTTAATTATGGAAAAAATAGAAAAATACCTGTACATTTCGTCATTGAGGAGATATATTGGCTATAAAATTTGCAAAAGAAAATTTGCCTACCTTTTTTCAAAATGCAAGCTAGAGATTGGTGGCCAATGCAGAGCAGCAGGGCGTGCAATGGGTACAATGAGAGCACCGATGTTAGGGCATCTCAGAGAAGGGGAAATGGCACTGTTGCTTGAGAGCTCTGGAGCACTGAGGAAAGTGAAAAATGCAATTTTTTGGCCGTAATTTTTTTTTTTTAATTTAACCCTGTTCCGGTGCACAGGGTTTTATATGCGCATCGGTATGCTTACTTACAACTGCACTAGGCAGTGTCAGATTTGGCGCATTTTTCATGATGCAACGAGGCAGTTCCCTAACACCGCACATGGATGTTTTAGTTTTGGCGCAATGTTTTGATGATGCACCAAGGAAAAATATTTGTAAAGCACCGACGCGGAATATTCTTAAAGCACCTGTTCTTTGGCCTTAATTTTTTTTTATTTAATGTTATTCTAGTGCATGATTTTTATAGGTGCATCGGTTCTCTTGGATAAGAATGCACCAGCACATTTCAGTTTTGGCATGGTGTTTTATGATGCACCGACGCGGAAGAGTTATGAAGCACCGGTGCGTTACTATAATAGGATGCCCCGGGCGAGTCTGTACGTCGCGCACACTATCTGGTGTGCCAATGCTTTGTACGCATCCATGCTTTCTATTGTAGAGTGCACTGGTAATTGAGAGCTCAAGAGCACTGGAAAAATGAAAAATCTGGGTTTTTTTCCATAATTTTTTTTTTATTCAACCGTTTACCAGTGTGCATGGTTTATAGGCGCACCGGTTATTTTTCTTACGAACGCACCAGTCAGTTTTTGTTTTGGCATGTTGTTTTATGATGCATTGGTGTGGTTTCTTTGTACCACACCAGGTGATTTCAGTTTTTTCGCGGTGTTTTATAATGCACCAGAGTGGAAGAGTTGTGAAGCACCAGTGCTATAGAATAACACGACGCACCAAGCATGTGTGTACAGAGTGCACAGTTTCTGGTGTGCCAATGTTTTGTGCGCACCGGTGCTTTCGAGATTCAAGAGCACTGGTGTGATGTTTAATGATAAGCGCACTGAGTGGAAAACATCCACAAAACCCTCTGCCTGCCAACTTCCTTTAGTAACCTCCAATAGAAATGGATGTATGGTGTATTTTTCTGTGGGGTTCCTCAAAAACATCTGCTAGAGGGTCCTTTTTTTGTAGTGTTTCTTCTTTTCCCTTGGATTTATTTCCTTTCATGACTAATGCAAAATTATTTTCCACTTCTTTGGATGAGGTCCCATCTCTAGTGTTATGCATTATCTCTTCTTGCACCAAGTCAGATAAAAACCACTCCCACTTGGGTAGCTTTTCCCTCCCATTTAACGAATCCTGGTAGTAATGCTAGCTCTTGGGAAGGCCTAGAAGAGCTAGGATAACCAGATCATTTTCAACAACCATTCTACCAACACATCCAAGCTCATCCCCACATTGGATGAACTTGGTCAAGTGCTTTGGTATTGTGTCACCCTCCTCCATCTTGATTTTCCTGAGCTTGTCCTTCAGTGCCAGCATCCTATCGTCAATGTTGTTCTTAAAAAAAATTGTTAAGGCCTTCCACATTTCATATGGAATTTTATTTCCATGGAGGTTTGAAAAAATATGATCTCAAACACCTTCCAATGAAATCCTTCTTTCCTTTTCTACATTCTTTTTCTAGGCTATCATATCTTGAGCATCGGTTAGCGTAGGCTTGGGGATATCAATTTCTATGAATTCCTTCGATCTGTTGTCTTCCAACACTGCTTCCATCCTTTCCTTCCAAGCTATGTAATTCAAACTACCCTCAAGGGCATATTCGAGTCTCAATCTAGAGAAATACATCTTAATCTTGTTGCTAGTCCTAAAGAGTAGATCTGAAAATTGATTCATATTCTCATAACAGACTCATATTCTCCCCTCTATAGTGATTCCTAATTTGATAACATGTAGAAAATCCACCTAGATTCAACTGATAATTGTATTATGCTAAAAAAATATATTTGAATCTATTATACAAATTGCAGAAATCAATTACGATCACAAAATCAAATGAACAAGAAAGAGAAAGAATTTCAATTACACAACACAAATTTTTCTTGTGGAAATCCTCAATTAAAAACCCCGCTATCTGTATATTACAGAATTCAGAAAATATGAGAAGATTACAATCCTTTTCTCACTCTAAAGAAACTTCTGCTTTATATCTAGTTGTCTAATTCATTCCTACACAATCATAGTTCAATACTTAACCAATTTTCTACCCTCCAAGATCCTTATTTCCTTGTGTTGATTCCTTGGGTAATTAGGCCCTATTAATTAGGGAAATTCCCAATCCATACCATGAAATCAATTAGGGACCTTCCTTTGATGGCATGCTCCACCTGTACACTTCGGATAATTATACAACTGATAGTATAATTCCCCTGAACTCCAATCTCAACTTGGTCTTTATCAGAACTAACATGCATGGGTTATTTATGGCTTAATTATCACTTACCTGATTTATCACTGCATGTGGTTCAAGTTAAAGTTCCACACTTTCAGAATATTTTGCAGTTTTTGTTGGAAATTGATTCAACTATAAAATCACCAGAAGATTTCCATGTAAAATACCTTCAGAAATTTAAGTTGCTAACATTATAAACAATTTGCATACATCAACCACAATATTTATGGCAAAACAAAAATAGAATTTGCAACTAAAAAATAGACATTATAAGCACGCAGTAGATCTCAACCTTATTTTATTAATATAAAAAATGTTGGTACAAAAACTAGAGATGGTTGAAGTAATGGCCCAAATATATCTACAATAATGTCGCAACTAGCCTCCAAAATAAATTGGAAATAAATAAAATACAACCTATGAATCGTCAATGGATCCACCAAGGGAAGAGATGAGTTCTTTCCCACTCTCACTAAATCACTTGAGGGTTTCCATCATGGGGCTACTGCTAAAGTAGAGAATCAAGTTCTCGAACCTCTCACACAAACAATGATCCAATCCAATATGTCTCCAAATGACCTCTGCTTCTCCTTTTATAGATCTGAAGTTAGATCTCCAAACCACTAGAAGCATCTAATTTTATTATTTTATTATACTTCTAGAAGATCCTCCATTGAATCTATAAAAGTGGCTTTTAATTTAATTCTATTTCGCTTAAGTCACTTTTGGCCATTTTCCTCCCATTCATTATTTTTTATTTAATTAAATGACTAATTAAAGCCATTTTTAATTAAGGAAAATGGTAAACCACCCACCATAATCTCACCGACCATTATAAGTCACTACTCAGCATCCCATCCCAAATATCTCCTCATTCTTCTTCCAACGAGTTAGTACACTGAGGTGTTCCATCAAATAATATTCTCTTAATACCACCTTAAGCATAACTAATTAATTTTGGCTCCATAATAATGATAATTTTGAAATTTTTTGGAATGTGATGGAATGAAATACAAATTGTTTTGATGATGAAATATGCCAAGTAAATTCCATTAGATCTTGTAAAAGCTCCTCAAAAATCCCTCGAAACTCTTGATAAGTCGAACCTGCTCTAATGGCCTGGTCATCCCCTATCCTGGAAATCCACTCTGGTTGTACTATGGAGAATTAAAAAAAATTGGAACATTACAAATCCTGTGCCCCAATATTTCTTTCCCTCAAGCAATCCAAATATGTGGACCATCTCGTTGGTTTGATGCAGCCAAGACCCAATGCCTGGATCCCATACAAACCACTGGGTGTTGCTATGCTCTTGTGTCAAGTTGCTGAAAACAAACCCCTCAATGTCTGGATCCCAAACTGATCTCTCACTGTACCTATCGTCAACCAATTCTCCCGGATCCCAATGCCACCATGGCCAATCATCACCCAAGTCCCATGGTGCGGACTGCACACTGTCTCTGGCTATAGTTGATGCTCCATGAAGTGAGTACTAACTCAACAACTCTCTCCAATCCAACCTCTGGCTTAGGCAAAGGCCAATCCTGCTATGTTGATTCTAGGCTATTACTATTGTAGTACTGATGAATTATTGTTCTATCATCCACGTCCCACTAAAAAATACAATAACTACCTCATCTAAGGGCCCCTGCTGAGATGTGCCCCAAACTAAGAATGATACCCCATTAATAGGATACCAACTCATGATATCCCGCCAATAAATCTTAGGAAACGAATCAAATGTAGGGGATGGATGAGATACTTGTTGTTAGTTAGAAGTTCCCCATATGCTATGCAAGGAAAATATGATCAAAACTTAGTGCAATGAGTATGTGCAAGCAACAAGATTCAAGTGACCATGCATGGGAGACTCTTAATTTGCATTCATAGTAATGGTCTTAAGAGAGGCTCAAGTTACAAGTGTTAGAGGAAGATATCTAATCAATGGGGCTCATAAATAGATAGTGCTCATCACCTGGTGGAAGATTGAAACTTTCATAACTTGCACTAGGCAGTAGGACCAAGAAGAGCTCTAAAATAGTTGAGTATGGCACCAGTAGAGTAAGAGGGGGAAAAGCATTCGAACATGACTCAAACACCAATCACACACATAAATTCCATCCATAAAAGACATGAATATGAACATTACTCATGAACAACAATCACACCTTGAATGACAGCAAGGAAACACTTATTTTTAAGTGTGACAGTTAAAACATCGTAACACTTAGAACACAAGTTGTGTCACACGTATCGACTATGACCAAAAAGTGCACTAAGTTGTAGTAATGTGTCTAGCCTATATTATAAGGATAAATAATATCATCTAATGTAGAAGAGTGTGCCAGAGCTTCCACTAGTGATGTACAAAGGTGTGACACATACAGGATTGAAAGTACCTAAGAGCAACACCAGTGACAGTAAGAAAATGAAAAAATGACACTTGCAAAAGATAAATAAATTGAAAGAAACACATTCCAGAGAAAATTTAACATGGAAACACCACTTGTTAAAGTGAGCGCAAGAAAAAGCGACACTCGTGAACATAAAGGTGACACTTATGAAAGAAAATTTGTGGAATTTAAAGCAACAGTTGGGAAAACTCACAAAAATAAAAGTAAAATTGCAACCAAAGTGAGGTATTGTCAATAGAGAGTATGCATTGACTCTTGACATAAGTTGAGCATCGCACAAGCACCATCTTGATGGATTATGTTATTCTCATTCAAGATTTCATAAAGGAAGTGCACTTATGAAATCATCAAATACTAAGCATGTGATCAAGTGAATTTTATTGTTAAAAAATGGGAAGATGGCTTAAACACTTAGCACAACATCAAATGATAATAAAGTGACCATGGGACGATAGATCGTAAGATCCTCAATAGGCTCCAAAATTCAAGTGTAGGAAAATTTTTGGAGGGTGTTGATCATAGTGCCAATAGGTCATTAACTTATTTCTTTACGTCAAACAATGATGAGTTCTTAGCCATTGAAATTCTATATTAGCCTTGACTCCAAACCCAAAACTCAATTACGATGTCGTCAATTTTTCTGAAAAAGTAAATATTCTTTATAGTCATCATTTAAGTTATCTCAAATGTGATCTATTCTTTAATGATATTTAGCTTTAATTCTATGGACACAATAAATATTAGCCAAAAACTCAATTACGATCTAGTTATTAACTCCATAAAGTAAACATGATGTGTGGCCATCATTTAGGTTATCTCCAATGTGATAAGATATTCTTTAACAATATGTAACTTTAATCTATGTACACATTAAATATTATCCCATTTAAAAGTTAAAATTTTATCAAAAATTTAATTTAGAAAATTTATGTATTTGTGTAGGAAACATAAATTCACTTAATTCAATGTTACACTAATTATAATTATTATGTTTTTATCAGACAAATTAAAAATTACTCTTTAATATAGTATAGTAAGCTTGAAATAACCATAATAAATAAATAAAATGATAAATATTAGAGTTAAGAAACAAAAGGGCATCATAATTTTTAAAATTATTAATTGAGTAATAAAATAATAAATCATAATGTTAATATTAATATGCAATAAATAAATTATATTAAAATATATATTAATATTGATTTTTTATTAAAAAATGATATTTATTTTAATTAAAATTTTATAATTATATATATCAATATTAAAAAATGTTAGTAATAATTATTTAAAAAAAATAAATAAATTAAGTTTTTAAGAAAAAATATTGTTTTTTAGATAATTATAAAACTTTTTATAAATGCAAATGCATCTTTATATTATATATGATATTAGAATTTAAAAATAATAATTAAAAAGAATGGTATCTTCTTTTTATTACAATTTTCATTTACTATTCATTATCTTAACATATTAAAATTACTTATTAAGTAAGAAAATAAGTAGATTAAATTATATTAAAATTATATAACATATAACTGTTAATTAATTCATTTTTAAATTATTATAAATATTAAATAATAATAATAATAATAATAATAATACATTAAAATTATATAATATCAATTATTCATTAATTATTTTTTATATTAAATAAATTTCTTACTTTCTTTATTTTAGTCAAACTAGTCGTTATTTAAAACGGTTAGTTGGAGCATCCTTTTATCTATTTAAACTAGTTTTTTCAGATTTCTCATCTTGTCTTGATGATGAACCACACTGGTTGGTTTGAAACGTATCGAAAAAATATGCTTAAATGTGATTATCATCGAAAGATTTTATATACATTGTATGCTTAAATGTCCATATTCTCACACAGATGGCAGAGCCTTTCCATCCATGGTGTTTTAGGAACTGCCCAACGGCCTGTTTCACTATGCATACAACCACATTAGAGTTCAATTTCATGATCTTTGTTGCAATACTGACCTTCCTAGCCTTTTAAGATGTCAAAATTATAGTGAGCTCGAGAGACTTCTCTCCAAGCTTTTTGAGCATAGGAATAAAATCTTAAATCAAACTAAATAACTCTTTTCTTTAGTTCTGATAGACCAAATTTTGGTCTCAGTGGACGTTAACCACCATCATCATCATCAACAGTAATAATAATAATAATATATTAAAATTATATAATATCAATTATTCATTAATTGTTTTTTAGATTAAATCAATTTCTTACTTTCTTTATTTTAGTCATAACGGTTAGTTGGAGCATCCCTTTATCTATTTAAACTAGTTTCTTCAGATTTCTCATCTTGTCTTGATGATGAACCACACTGATTGGTTCGAAACGTGTCGAAAAAATATGCTTAAATTTTATTATCATCGAAATATTTTATATACATTCTATGGACCACAAAAGTCAAATTCCAATTTATTAAAATCATTTTAAACTATCATATTATTTAAATAAATATGTTTTAATATAATGTATATACTATTGGAAGTGAACACAAATCTTTTATAAGGGGGCGAATTAAACTTGGTCATATAGTCAAATCAATGGTAATATAGATTGCCATTAACCATAAAATAGCAAACCATAATATTAATATGTAATCAATAATTTAGTTGCATAATAAAATATTTAACAAAGTAATCAATAATTTAAATTAAAATATAGAATTATATTGATTTTTTTATAAAAACAAAAAAAAAATTTATTTTAGTTAAAATTTATAATTTTATATATTAATATGATTTTTAATAATATATATATATATATATAATTAATTAATAGATTTTTATGTTGTTATAAAAAAATTTATGAATAGAAATGCATTTTTATTTTATACATGATATCGAGATTTAAAAATAACAAAAAAAAATCCTTTTATTATATATTCCATGTATTATTCACTCATGAAGATCATTTTAACTATTATATTATTTAAATAAATTATTTTAATATAGTGTATAAATTGTTGGAAGTGAACACAATTTTTTTTTGTAGGCGACCACGAATGAAACTTGGTTAAATGGTCAAATCAATGGTATTTGTGCAAGGTTATAAATTTGATGTTCCACGATGACTGAGCTTAATTTCTCGAAACAAAGAGAAAGAAGTGGAGAGATCTCATTGTTACATTTCGTATATGCATACCTTGCATTCTGAATTGACACCAATTTTAGCGTCACTTCCATCAATATTTCACAATAATAAAAACGTTTAGGTTTTCTGAGATTTGAATCAATAAAGCGTGTACTAGTTTTCTTATGGTTGTGGACAATAGTTTTCCTTCTTTTTGTCATTTTAGTGCCTGCGTTATTATAAATGTGAATCGGAGGTAGGAAATGAGAGGTTTTACTGGAGAACTCGGTCATGCATAGGGCCCTCCTAGAGAACAATAAGATGAGCATCATTAACCGTAGTGATTTCATCCCATCCAACATCTCTTTACCCTTTGGGAAATGTCGGATCGATCCCACCAATCAAGTCACAAAGAAATACTATTGGGGTCATTCTATCAAGAATGGATAGAATGTGGAGTATGATTTTGAAAGATCTAGGTTCACCCCCTTAGACTTCAGACTAAAACATGGTAGTATTCTAGGGTGATGGAGCCTCATGGGTGCTTGATTCATACCAATGGTTTCAACGAGGGAGATCAAACAGGAATGGTATTTATTTCTTGTGATTTCTCGGATTAGATTCCCAAATAAGGAAGGTGAATAAGTCTAGAAGTTTCAAGATTCTATGTATTCATACAATAATACTCTTTATTTGTTTGTCCACCTTGCCCCTGACGACAATTTATTTATCGTTTCCAATGAAAAATCGATTTTGTTCGACCATTTCAATAAGAGAGTGGTGCGACATTAACCAAACATGCCCCACTACTCCAGGAACTACCTAACCTCTCCCTCCTATGCTATCCTCCCACTACATTCAAGGGTGGGATACACAAAAGTGATTAAATGCGGCAATGGAGCTAAGTCTTCATATAGGGATGTGATCCAATAGAATTTTGTTATAGCCTATAACACCTACAAACATTCAAGATTCATGGATCCTCATCCACATTGATGGATAGAGAGCATGCCCAGGTGCCTCAGGGTAATGATGGATATTGAGTGTGAGCTATTTTAGCTTGGATGTAAGGTTGCGAACCCATGTAAGGAGGATATTTGGTGGTTCAAGATACACCCTAGTTGATCTGGACATATTGGTTTTAGTATTGCAAAAATACACGCTAGCCAATCAACAAGGGTAGATTATTTAAAATATCTTAATTATGTTTTAGATCGAAGAAGAAAGAACAACAATTTATTTATTGCAGCAACCCATAATTTGATATTTAGAGGGTGAATTGCATAGAAGGGGACATATCATATGTGGGATGATTTTAATTACAAACTTTGATTAATATTAATGACAAAGAATGAATAATTAAGGAGGCCAAATTGATTTGCAGGGTCCAATTAATTCCCTAGAAGGGTTTACTTGCAATGGAATTTGAATTATTACATGAGGAGCGATTTATTCAGTTGTCAGAGTACTCTATAAAGAAGATTAATTTTTTTTGATATTCTAAGAGGAAATAGTTGTAGCAGCTACCAAGTTTAATAAAATAAATTTTCTATAATTTGTCCTAATTAGAATGAAATCAGTTGGGGTTTGGCTGTGAAATTATTATTGAGAAAATTTATTCAACTATTGGTCCCTTGATATTATTTCAAATAAAATTCTCTTTTTTATAACCCTATTTTCCACTTCATTATAGTGAGAGAAACCCAATATCAACTTATCTTAGTTGTTTAGCTAAAATGCAACCCTTTTCACCTTTTCTTTTACTTATTTGAGATTTATCCCATGATGAAAGGGTGAAATTACACAATTGAGAAATTTCTTATAATTATTTTTCCAAAATATTATAGTTATGAGCTTTTTCTCGATTATCTCAATTATGAAAAATTATTATCTCATAATTCTATATTTTCTCATTCCCAGGGAGATCAACTTGACCCATTTGTGTATGAGTTGGCTAGGGGTCCATTATTGTAGACGTTTCCTAACTTTTCAATCTCATAATTTGAATATTTTGGAAAAATAATTATGATAAATTTCTCAATTAAGTAATTTCACCCTTTTATCATGGGATAAATCTCACATAAGTAAAAGAAAAGGTGAAAAAGGAGGCATTTTAGCTAAACAAATAAGGTAAGTTGATATTTGGTTTATTTCATTATAATGGAGTGGAAAAAAGGTTTATAACACCCTTTTATTTGGATCTCAATTATTTGAACACATAAATTTTGCAAAGTGTTTGTCTAAACGAAGAAATTATTTCTGGAAATAAATTTGGTAGTATATGCAAGTAAAAAAAAAAAATGGACATTACATTTTTCTACCCTTTAATTGTGCCTTTTACTTTGTTTTGATAATGCTTTGATAAGGAACATAGCTTAGGTGTCCAAGCTTGATTTTAATGATGTGACATTGATTCACCCCTTAATGATGAGTCAACTTCTCACTCATCAATGTTGGGACACGTAAGGGTTCCTTTATTATATGATGGAAAATATAGTGCTCAGGAACTAGGTGATGGCTAATGAGGGTGGTAGAGCTCATGTTATGATTTTGTACACATGCTAATCAATGTCTTGACCATCCTTTACATTATAAATTTTATTTTCTTTTATTGTGCTCATCTTATGTTTTTACATTCATTTTATCTACATCAACCTCCAAGGCATAGTTTTTCGACCTTGAATCAAGTATGTGGATTTAAGGGTGTGAATCCTAATGAGATAAAGACAAAAAACCTGAAATATGGATGTTAAATTATGGGAATGGTGAAGAGTGTTAAATATCGAATCAACAGGACACACTACTTCAATCTAAGTTCGCAAGTAGTGTACTTCCAATGACTCTAAGAAATCAAAGGAGGTCCCACTGGACTAGAGCCAAAGACTAACACTTAGTAAGATGAGAGAACATGTTTACAATCAAGATTGGTCAATTATCCATATCACTCCTTTATCCATGCTAGAATTCCTAAAACATTAACTAAAAGAAAATTATTGGAAAATGGTTAAAGTACATTCCTGAGCAGTGACCCACCTTCCTTCAAGAGGAATGCCAAATCATGAGGTGTATGATGTGCAAATGGTAGAGGAATGTGGAATATCATCAAATACAGAGAAAATATATTGTTTAATATTGGCTGGAGTGGAAGTTTGACTATGTTTATCTCTTTCTTGTCATTTATAAATTGGTTGCATGGTAATTTGAGTACATTTATTACTCATTGCATCTTTAACAAACTTCCCTCATCATATTGTTGGGGATCTTTATAGAAAAAATAACACAAAATAAAAAGAAAGGTTATTTTTTTTCTAGTTTTTTGTGGGTAGTTGTCACGTTTTCTGTTGTTTTTATGTAGCACATTTCCTTCTATTCAATTTTGTTGCTTACCTTTTATATTTGAATTCTTATTTTTTGATGGTCTTAGGTTAGCTTACAGGGTTTGTTTATTGATTTTATTTTATTTTCTATTTCAATTATTCCTCATTTTTAGTGTTGTTGTTTCTATTTAGTTGAATGATGATATTAGGAAAATCAAGTGAGCCACTATGAATGAAACAATTTCAATTTATCAAAAAGTAGTGGGATAAAAATTTTTATATAGAATATGGATGTTCCAATTTTTTCACTTCAATTAAGAGTAGCAAAGACATTGTCTTCTTATGCTTCATGGAAAATGAAATTAATATTCTTACTAAATACCTCTCTTAGCATTGTTAACTACAATGGTCGCTACTATGTTGATGGAAAACACCACAGTTAATACCCTTCAACAACTTTTATATAACAAGACATTTGTGGGTTGTGTCATGATTTAATAGAGGAATTCAAGTACATGGAAATTTCAATCGATAACTTTGAGAGCAGGTTCATCTAATGCTAATGTCTTTTTGAGCTAACCACCATCTTATAATTGTTCAAATCCACTTATTTCCATAAAATATCATTATTGTTTGCTTTTACATCTCTTTTTTTTATATTTTAGTTGGGATATGCTCAACCCATGAAATATCTCATTAACGTATATTTTTTTCACCTAAAAATAATAAAGGTGAAACTCATGAAAGCACAATAAATAAAAAAACAATTTTAGAATGAAGGAATGGTTGGAAGGAAAAATTCTTTAATTGGGTGCAAAATGATACACCATATTTGAAATTTTAGGGAAAAATCTATATGAGCAATTGGAATAATATTATTTACTATCTAGGTGCCATAAGAGGATGTTGAGTTGCATCAAGCATTGTTATTTCCTTAAAAAATTGTGCAATTTATTCATTCATTTGCACAAACATAAAATTTGGTGTCAGGACAAGCTAAATAATATCGATACAATTTTGGAGGATGAAGGCACTAATCTATCCCATTTTTTAAATATTTATGCGGTTTTGCAATGGGATTGTGTCAATTTTTCAATCCTTTGATTGCTTCAACAAAGGGTATAGGCTAAAACATAATATATTCTACAATGGTTGCTACATAGCTTTTGAGATTGGTTGAAAATTATATCCTTCAAGAGCAAACTTTGTTTCTCCTAATTATAACATGCAAATGTTCCCTAATTAATCCATACAATTAACCCTTTAGGCATTAATCTCACTTAAGTCCCTCTTACAACTTTGACCTTTACATTTTTAATCCATAACCTAAATTCCTAATGCATTAAATCCCTTAACCATTAACCCATGCATGTACACATGATCCTTCTTTTACCTATATTGTGTGTATTCAAAACAATTTTTGTGAAGCCAACTCACAAAATAGAGGAAAATATAGATCAGCAACTTAAACTATCCTCTTCGAGGGGGGGAACTACTTTACATTACATAAATGAACAATTCTTGGATGATTCAAATGACTAAACATCCTTTCTATATAATAAGATTATAATGGCTCACAATATAATCAAAGTTGACATAAAAATAATAATGTAAGGGCACAATAATAAAAATAGTGGATTTCTATCAGGCACAATAATAACAATATGAGGAATACATGGGCACAAAAATCAAAATAAGGTGCTACACTAACATTAAAAATAAGGGGATACATTAGTATTATAGGGACCTAACATGCCCCTCTCCTTCAAAAAAGTGTTGTCCTCAACGCTTGAGTAGTTTTGGATGCTTATGTATAAAATTATCATCCTCCCATGTGGAATCTTCAGCGGGTAAGTTCTTCCACTTGATGAGATACTCTGAAATTGATCGATTTCATAGCTATCAAGTTATTGTTTCTGTGACTGCTTCAAGTTCCAATATGATTTTTCCTTCCTCGTTAAGTTCTATAAATATTGTTTGAACTAGGATCTTGTCACCTATAACCTTCTTTAAGCATGAAAGATGGAAAAACCAGTGCATTTTGGAAGATGCAGGAAGCTCGAATTTGTATGCCATAGTACCAATGTTTTGCAACACCTTGTAAGGACCATAATAATTTGATGATAATTTATTATCCTTCTTAGCTTTCTTGAGGGACATTTCTTTGTATGGTTGTAGCCTTAAAAATATCGAGTCTCCTACATCAAAACTTCTTTTGTTTCTATGTTGATATGCATGTTGTTTCATTCGATTCTACACCAAAGTGATTTTATCCTTTGAGAGTTGGAGAAATTGTTGTTGATGTTCGATGTGATCTTCCACTGCTTGAACCTTATAATTTTATCTTAAATATGATGTGATGGATGGTGGATTATATCCATAAAGTGTCATAAATGGGGCCATGTTTTTTGTAGTATGGAAGTGTTATACCACCATTAAGCCATAAATAACCGCTTGACCCATTGTTTCTATTTATCATATAAAAAGAAATGAATATATCCTTCCAAAAATTTGTTCAATATCTCAATTTTCCCATCAAATTGAGGTTGATAAGATGAGCTTTGAGCTAATTGAGTTCCCAGACAAGAAAATAATTTTGTCCAAAAATTTCCAGTGAAAATGGGATCTCTGTCACTTACAATAATCTTTGGGTTTCCATGTAGCTTTTGAATTGTTTCCATAAATGCAGTTACAATTGTACTGGATTTAAATGGATGAGATATTTCACAAATGTGTGCATACTTGGTAAGTCTATCAACTACCACCGTGATTACACTATTTACTTCGTACTTGGGTAAACATGTGATAAAATCAATTGAAACCTCCTCCCAACGTTGGCTTGGAATGGATAAACGTTGTAATAGACTTGGGCTATTAATTATCTCAACTTTATTTTGTTGGAAAACCATACATTTCACCACAAAATTTTGAATATCATATTTAATGCCATCCCAAAAAGTTCCTTCTTAACCATATGGTAAGTTTTTAAAAATTTTGAGTTCCCTCCTAAGGGAGAGGTGTGAAATTCTAGAAGAATATTTTGTTTGAGTTGGGAATTCTTACAAAGGTATAAGAAATATTTGTACCATAATTAGTTAATTTTATAGATAAATGTATCATATGTACTGGGATTTTGCTACAAATTTTGAATGAGTGCCCACAAAACCTTCATCATTCTTCCATTCATACCTTGCTTCGGTTATCCAATTTGGATGGATAATAGAAATGGCACAAAGTGATGCTTTCACATTCCCATCCTTTCTTGAGAGTGGATATGCAAAAACATTTTGCTTCCCTTTTTGTAGATGATTTCAAAGTCATAGCCCAACATCTTTGTGACCCATTTTTACTGCTCCTATGAATATAACCTTTGTTCTAAAAATTATTTAAGACTATCATGATCTATTTTTACCTTGAAGTGTCTTCCCATTAGGTAAGGTCGCCATTTCTTAGGTGCATATATTATTGCCAACATTTCCTTCTCATAAATATTTTTTTGTAAATAAATTCCTTTGATTGGACAGATCCAAAAAGTAATGGGTATTCCTTCTTGCATTAAATCAACACCAATTCCATTTCCTTGGGCATTACATTCCACAATAAATGTCTTTTTGAATTCTGGTGTAGCTAAGACCGATTCCTAGTACATTGCCTCTTTAATATGTTCAAAGTCCTTAGTTTCTTCTGGAGTCCAAGAAAATGAATCTTTCTTCAGTAATGTTGTTATAGGTGTTCTTATTCTCCTAGAATTCTTAACAAACTTGCAATAATACCCTACCAACCTGATAAATCCTCAGAGATGCTTTATGGTTTTGGGGATTTTCCATTCCTTAATGGCTTTAATTTTGTTAGGGTCTACCTTAACACCCTCATGAGATACAATATGACCTAGATATTCCACCTCCTGTACTCCAAAGAAACATTTGGAGGTTTTTGCATATAGTTGTTTCTCCTCCAATAGTTTGAGCACCATGTCAAAATGTTGAACATGATCCTTCCAAGACTTGTTGTATATTATTACATCATCAAAAAATACTAACAAAAATTTTCTAAGGGTTTGAAAATGGAAATCATCAAAACTTGAAATGTAGAATGTGCTTTGGTAAGGCCAAAAGGAATGACCAAAAAATCATAATGACCCTCATGTGTTCTAAATTTTGTTTTCGGAATTTCTTCAACCTTCATTATTAATTGATGATATCTTGAATGAAGATCCAACTTGGTGAAGTAAATTTCTCCATCTAATTCATCTAATAATTCATCAATGACAAGAATGGGAAATTTATCTTTAATAGTGAGATTGTTGAGATCACTATAATCCAGACACATGTGTCATCATCCATCCTTCTTATGCACCAATATTGTTGGGGTAGAGAAAGAACTTTGACTAGGTTGAATTGTATCGGTGTCTAGCATTTCTGCAACCATACGTTCACTTTCACTCATTAGGTCATATAGATATTTGTAAGGCCTAATGTTTCGATGAAAAATTCCTGGAATCAAATGAATAACATGATCATGATCACAAATAGGTGGGATTCCTTTGGGAGTCTAAAATACCTTGGAATTGTTGTCCAATACCTTTTGAAGATATGGAGAAATAAATGATTTTGATGTTTGAACCTATAGTGAACATAATTGTGCAATTATGCCTCGTTTTTATTTATTTAGAAGCTTTTTCATGACATTAGAGCTGATTATATTTCATGGTTTCCCTACAATACCCCTTAATTCAAAATCCTTTCCTTCCCAAAAAAAATTCAAGAAAACTTCTTGAAAATTAAAAGATATCATACCCAAAGACTGTAACCATTGGACTCCTAGTACAACATCAGCACCACCCATTTGAATGGAAAGCATTGGACTATTCAATACATATTCTACCATGGATGGCATGACATTATGGCACTTTCCAAAGAAATTTATAGTTCCACCATCTACAGCCATTACTTGACACTCTGGTGCTAGATATAGGAAGCAATTCAATTCCTTGGTTATCTTACAATGAATAAAATTATGGGTACTACCCGAATGAATCAACAATATTAGTTTTTCATTCTTTATACGTCCTTATATCTTGAGAGTTTTAGGAGTGGTAATTCATGCCAATGCATTAAAATATATGGTTAGATTCATTCTTCTTTCTTTGGGGTTGGTTCCTGGTGTACATCCTCTTCTTTTGAGATTTCTTGTTCATTTTCTTCCTCCTCTTCACGATATATGTAAAGTAATTTCTTCTCAACATACTTATGACCTTTAGTGTATTTTCTATCACAACTTTAATAGCGCCCTTTTTCTGTTTTTTCCTCCAAATGTTGTGGTGTGAACCTTGTAGGTTGTGGAAGGCTAGGAGAAGCAACACTTCCATATTTATAGTTGTGAGTGGTAGACTTCCTTGTTGCCATATTTTTTCTTTCAAATTTTCTTACCACCCTAAATTCCTTCTCCAATGAATCATTTTCCCAAAGGTGAACCTCATGTTGGATGGTATCCTTCAAGGTACCTATGAAGGCATCAATCATATGCTCCTCTGGAATATTCTTTACCCTGATATTGAATTTTTGGAATTCCTCAATGTGCTCTTCCATTGAACCCTTTTGTTTGAGATTTATTGGTTGGCTAAAGAAGGCGTTTCTCTTTGTATCCTCATAATGTGCTATCATATCCTCTGAAAAAATTGACCAAGTGACAAGTGGTTTAAGAGAACAAATCCATCGATACCATACAAACTAATTGGGTTCTAAATATAAAGCTGCAATGCGTACCTTTTTTGTGTGTTTCACATTATGGAGATCAAAATATTGCTCCATTTGTAGTATCCATGGTACCAGATCCTTTCCATCAAACGTCATCATATCGATATTTTGAATATGGTGGGTCTTCAATCCAACGTTAGAGTCTATGAAATCATGATTAGCATGCCTTTCTTTATGATCATGAGTTTTATCTAATACCTTTTCTTCATTAGGAATCATTTCTTATAGAAAATTTTTCAAACCTTCCTACAAACTTTCCATGTCCGCTTTTAAAACATTCTTCAAATATTCCATGTTTCCTTTCATTTTTGCTTCTATTCCATTATTCAAATATTCGATGTTTCCTTTCATTTTTTATTCTATACCATCCATCTTATATTCCATACCATTATTCAAACCATTTATCTTAGCTTCCATTTTATTTTTGGTTACTCTTTGTGAGAACGACATTTGTTGCACTTGGTCTCGTAATTTAGATAGATCATGTTGCATTTCTTCCTCTTCATGCGACATAATAGAGATTTCTAAGGACTTTATGGGCGTAGAAATATTTTTTTTGGGATGAATATTAGAACCAAATACTGACATATATGCTTCAATGTGCACTTTAAATCACTTCAAATAAAAATTATGCAAAATTAAAAATTACACACATTTTTCTTGCTTTTTAGGAGCTTGATATTGAAACTATCGTATCTTTGTTATTTTGAATCTCCAAGATCTTAAATTTGGTCTTGTTTTATCTCTCTAATTCTTTGATTATGGAATTTTTTAGTAGAAAGAAATTGTACGGAGTGCCATGTGTCCTTGCTTCAACCTTCATCCTTGAAAAATATTAACAATATACTAAAATTCATGCAATTTACACCAATTTTTATGAAATTGAAATCTAATGCTTGCAGAGGAGTTATGGTGATTTTCCCAAGGTCACCTATTTGAGACGAAATTCTGGAGCATGCCAAAACCCTAACTTCTTTGGACCATATCTCCGAAAATATAGCGAACCAAGATCTAAAATTTTTACAAGCTATTCCTCGATATTTCAGCTTCTCATGATCAAAATTTCAACTTATGAACCTTCGTAGAAAAAATTGTTAGAGAAAAAATTCCAAGATGGCTTGCTTGTAGAAGTGAAACCCTAGAATCCAAACCTTTCATACCAAATGTTATGCAACCAACTCAAAAAATAGAAGAAAAGATAGATGAAAGACTTAAAAATTATCCTCTTCAAGGGGTGTTACACTACAATTTTTCACCGTCCCTGCAATCCCCCGTCCCGCACATTGTAGGGCTTATTCCGTGGCTTTTGAGCAGTGACATGACCTGAAACCACTTTCATGGCATCCCCCTGGACAAGGAAATTCATTCCCATGAAGAAAATTCCTTGTGAAAAACCCTAAAAATAGCCTTTTTTCCTTGGCGTGACTAGCCAGTTCAGCCCTCGCGCCAATGGGGGAAATCCTCCAAGGGCATAAGTGACGACTCTATACGGGAGGATTTTTTTAGGTGCCGGGCTTATCAAGGATTTCTTTTCAAAAAATAGTAATTGGAAGATTGACTACAACCAATTCCTGAATTGGTCTCTAAATTGAGTTGGGAGGTTTGGCTCAGGATCTCCATGTAGAGGAAGTGGTTTTCCACCTCTCATGGAAGCTTCCTTGAGGATAGGGCCAATCCCATGATTGTAGGGATCTCAACTCCCCTTCCACCATCTATATAAGCTTATCATTTTTCCTTGCAAGCTAGCCTTCAAGAGCCTTCATAGCCTAGATAATGCTGCAAGAGCCTTGATAGTCCTCATAGAGCCAAATGGTATGAGATTGGCAATGAAGAGAGAGGTTGTGTCCCCTTGACATTACAGGCAGAAGCACCAAAGTGTATTCGATGTTCGACCACATGGGAAGAGATTCATCATTAGTGCCAGGTTGTATTTTCCTTTGTATTAATTAATGATAAGCAACTTTGGTTATGGTTCCACTCATATTGTTCATTATGATCATGAGTTGTGTCTTCTCTGACTGATACATAATTTTATATATTTGGTTTTACGCTTGTATGTTCATCGTGTTTCTTGTATGTGCAGGTGTTTGATCGCGACAAGCAGGAGAATTATGATCTTTCGGAGCAAGGAAACAGGAGCGCTATCTTCTCTATGAACAACAGTGTTGGACTTAAGGTAGGCCTTCTTCGCAATTTGGTCTATTGCAATTACGAATTTGCACCTTAGTGTGATACAATTGTTGCTAGACCCAATTTGTTGTAGAGGTAAATTCCCTCTGTAAATCCCCAGTCTCTTCAAGGACCCCGTCCTCATGGGTATTTTTCCCACGCCACCACCGCACACTGTTCAAGTTAATATGATCTCTAGGTCTGACAACCCATGGATCATCCCTTCGCCTGAATAGGTGACTAATTTTGGAGAATCGATGCCCTTAACTTCAGTAGAGATTAATTACTGTGAAATTTTCGCCGCATCTGATCCTCCTCCTCCTAAAAATTCTCCCTCGAGCATGGCTTTAGATATCTATTCTCAATCCCCCTGGCTCGGCGAGGCTGACTCGCCTGATCCTCTAAAAGAGATCTTCCATTCTGATGAGGCCATTGTTGAAACAATGTCTCTTGAGGAGCTACCTTGGAGCGATGGACATCATCGTTCCTCCTTCATGCCCAGCCTAGGGGAAATTTCATATTTTCCAGAGCGTTTTGCATCTCAGTTTCCTACTCCACCTCTCTAGATGACCATATTAACTCATGAGGTCCTTTCGGGAGGAAACCTGAGCAACATTACCCAAACCATGCCAATCGACATCTCCGTCAAACCGGGGATAGTCAAGAACATACATGTGGGAGTGACTTGTTCTCCTCACGAGATACAAGTTTATACCGATATTTTCTGTGAATTCAGAGATGTGTTCGCTTGGTCCTATGAAGAAATTCCTGGGATTGATCCCAGCATAGTAGTGCATGAGATTCCTACCTATCATGATGCGAAACCCGTGCGCCAACGCCTACGCCCAGTGCATCCTCACAAAGCCACTGCCATTAAAGCAGAAGTTGAAAAACTTTTGAATGCAGGCTTCATTTACCCGATTCCCCTCATAGAATGGGTCTCAAATATTGTCCCTGTAGATAAGAAGCAGGGTACTATAAGAGTCTATGTTGATTACCATGATATTAATGGGGCCTATCCTAAGGAAAATTACCCACTCCCTTCATAGATCAAATCATTGAAGAATGTGCTGGGAGTGAGATCTATTCCCTAATGGACGGCTTTTCCGGGTACAATTAGATAAATATTTTACCTGTCAATCAACACAAGACTGCATTCATCTATCCGTGGGGTACCTTTTCTTATAAAAAGCTCCCGTTTGGCTTAAAGAATGCTGGAGCTACTTTCCAACATGCTATGTCTTACGCATTCCATGACATATGCCATATTGTTCAGCCTTATCTAGACGATATGCCAGCTCATTCAGCTCGGCGAGAGGACCATCCTGAACACCTCCACCAGATTTTCCTTCTCTCTAGACGCTATAATATCTAGCTTAACCCTCATAAATGAATTTTTTGCATGGATTCTGGCCGTCTTTTGGGGTTCATAGTCTCCAAGGATGGAATTTTCCTTGACCCCCTAAAGGTCGAGGCTATTGTCAATCTCCCATCACCCTCTTCGTTACACCAATTGCAGAATCTACAGGGAAAAGCTAATTTCTTACGACACTTCATCTCGAACTACGCAGAAGTGGCCAAAGGATTCACACGTCTTTTAAAGAAAAATGTTCCCTTTCATTGGGATGAGATTGCTCAGCGATCCTTCGAGAAGCTCAAGACATTACTCGTTAATGCTCCATTGCTTCGTCCTCCAAACTATCACCATGACTTCACTCTATACTTAGCCGCCACATTTAGCACCATAGCTATGGTTCTGGTGTAGGATGACGATGATGGAAATGAACACGTTGTTTATTATCTATTACGGAATCTTCTCGACACAGAAACGTGTTACGCTCACATCAAGAAACTAGCATTAGCCGCAGTGCAAGCTGTGCAGCGTTTCTGCCACTACATCCTGTTGCGTACAGTAACCGTGGTTTCAGATTGGAACCCCATGATGTACATTCTATCTCAACAATTACTGGGGGGCAAATACTCCAAATGGATCGTCATCCTTTAGGATTTCGATTTAGAGTTTACCACTGCTAAGTCGACCAAATCACTAGTTTTTATGGATCTCATTTTCTCCCTCCCGAAAGACTCCACTCCATCCCATTCTGAGGATCATATCCCAGACGAAACGCTCTTCCTTACCAGTACTCACGATCCATGGTACGGTGAAATTATTGTGTATCTTCAAACATCAACATTCCTGATGGAGTTGACCAAAGATGCCCGACGTCGGATTCGGCATCAATCTCAACCCTACCACATTGTAGGAGATACCTTATACCGAGTTGGAGTAGATTCGGTGCTCCACCGATGCTTGACCCTGGAAGAGGCTGAAAGATTCTTGAATGACTGTCACAGTGGCACCTATGGCGGTCACATTTCTGGATATGCCACTGCCCAGAAGATTCTATGTGCGGGCGACTTTTGGCCATCGATATTCAAATACTATATTGTTGCAGTCCAAAAATGTCATGCGTGCCAGGTTTTTCAATGCAAGATGTGCACGCCACCTCTCCCTCTGCACCCTATCATTACCGTCGGCCCTTTTTCAAAATGGGGCGTATATTTCATGACGTGTAACCCTCATTTGGTCGGGGGGCATGCATATATAATCGTCGCTATAGACTACTTTACTAAGTGGGCCAAAACGATGCCTACACTAGCCGCCGACGGTAAGACAACTGCCCAGTTTATTTTCAGCCACATTATTGCACGTTTCGGGGTCCTTCAGGCCATTGTTACCAATCATGGCACTCATTTTCGAGATTACATGATGGTCGAGCTGACATTAAGATTGGGCTTACGACATGATAGCTCAATGCCATATTACCCCCAAGAAAATGGGCAGGTTGAGGCTGTGAACAAATTTTTGGTCACAATGCTTCAACAGACAATTGGTATTCATAATTCCAATTGGCATCTCCAATTTTTCTCAGCTCTATGGGCCGACCGGACGTCAGCAAAGAGCATGACCGGATTCACACCATTCCAATTGGTGTATGGTCTGGAAGCAACTCTTCCGATTGAGTTCGAAATTCCTTCCTTAAAGTTGGTTGTGGAACTTTTGCCTGACATTTCTCCTGAAGAAGAGCGTCTCTTGTATTTGGAACGGCTGGATGAAACCCGCCGCTTGGCTGCCTTAGTCATTGAAGCACAGAAGAAGCGAGTCAAATCTCACTTTGATCAATTAGTTTCTCCACGTTCCTTTGTCGAAGGGGACCTCGTCCTCCTATACGACCAAGCGCACGACAAACTTGGAGCAGGAAAGTTCCAACCCATGTGGCATGGGCCCTATATAGTAAAACGAGTATTGAAAAATGGGGCTTATGAGCTTATTGACTACGAAGGAGTTCCGTTGACGCAGCCTAGGAACGGGTTGTACCTTAAAAAATACTATGCTTGAGTTATTTTTGGTGCGGTGTGTGTACATAGGTGTGTATATTCATTTGTGTGCATGTGTGGTGTGATGTGCATTGTAAGCGTCTTTCTACTGATTGGGTCTTCCTGATTGTGCAGATGTCTATTACTCCTTTTGTCGGTTTCGCGGATGGTGCCTCCCACAGTACCAGGAATCTGTCCTCGACAGCCTGGGTAATCTATGATCCTGCTGGTGAGTTGGTTAATTTGCAGGGTGTGTGTCTAGGACCTACCACAAATAACGTTGCGGAGTATAGTGATGTTTTAGAATTATTAACCGAGGTTGTTAACCTCAGTATTTGTGCATTACTTGTGTATCTGGACTCACAGCTTGTAGTATTACAACTTAACGGTCATTATTCAGTAAGAAACCCATCAATTTTACGTCTGTATCTACGTATTCATTTACTGGAAAGAAATTTTGATTACATTACATATCAACACATACCCAAACATATGAATACATTAACAGATGCAGTAGCTAATTTGGTTTTAGATCGACATTTGCGCAACTTATAAAAACATCATCACATGTAAAAGGATCCATCCATAAATAGATATATAGATATATATATCGAATATTTTACAGTTTGTGTACATCACATAAAGTCAAAAAATATACATGTTCGTCCTAATACAGCTGGAGACGACATGTCTCTCAAAAATATATGCATGAAAAATCCCTAGATGTCTAATCAGCATGGTGCTCATGGTAACATGTCACCGTGTGCACCAAGCGTCTCAGGAGTCGGTGGAGGCGATTAGGCACCCCCACCATGTGTCTCTGATATACCATCGAAACATCTGCTAGTCAGGCATAGTCTGGAATCCCCCGAGCAATGCCCTCAAGGTTTTGGATCAGCTCTCCTCCTTCGGCACCCTGTGCCTGAGGGTCATATGCGAGGGGAGTTCTCCGTGCAATAGGCGACATGCCGGCAGGTCTCTCTGGGCCAACATCTGCATACACATAAAAATTTTGTTAGAATGGGCATGTATCAAAAAAAAAATCATAAATACATAAAAATAAAAAAGGAGAGTCATACCCAGCTCCTCGTCCAAGTCCTCCCCCTCCGGGAGCGGAAGATCTGAGTCTCCAGTGAAATCAATCCTAGCATAGGGCCAATCCTCAACCACGATCAGTTGACGTTGTAACCACACAAAGAACTTGAGCCTCCAGGACATCTACTGGCCCCCTCCTAACCTGGGCATAAGTGCTACCCAGCGAGCCATCCTCGTCTCCCTCGGTATTGGCTTGGCAACTATTGCCCCTTGGCCCTGGAAAATGGGTAGTCATTCCAGGATGAACGACACCAGAATGGAACCGTATCCAAACTACTTCAGTTTGGATTTCTTGCACTTTTTTAGTTGCCTTTTGATGTTGGTTGTCACTCCGGTGGCCCAATCAAATAGTGTAGGATTCATGCACTCGGAGGCTAGAAGGAGTTGTGCCTTTGTTGCCTCATGCGAGGCTTGCGATCCTACTGCCTACGTAATGTTATGAAGCACTACTTGAAGTGCTAGATCGCGGACAGTGTGGATGTCTACTTTCCCACTACCTGATCCTGTTCGTGCCCTTGGGCACACTCCTGCCATTACCATGTCCATTTTCTCTCCAGAAGGTCTGCTGCTCGTTATGATTAGCACTGGGCCTCTGCGCGACAATCCGGTTATAAAATAAACATCAAAGACCTCAAGAGCTAATACTTGGTCTCGAAGTTTAAACACTTCCTCGTTTTCATCCCATATGCTAACCAAGTATTGTAATAGTTCAAGTTGAGCTCGTAAGCATGGCGTAAGGAAAAACTTCTTGAGACCACAGTCTCGAAGTGCACTCATGCAAGCTTCATTTTCCATAGCCATGTCATCCTCTTCCCTACGTTCCCTCTCCTTCCATTCAATCATCATTGTGCTTGGATACCTGCACCAACATGGTCAAAAATACCTTGTTAGATCTCTGTAACGCTTAAGAATTCATTTGACTGGCTCATATTTTTGTAAATTAACGCGGAAAATTGAGTTGTGCCATTAGCGTGACTGTTTTTCTAACAATCATGCCAATTGGCGCGACCCCTTTGCATAAAAGAGCCAACTGGCGCAGGTCCATGCCTGATACCCGCGCCAATTGGCGGAGCCCTAAATTTGCAAAGGGTCTCCTCCAGAGGTCGAATGCACAATGGAAATTCATAAAAAATGGATCAAAACAGAGCTTAGGGGAGCACCTCTTACCTGTAACTGACGAGAATCTAAATGGTGTCTTGGATCAGTCGCAATCACTGCCGTAAGTTTGCACACAAAAGACCATTGTTGCTCTCCAAATGAGGTAAAAAGTAAAAGTAAATGTGTTTTTATTATTTGTGGCATATTTATAACTTTTGAAGTCCAAATTAGGTTTTAAAAGTCATTTTTCTCAATATTTTAATATATTTTGTCGAAAAATGGATTTTACACTTGCTTTTATGTGAAACGACAGGTTTTTTCGCAACTTGAATGGTGATACGAGTTGTATTTTACACTTTTTCAGACTTGATAAAAACACGAAAAAGTCATTTTGGAGTCATCTTTCAGCTCTTTTCTGACTCTCTAAACATGAAAATATTGCTAAGTCCCTTGTCGTTTCGATCTCATTAAAGTGGCCACGAAACGACATCTACCCAGTATACGTTTACCCCTTTTTCAGGCTAGGATGGATTATTTACGAAAAAGGAATACCCTAGCCTATCATGACTAGGAGGCTTTCTCAGAAATAATTTTCTACCTTTTCGGATCTGAGGAACTATTTACGAAAAGGGACCATTGGAGTTTACTTTTCTGTTGTCTTTTCAAACTCTCTAAACATGAAAAGACGTCGAGTTCTTCCTTTGTCAGACTCGTTAAATCCTGATGACATTGGATTCAATCGTAATGACGATATTCGAGTTTCTCCTTCCTAGGGCTCGTTAAATGTACTAGGATGGATTCATCCGAAGGACGGACTTATATTACAAGCATATGTTATCCCCTTCAAGCTTGTTTTCAAAAATAATTGGGGTACTCGCCAGAGATGGTGGGGAAAAATGGAACCAGTATCATTGTCGTGTCGGCAGTATGTTGCTCTTGAACATGGCACTTGCCTGAATACGTGTCAGGTTGGGGACATCTCATCTCGTTTTCCACTTGCCTCCGTGGGTTTGGTTGATCCCTTTTGACCTCTCATCTACTCTTTGCCTCGTCATCATGACCTCGGATCTTTTGATGTCAAATGCTGCCAAATTCACTATCGTGCCACCAATATGTTCAAGAGAAGTTGACCTCTGCAAGTTTCAACCTTCCTCTAATTCTCATTTGATCCTGATTCACGAAGAAATTATGTTCCTCTATCTCGATTCGATGATGTTGGAAACACTATGGCCCACCTTCGATCAAGGTCACTTCCTGTCGACTTCAGCTCATTATCCGGGAAGCTGATCTAGAGACTCCCTTCTGGTACCTTGGAGCCTGCATGCCTCAATGGCAGGTTCTTTGCGTTTGACGTGAGGTTTTCATCATTGGCCTCCGATCAAGTGATTCTACAGGTGTTCGACGCCAGCTCACTGATTCACATGCCATAGATTGTACCTATAGTACCTTGAGGACCATTGTCACTATTGGTGGTACCTCTCGCGTTTGTTAACAACTTTCATCATTGGCTAGTAATCAGATGATGTTCTTGCATGTTCGACTTCAGCTCACTTATTCACATGCTAGAACTTGTACTCTGTTCGGGTCGAGATGGAGCACAAGACCCTATATTTTGTCTGTTAGAATCCAAGCTACGATTTTGTGGATTATTATGATTGGTTACATGACTCACTGATTGGATGGCTACGACCATACCTGAGTCTCTTTATTGATCCTTACTAGATGGTTGTGTCCATGCCTTGGATCTGGATTATTGTATACTCTGTTATGAATGGCTATGCCCATACCACGTATATCATGTATTTGAGATATCAATTTTACTTCTCTACACAGGTTTTCCGACGGCAGTTTTTTCAGTTGGACACATTCTCGTAAATTATTTCACCCCTCTCTCTCTTTCGGACCTCATGCTTTAGGGGGCATCTGTTACACAGCAATTTGTCATCGTACCTGCAATCCCCCGTCCCTCACATTGGAGGGATTATTCCGTGGCCTGTGAACAGTGACATGACCTGAAACCACTTTCATGGCATCCCCCTGGACAAGGACATTCATTCCCCTGAAGACAATTCCTTGTGAAAAGCCCTAAAAATAGCCTTTTTGCCTTGGCGCGACTAGCCAGTTTAGCCCTCGCGCCAATGGGGGAAATCCTCCAAAGAGGTCACGCCAACTGGCGCTCTGTCCCAGTGTTGCACCCACGCCAGGCTTAATAAGGAGTGTTTTTTAAAAATAAATGGCAGAAGATTGACTCCAACCAATTCCTGAACTGGTCTCTAAATTGAGTTGGGAGGTTTGGCTCTGGATCTCCATGTAGAGGAAGTGGTTTTCCACCTCTCATGGAAGCTTCCTTGAGGATAGGGCCAATCCCATGATTGTAGGGATCCCAAATCCCCTTCCACCATCTATATAAGCTTGCCATTTTCCTTTGCAAGCTAGTCTTCAAGAGCCTTCATAGCCTAAAGAATGCTGCAAGAGCCTTGATAGCCCTCATAGAGCCAAATCAGTAGCAAGGAGATTGACGACCGAAGAGAGAGGCTTGTCCCATTCCTGACGAGCTTTACTGAGACGTATTCCGTTGTCGACCCGTCGAAGGAAGATTTAGCGTCAGAGCCAAGTTGTATTTTCCTTTGTATTAATTAATGATAAGAAACTTTGGTTATGGTTCCACTCGTATTTTTCATTATGATCATGATTTTCGTCTTCTATGACTGATACATAATTGTATATATTGGGTTTTACACTTGTATGTTCATCATGTTTCTTGTATGTGCAGGTGTTTGATCGCGACAAGCGGGAGAATTGTGATCTGTTGGAGCAAGGAAACGGGAGTGATATCTTCTCTATGAACAATAGTGTTGGACTTAAGGTAGGCCTTCTTCGTAATTTGGTCTATTGCAATTAGGAACTTGCACCTTAGCATGATACGATTGTTGCTAGACCTGATCTAGGCTAGTAGGGATCGCCTCTGTCTGTAGAGGGGATTTACCTCTACAACATAAGGCATTCATAGAATTGAAATATCACCTCTGTTCCACCCCAGTCCTCACATTACTAGACTTGCAACAACCATTTGAGATCAAGACAGATTCCTCTAACTTTGCTATTGGGGTAGTTCTTACTCAACAGGGGCATCCAGTGGCATATCACAATGAGACAATGTCTGACACAGTTCGCAGGTATCCCACTTATGAAAAATAAATTTATTCCATTATGTGGGATTGCCAACGATGGAAGAATTACATTCTAGGGAAGGAAATTTTCATCCACATAGACCACCGACCCACGCAGTTCAAACAGATAGAAGGGAAGTACATGGCTCCATGAGCATTATACATGAATAAATCAATGAAATACATGGCTTCTATGATCATATCCTATGGACCAATGAGTCAAATACATGATACATCATGAAAATTACATCATAATTAGCCCATACATGTGGCTGCAAAAATGACTCATGATACTCCGCCATAACAAGCCTATCATCAACATGACTCAATCTACTATTGACTGGAATTAATACCAATACATAATGATGAGATAATATAAAGTAGATTTTATTTCCAGCTTTCATTTACTTTTGGATTTTAAGCACTATACTGCAAAACATTACTCTTGAGTAAATAGCCGCCTCAGACTGAGTACACTCTTGGAACAAAAAGTCGTCCCTGGGTTGATAATTAATGTGAAGGTAATCAGGAGTTAAAAAGACCCTTTTTATCGCTCCACAAACTTGAGCCTTGGAAACCAAAGTGAAGAGTTAGATTATCATGTGCATAAAAAATTGTTGTATCACTTGGGCAATTTATGTATACGACAGGAAGAAAGAAAAAATATCATAAGGGAGGCGCACACATCATTGATTGCAGGACATTTCGATGTAGGAAAGACAATAATGCTTCTGCAAAGGTATTGTTATTGGCCACACATGAATGAAAGTGTTTCTCATTTTATTAGAGGATCTTCTTTATGTGCAATATGTAAGTCTAGAAATAGGAATCTTGGTTTGTACACACCACTTCCAGTTCCCTGTCATTCTTGGGAGAGCATCTCAATGGATTTTGTAGGAGGCCTTCCTATGTCAAGGAAAGGTAATGATTATTTGTATGTTTTGGTAGATAGGTTCATAAAAATGTGTATTTTGATGGCATGTAAGAAAACTATTACAGCTGAACAAACAACTAATATTTTCTTTCAAAATGTATGGATCCATTTTGGTCTTCCTACTTCTATTGTAAGTGATTGAGATTCTCGATTTGTTGGGAATTTTTGGTCAAAATTATGGGACATGATGGATACAAAGTTGAAGAAGAGTAAATAATTTCATTCGCAAACAGATGGTCAAACAGAGGCGGTAAATAGGACTTTTACTCATCTTCTAAGAGGCTATTGCAGCAAGCATCTCAAGTTGTGGGATGAATAGTTAGACTACATACAACATGCATACAACCAAGAAAAACATTCTTCCACAAATACATCACCATTTGAGGCATGTTTTGGATACTTGGCAAGATCGCCATTGGAATTTATATTTGAGAAAGATGTTGCTATATATGGACATAGTGACATAGATAAAGCAAGAAAGTTCATTGAGAAAATTCAGTTGGTACATCGCATACTGCAAGAGAAACCTGAGAAGAGTCAAAGCAGCTAGAAGGCAAGGCATGCCAAACATCAGGTTGATCACAAATTCCATGTTGGAGATGAAGTTTGGTTGTACATAAGAAAATAAATATTGCAAGGGGAAGGTAAAAAGCTCAAACCAATCCATTATGGTCCATTTAAAATTTTGGAAAAGATTGGTACAAATGCATGCAAGCTAGATATATCTCCTTATATGCAAATTGATTATGTCGTTAATGTTGATAATTTGAGATTTTTTTAGCCTCCTTTGATTCATGATCAAGGAGAGCATGTTTAGCTACCATCAATAGATGAGTTCTGGCCAGAATATCTTGATGAACTTCAGCAAGATCTCATACTTGACAGAAGAATCAGAACTTCAAGAAGAGGGAATGTTGAATACCTTAGAGTTGGACTCAAAGGTCAAAATCATTCAAAGGAAAAATTATTGGAGATTGGAAAAGTGAGGTAGTTGTACCCTCACTTGCTAAACAATTTATAATATCTTTTGGGGTCCAAAAGGCTTCTAGTGGGAAGGAATGATCTAAGGCTCAATTTTTAGCTAAAAATTGAAAGTGCTAAGAATTTCTTCGAACCTGAATGAAAGGATAGAGTTTGTCGCCAGGATTCCAGCGCAACTCGTTTCATCAAAATCCGAGTTCGTATGACTAAGTTATTGTCTATTGTTCATTTTCCAAAACGAGCAAAAAATGAGCAGAACAGGTACAATGATGATGTGGCAGGTACAGTCAGCATTGAAATAATATTCTCAGATTGCAGCTAGTGACACTATGACAAGTTTCGTCTTCAGTTTCACCAGATGGGTTAAGTGAAGACAAAAATTTCCCAATGACTTTCAAATTCTTCCTAAGTTTGAATTTGTATTTTTTTAAGGGTTGGAGTGAAATCCAACTAGAGGACACCACGTTTCCTCTCTGGTGAACTACCTCCTAACCCTAAGGTCAAATTATTTAATGTTGGGGACATTGGGTATGGTGGAATTACAAATATATATATATATATATATATATATATAGTTTCAAACTTATATATATTAGCAGTCTTTACCATAGTTAGAGGAGCCACTAATCAAATTTGGAGAAGGGTCAGATAGGCGGGATCGACAAATATGGTAGAGGGCCTATTTATTTATCAGAAAAAAAGTATATGGAGGAGTCAAGGCTTGAACCCCTAACCTCCTACCTGCAAACCGAGCACCTAACCATCTTTGTTTTCGGGTAGTTCTTACCCCTATGGTCTTCCCCGCACATTTGTATTAACACTATCGACCTGTTGCGGGTTGGAGGGGGCTAGCCCCTCAAGATAACCCCCTCCCTATGTGGCCACTCCTCAAGAACTGGGTGCTATAACCATTGGAACCGGTGGGATATTTTAAACACGTTTAATTAACTTAAGATGTGGCTTAATGACGTTAATACGTCATTAGCACATAAAGCGTGATTAAAATTTAATCATATCTTATCTGCCACTAATCCTGCTTATGTTAATTAATCCTGAAAATTAAATTGGCAGAAAATTCGGAGGCATGCCAATTTTGGCAGTATTTCCAAATTTAGAATTTTAACTGGCAATCTCTCCAGTTTTGGAGGAGAAATTGGGGCAAAGTTGGTTTTGGTCATAACTGACTCAATTTTCAATGAAATTGAGCTCATTAAAAGTCATTCCTAGCTAATTTTCATGCTAGGAACATAATGGAGTAGGTTTCAGAGGCATAAAATGTCATATACAAGTGTTTTAGTGCATTTGAATATTTTTGAAGGCTAGGGCCACTAAATGTTGGGGTCATTTCCAAAGCATCTAGAGTCCAAATTCAACAAAAAATAGTCATTTTTGGGAGATTATGATGTTTTAAACTCATTGGAATGGGTTCCAAGAGGTTCTGAATCATGTAACAACAATTTTAGCATAATTGAAGCTAATACAAAGGTCACACTATGAAGCTGGAACAAGGAGATATAACCTAGGAGGGGTGAACTCCTTTATCAAAATTCTCTGTGTTAAGATATGTTATATGTGATTTCTATGATTACTATTGATTTTGTTCTATCATTTAAAATTATGCTTTGTAAGCTTATGAAAAATTCATAATTTCACTAAGTACATTGTTTGCCAATCACAAGTTCATAAACAAACTCATGAAGGGTAAGTAAAACAATGCAAAGAAAAGCTTATATTTGGAATGAAAATAGCACAAAATTAACTATCAAGTAATTTCAGATCAAAAATGTTGAATGCAGATGAGGTGCATTTTGTCTTAGCGAAAAATAAATCACAGTTCAGGATAAAGTTTGAGATAGGGAAATTTATATGCAACAACATGACAACAGGAGAGGAGGCTGACAAGAGACTAAAAGAAATGAAGTTTTCTCCTAGCTTCACATGGTATTATGAAATATTTGGGGTCATTTCTAAACTTAGGGTGGAGAATAAGTCTACACCGTACATTCATACACAAAGGCCAGACATAGAGTAATTCAGGAATCAACCACAGTGGACAGAGAATACCTTACAGGAGGCAAAGGAACAAGCTATATCTACTTCAGATTTACAAACACCTATACCTCAAAAAAAAAATAACAAAGAAGAAATGAAAGAAACAACAGGAAATAGGTAGAGGGAAGATAAGTCACCTTCAGTGACTGATACTTCCAACAAAGAGTTCAAGATGAAGTATAGAAAAATGGCCAGGATACATATGGACATGGGTGAAGGTAAATAAAAAAAGCATGAGACCATAATTAATATCCTAGATACTCCAGGATCATCTCCAATGGTAGGACAACCCCTCACTTCTCCTACTACCTCAAATTCTATCATAAATCAGCAGCAGGCCCTCATAACAACTACATCTAGTGCTACTATAGGAGAGAGGGAGAAAACAATATTGATACTTTCAGAGAGATAAAACCCAAAAATGAAATCCTGAAAAATAACACTTACACCCAATTTTGGAAGCAGACCTATAGCTCACAGAGTATACTGTTATCTTCCTTTGATTCAGAGAAGGGGAAAATGCATATGGAATTTCTAGAAGCTCAGATTGAAAAACCAAATATGGAAGAAGACTACAAGCAAAGTTCCTTTGAATTCAACATCAAGGAAATCCACTGCATCGACTAGGTGGAAATGCACAAATGGACAGGTGAAATCATATCTTCCACCTTAACCAACACAACTATGAATTTGTCTAAGTTGTAGGTCTCCTTGGAAAATATACAATCTCATCTCAAGATGGAAAAAATCTCTTCAATGTCCAAGGATACAAGGATAAAATCCTTGGAAGATATGGTTGTGAAGATATGATATGACCCATCAAATTTGCAGGCTATGGAGGATATTATTAAGAAGAAAAATGTAGATATAGCAGCCTTGAATAAGCAGCTGAAGATGTCAGTTACAGAGGACCCTCTTACAAAAGAGATACAAGAGATAGAGACACATAAATCTGACATTATGAACCTCATCATGGAGCAGACTGCATAATCGAAAAATATGGAGATCGAAATGGAAAATATGGTCAAAGAGAAAGAACAAGCTACCAAAACTTCAATTGTTCCTTTAGAGGTTGTACCCTTTACAACCATTCCTGCATCAACAACTTCAACAACTAGTACATGAGCTGATGCATATTAGCTTGCTAAATCAGTGGAAATAATGTCATTGCAGACAGAATAAATAAAAAGATTGCAGGCCCAACACAAGATTTTACAGGATCAGATGGTAAAGACTGAAATTGCTCATTCAACAGTCATAGAGATATTAGAAGTAGATAGAGAGTCTACATAAATATATAAAGGAGTCATCTAATAGAAACACCTTGGGGAAAATCATATAAATCATATGGACTAGCATCACTAAATCCATGAACAAAATATTTCCATATATCCAGATCATTTTTGAGAAGAAGGACCTGATCGAGAAAGCTAACAAGGCCATTTTAGATATAACTAAAGATCTAGGAGACATGCCTAACACTTTTAACAAGATCATTAAGTTTTTAAATTCCAAAAAGAGATATGAGCTTGATGATATGGGATTTCATGACATGACTGAAACAATTCTGGAGGTGAAGAAAGTCCTTACACTAAGAAATTTGGTACAACAACTTGAGGAAAATTGTAATGGACTCGAAATTGCACTCAGCATGTTCTTCAACAGAATTGAGCCATTAACCAAAAGGGGTTGGCCTTCTCTCTTTGTCATCAATGACAAACTTACATCCAGAGATGATTATATGAAGAAACCTAAGGAAATTACACAAGATACAAAAAGTTTTCAAATATTAAAGGTGCAATGATAGGAAGAGTTTTCATGGAAGCTATGAGTAATGATGTTTACATACAGCATGAGATAAAAACACATTTTTGTGGTCAAACCCACATTTTCTTGATACATGGAGGTTGATGAAATATATCGGAAATCAAACAACATACCTCTTCCTGATGAGGATCGATGGGAACATATGTGCAAGTACCAAGATGAATGAACAATAGCTACAACTAGCAATTACAACCAGCACAACAGGCTAGCAGAGCAATAGTCAGGTCGTGCAACCAATGGTTAGAACGTGCAACAACTGTTTCTCAGACAGAATTGCCAGATGTTAAGAAATATTTTAATGGATGCACCTTTTTAGAGCATGTTTATTTAATAGAGTTATGTTGTAATTAATAAGGATATTTCCTATTTTTATACAACATCCTTCATAGATTATTTTAAATACTTTATGCATTCGAAGTATCAGGGGTTGGACTCTGATCATTGTAATTTTTCTCTTTTCAGCTGCTAATACATCAACGAAGAAGACCATTCACAGGATACTTGTGCTATATGTTACTAGTGATGTCTTTACTTTTGTGATATTTGTTTCCAATATGTTTTAATCTAATTGTAAAACATAAAGTGAAGAAGTAAGATTTGTTATTTGAGCACCTTATTTCTGGCTGTGTTTGCAATATTTATGTTTTCTTCTGAAGTCTGATTGAGAAATTATTGAATGAAAACTTTTCAATCACTACTGAAATCACTCATGCTTCATTTCATGGTTCATTTAGAATTAAAAATCTAGTAACTATAACTAGCTTGCCCTGTGATTACTCTTCGAAAAATTTGATGCAACATATATCTTTTGTTTGACTCCATAGCCCAATGGAAAATAACTAACTAAAAAATATCACTTATCCAACCAAGAAACCAAGCAACCAAGCAACCAATCAATCAATCAAACAATTCATCCGTCATCATAACTAGCCTAATATCAATTAAAGAAACAAAGCCAAATTATATAGAGAGATCCCTCTCTAAAGTTGGTAGGGCTAGATCCCAGCTTTGAAAGCGGTTTAATGTTGTCCTATATAATTATTCTTTCCATTATTAAATTTATAGAACTATAACATGCCACATGTCATGTCTACATCCACCTCTGCAATCACATGTCCTGTTACCAAAACATCCATTGAGAACACATTCTCCTCATTCTGGTAGAGTATTCAGAAATAATATTTTTCTTTATATAGTACATCCATATCGGTACCTCCACATCAGAAACCACAACATATTTGTTCATATTTAATGGAGGTTCTATATTGACCATGTCTAATGTACCTATGTCCAATGTAGGAGGGTCTAACTTCTCATTCACATCTGATTTCTTGGGCTCCATGATCATTGTTGTTATCTCAAAACACTATTACCGATGAAATATGTAACCTGACCTCAAAACGAGAATTCTAGCCCAAAAAGACTCAAAAACATGAAAAAACACCCCAAAAACAAAAAAAGTGTATTCCAAAACACACTTGGTTTTTTTTGAAGGTCAAATTTCAACATTTTATAAAATTATGCTAAAAAAAAAATTGTTTCTTGAAAAAAGGATTGAAAAAACACCCTCAAAACAAAACCAGTTGATGCTGGAATAACAAAAAAAAAATTGTGTCATATTTTTGACATTTTTAAAAATAGAAATAACATTTTTTAATTTTTAAAATTCAAATATTAAAAAAAACCTAAAATTTAAGAAAAAAAATAAATTTAAAAAATAAAAGCATTTTAAAGCTTAAAATTTAAAAATATATAGGAATAAAAAAATAAAAATAAAAACAAAATAAAAATTTTAATTCAAACATTAAAAAAACCTAAAATTTAAGAAAAAAATTAAAAATTAAAAATTAAAAAAAATTTAAAGATTAAAATTTCAAAATATATAGAAATAAAAAAATAAAAATAAAAACAAAATAAAAATATTAAATTAAAAAAAAAAACAAGTTAAAAAAAGAAAGAAATTATAAAAAATAAAATATAGAAATTAAATTTAAAAAAGAAAAAGAAAATGTTTATTAAATTAAAAAAAAAAAAATCAAATTAAATTAAATTTTAAAACAAAAAAATAAAATTAAAGAGATATATTAAATTTTAATAAATTTTTTGTTGTTTTTTTTAAATAAATAAATAGCATTATTGAAATTAAGGTAAAAAAATGAAAAATTAATTAAAAATAAAAAATAAAAATAAAATCTGATAAAAATATTAAATTTAAAAAAAAATATATTAAAAAACAAATAGATTTTAAAAAATAAATTAAATTTAAATTATAAAAAATTATATATATATATATATATATATATATATATATATATATAAACTTAAATTAAAAATATATATATATATTAGATTTTATTAAATTTTAAAAAAAATATATTAAATTTTAATAAATAAATGAATAAACAAATAAATTTTGAAATAAAAAATAAATTTTAAATATAAAAGGAAAAAAAAAAACATTGTTAAAATAAAAAATTAAAAAACTTTAAAAATAAATTAAAATTCAAAAATTCAAAAAAATCAATTCAAAAAAATATATTAAATAAAAAATAAAATAAAAACAAATTAATTTGAAAATATTAAGTTTAATTAAAAAAAAAATTATGTAATTAAAAATTTTTATGTAATTAAAAAAATAATAATAAAAAAATAAAAAATATTAAAAAAATATTAAATTCAAATAAATTAAAAAAAAATACAAAATTTACTAAATTTTAAAAAATTAAATGAAAAAACTAAACATAAAATTTAATAATAAAAAAAAGAAAAAAAAAAATCAATAAAACAAAATTTAATAAAAATTATTAACAAGATTTAGAAAAAAAAAATTTAAAAACAAAAAAAATGAATAAAATTAAAAAAAAACAAAAAAAACAAAAAAAATTTAAACAAATTAAATTTCAAATATAAAAATTAAATTAAAAAATAATATTTTTAAATTTTTTGAATTTAAAAAAAATTAAAAATAAAAAATCAAATAAAAAAAATATTAAAAAATATTAAAAATTAAAAATAAAAAAAATATTTTGATAGTGGTGCGCCAATCGGCCTCGCCGGGTGGCGGCGAGGCGAAGCTATTGTGAGAGGCTGACAGGAATCGCCTCCCATAAATTCTACTGAATCAGCTCTCTGCCAGCGGGGCGTTTCGAGAATTGCCCTCTCGCGGCAGGAGGCGAGGTCAGAGAATGCGCATCACTGCCCAGGTCGGGACGAAGGTCGGCAGCTGGGCGGGCGGGGGGCTGCATGCAACCTCCCCACCCGCCCAGCGGCCGACCTCCGCTGCCACCTAGGCGGGAGGCCGATTGGCGGCGCCACCACGATCAAAAAATTATTTTTTAATTTTTAATATTTTTTTTTTAATTTCATTTATTTATTTATTTTTTTTAAATTCAAAAAATTTAAAATTATTATTTTTTTAATTCAAATTTTTTATTTTAAACTTAATTTCTTTTAATTTTTTTTTTTTAAATTTAAATTTTGTTTTTAAATTTAATATTTTAGATTAATTATTTTTTAAAATTTAGAATTTCTTTATTAAATTTATTAAATTTTAATTTAATTTAATTTTTTTTTAATCTTTTAGTTTATTTAGTTTTTCATTTGAAAAATTTAAAAATTGTTTCATTTAAAAAAAAAAAAAAGTAAATTATGGATATTTGTTTTTTAATTATTTGCACGTGGTTTTTTTCAATTTTTTGTTTTTTAATGATATTTTTTATTTTTTTTTAATTCTTTTATTTTAATTTTCTTTTTCAATTTTCAATTTTGTTTTTGTTTTTTAATTTGTTTTTTTTTTTTTTAATTTTAAAATTTGTATTTTTTTTTCTTATTGTTATTATTATTATTATTTTAATTTAAATTTTTAAATATAATTTTTTCTTTTTTGTATTTTATTTTTTTATCTAAATTTTAATTTTGTAATTTAAATTATTTTAAAATTTTCTATTTTAACTATATGGTTTTTTTTAATAACTTAGAAAAAAATGTTTTTGATGTTTTTTTTTTTAAATTTTTTTGGTTAATTTTTGTTTCTTTTCTTTAAATTATGTGTTTTTTTTTCAAATTTTGTCATTTCTTTTGATATAATTTTTGAATATTTTTGTTTTTATTTATTTATTTTGTTTAATTTTTTTATTTTCACAGTTCATTTTTTTTTTTTTTTATAGCGTTTTTTATGGTTTTTTTTAGTGTATATATATATATATATATATATATATATATATATATATATATATATATATATATATATATATATATATATATATATATAAGTTTTGTGTTTTATTACCAACATGAAAATCACCACTCTAAAAAAAAAGGTTGATGCTGCATCAATACGTTTCAAAATTAGCATGAAAATCACCGCTCTAAAAAAAAAGTTGATGCTACATCAATACATTTCAAAATTAGCATGAAAATCACTTACATTTTAAAACAAAAATTCATACTTCATAAATAAAAATATTAGAGTGTCAAAATGTGCTAAAAAAGAAGAAGAAGGTGATTTTGCATCACCACTTTTCAAAATCAGGTGCTTTTTATGCTACCAAAAAAAAGTAGGTAACAGTGCGGTTACCTATTTCATCGGTAACAATGTTTCAATAGGAAGTGTGACTATACCTAATAATGGATTTTCATATGGTTGGAATCCTTTCACCTCGTCTATGTCATCCTCTAACACAGTTGGGGGTATGTTTGTTTCTAGTGGGTTCTCTAATTCTTTTGGAAGTAAATCGTTAGGGGGATCTACATTTCAAGGGTCCACATTCCCATGGAATTCAAAAGGGGGAGGGAACATTTTTTCTGACAACATGTTTAATCTGTGGGTTCTAATCCTTTTGGTAATCCTTTCAGAAAACCTTTTTGCATAGCAGGTCAACAATGTTTTGGGAATAATTTTTCCATTGGGGGAATCTACCTTGGGGGAAATAACCAATAACAAGTTGACATGGGTGTTAGAGCTAACACCGCTAGCCCAACCACTTCCATGAGTCAAACTAACATTGGAAACCACCTCCTCCACTTGGGTCATAGGGGGAACCTAACCCTCTCTAAGCATCATTCAGCTTACCTTTCTCGGAAATAATTTCTTTTCCTAATCTCTTTAAGTTGATGAATGATCCCATCAAGAATAATCTTGCATGGCCACTTTTCCATCTGTTGACAGTCTTGGATCCCACCAACATACAAGGGGTCTCCCTAATATGAAGTCCCTATTAAACCTCGCACCATTTGGCATAGGATGCCCATCCGAAAACATGGCCCATATTCCATATACTTAAATATTTTGTTTGGCTACATTAGTTAGCATAAGAAAGAAACGAAAATGTACTTTTGAATGTGCAAGTAATTATGCCTTGTGAAGTGTTCAATTGAAAATGTATCAAGGTTCTTTCACCATAAGGAGACAAACGTGAGTATTTAGGAGAAAATTAATAGTACTATTCTAATAAAGACGCACACACACATACATATGAAATAATCATTAACCATTAAGCGAAATAGTTCACATAGACGAAATGATAATTAAATAAATTACAACACATATTCAATAATATGAGCATAAAATCCAATGAAATAGTTCAATTTATTTAGTACTTGTGAATTCCAACATATACCTCAAACATCCAAATATTAGTCTTAAAACATTCACGATTTATATAAACATGTTTTAGCCTAATGAGCTTCAAATATTAAGCGAAAAGTTTCCAATATACATTGATACATTGAACACTACCAACCTAACAGTGGAGCGTTGAGCCACTACTCACTCTCCTAAAGCTAAATAATCCTCTTCCTCTTTCTAATGCCTAGTTGGAGAAGTCAAGGCTAAAAATCCATTCTCGTGTAATGAGGCTTATTTTATAACAAGAGGAATGAACCTTCGTTATCCCCATGACCCTTGAGCTCCCGCTATGATCCAGGGATATTTGCATACCCACCTATTTCATTTGGACCCACACGGTCAACTCTCACCTTTTCACTTTTAGCACAACTTCCTATTTTTTAGCAGGTTTTCGGGTCCTACACTCCCGGAGCTGTTTTGGGGCCTTAATGATCCAGGTGGATATTGGTGGCGACCCGCCTATTCCATTTGAATCCCCACCATCATTTCTTTCAATTTTTAAGTTGCAACACAACTTACTATTTTTAGCAGTTTTTCGGGTCCTGAACTTTCGAAGCCATTTTGAGGCCCTAAACGACATTTTTTTGGGAAAAACGGGAGCAACATGGGTCCATGGGCACCTGTTGCTCACACAAAAATTTGTAATTCTCGGATAAATATTTCTAACGAGCTATTGAGTGCATCAAATGGAGATCGGATGCCAAAGTTACATCCCCGGGAAGTTGAAACACTAATTTACCCAAACAAGACCCACAATTTTGGCGCTTCATTCTGGGCTGCTTAGGTTTTTGGACGTTTTGGGTTTTACATTTTTTCTCAACAATAAATAGGCCTTCAAGCCTCATTTTTATAGAGAGTGGAGGGGCTCATATTCATCACATCTCTTCTCGTAGATATGCTACCAATGCCCTCGCCGCTCATTTCCATTATGTCTCATTGTGAATACGTCTGCAGGCTTGTAGCTACCACATCTCTTCTCGCAGACAGTCCCACGCCGCCCCCTTATTTGTTTATTTCTATTATGGATGTATTGTAACACAGCTCGCAGGCCCTCGTAGCCGCTCGCATCTTCGCAGATAAGCCACCACCCGCCCGTCCGTAAGTACATATATTTCCGTAATTTGATTTTAATAAAAGGAAGCATTATTTCCGCTGCATCTCTCGTGCTTATTTCTCTACGTATTTCATTGCATTCCGCCCAAATCAAGATCATGAACTGTGCTGTGTCTTCTCTATTCTTCTTTGCATGTCCCCAACGCAGTCAGGGTATAAGGAGTTTTGACTCAATCTGGTTGAACCATTGCAAGATCATCCTCACAAACCCTGACAACCCCCCATGGGGGAAGGAAAGAAAGAAGAGGGAGCAGGATATCCTATTAAAATCTTGCTCGAGGAGGCCCTAGAGAAACAAAGGAACACGATGATGAATAAATTTTCCTAGATCCTTCAACGACTACCCGCCCACGACACATCTACATCCAACACGTCTGCCAATAGGTCCGTGACATTCTGGAGAAATCCAATACCAATTTCAACAATATTTTCCACTCGTGGAGGAACTTAATGCAATGGGGACCATTTCTTCGTAAGGAGGGAGGAATGATCTAGGTGGATATCGGTGGCCACCCACCTATTCCATTTGGACCCACACCATCAATTTCAGATTCACTTTTAGCACAACGTACTATTTTTAAAGATGTTTTCTGTGTCTCACACTCGTGAGTCATTTTGGTCCCTAATAATCCAGGTGAATATTGGTGGCCACCCATCAAGTCCATTTGAACCCCCACCATCAGTTATTTCAGTTTGTAAGTTTCGGCACAACTTACTATTTTTAGCATTTTTTCGGGTCTTAAACTTCCGGAGCTGTTTTGAGGCCCTAAACGATGTTTTTTGGGAAAACGGAGAGAAACATGGGTTTACAGATCAATGTTTCTTCACTCAATAGTTGTAGTCCTTGGATAGATATTTCTAACAAGATATTGAGCACGTCAAATGGAGATCGGATGCCAAAGTTACATCCCCGGAAAGTTGAAACACCAATTTACCCAAATGAGACCCACAATTTTGGTGCTTCATCTCCTAGGGTTAGGTTTTTAGACGTTTCGGATTCTACATTGTTTCTCAACAATAAATAGGCCCTCGAGCCTCATTCTAAAAAATTATGAGGTTCGTAGCTGCCATATCTCTTCTCGCAGATACATGCTACCAAGGCCCTCGCCCGCTCATTCCATTATGTCTCATCGTAACACAGTTTCGAGGCCTGTAGCCGCCACATCTCTTCTTAGAGATAAGCCTACCAGTGCCCTATATGTTTATTTACGTTATGGATGTATTGTAAATATGCTCGTAGATTCGTAGCCACCATATCTCTTCTCGCAGATGAGCTACCATCACCTTGTTCGTAAGCATATTTTTTAATTTGAATTTAATAAAAGGAGGCATTTTTTCCACTACATCTCTGTATTTGTGGTTATATGTGTATTTTGTTGCATTCCTACATAAATTTGGATGTTCATGACTTGGATTTATAATGTAACCTTTTGACTTCTAAATGAATTTGACTTCTAAATGACTTTTGAACTTATGTATGACATAATTTTAAGAACCCCCCCTAAATTTATATATATAAAAAATAGGCGAATCTCATGATACATGGAAAATGAAGTATTTTATTAATAACATAATATGTATATATAATTTTTGCTAATCTCTTACCAGATTATATTTATCCCGTAAAATCATGGCGAATCACCAAAAGACAATGGCGAATCACTACTACAAAATGGTGAATCGTTGTCTAGTGGAGTTCGGAGTGTTGGTTCCAATGAAAATATGGTAATTGAACCAAGAGTAGAAGGAAGAGAACCACCGAGACCAAGCATGGCACGTGGTGACTCGTGAGGGAAGTAGTTCTCGTGTAGTTTGGAAAACACGTTCTTCTAGTTCTGCTAAGCGTAGTGTTGTTTGTCATGCTACTACTAGCACTGATATTGAGGTTGGAGAGGAGTTTGAGGAAAGGTAGCAGTGGTGGAGAATTACAAAGAGTACCCCATGATGGGCTCCATTTTTCCCTTTGGTATTTGTGCCTGCAACACCTTCTATCCATTGAACCAACAATTAGCCGTTCAACCAACAATCAACTTGACTAAGTTGATTAGGTACGAGTCAACTTAGACTAATCTTCAAAACTATGCTTTGCACTATCCCATATTTATCATACTAATGCTACACAACATTGTGCATTTGCACCTAACTCTCAATAATTCTTTTCCAAGAAAAATCTATAATAAGAAAAATATTTTACTATATTCTAAAAAGTGAAGATGTTGAAATCATGCCACAAAGTGAAAGGAAATAAAATATCTTTCCTCAAACCACCAAATATATAAAGAAAACAATAATGATTATAATAATAGAACTGGATCTATCGATCTATCGATATATGCATGATATGAGAACCATAAGCATTCAAGAGTCTAATTTCAAACTCAACAAAATCCTCTAAACAAGCAACAAACAAACCACTAAAATTTTCAAAGATATCAAGGCTAGACATTAACACAATTTCATGTACTTGAATAAGCCCATTGTTGCTTAGCATTAGACTTCTTAAATTAGTTCTTTATCATTTAATACTATGACACTATCTATGTGAAAAGAAATAGGTCCCAACTTCATCAAATCTGATTTCATTTCCAATCAAAGATCAAAACTAGCTTCGTTTCCAATACCAATATAAAATCACACATTTTCCAAATATCAATAATTATTCTCCAAGAAAATATAAAACTCGAAACTCAACAAAATTCCCCAAACACAAGCAACATATATACCATTAAAATTTTCTAAGATGTCAAAGCTAGACATCAAGGTAGTTTCATGTACTTGAATGAGCCCATTGATGCTTTGCATTAGTCTTGTTAAATTAGTTATTTATTATTTAATACTAGTCAAACGCTATCTATGTGAAAATAGGTCCCAAAATCATCAAATCCAGCTTCATTTCCTGTCACAAATAAGAACAAGCAAGACATTGTAAAAGGAAGTGTTTTTCATCCTTCACATTTCTAACATCGCAATGACATTTACTTGCATCCTATGAAATTCTAGGTCTTGCTCAATTCCTAAGCTCCTCAAAGTTCATTTTTATTCTGGTAATGATGTTTTTCTTCTTAAAACTAGCTACAAGAATATGACACTTCATCCTTTGGATTATGGTTAATGACCAATTTTTAATATTTTGTTTTTCTCTTAGTCTCTACTGCATTATCACACCATGATTTCAACTTTAATTTATATGCGATAGCAATTTTATTGGTGTTCACGTTTTAGAGTGGCCTCCTCTATTCTCCACTAGTTTGACTAAGATTGAGAATCTTTATGCCAACTAGTTTTATGCCACACCAAATTTTGACTGCATTTTGAAGCAATCTTAGGGAGCCACTTGTTTTCATGTTACTTGTCTTGTCCTTCTATATTAGGTACTTAGTCACAGGAAAACTCTCAATGGGTGAAAGACTAGCTTCTATAAGATAGGATAGGGTATATTGCATTTAATAAGATCATAAACTATAAAAAACTTTTGGATTTTCTCAATTTCCCTCTATGATTCTATAGAGATGATGCAACAACAAAATTCATCTCCATATAAGATAAAAAGATGAAGAGGTGTCTAAAATATGAGCTTCTTCTTCTTTTTTCCAAAACCAAAAATTTGTTGACCTACAATTGCACCTAAGACAAAAATTTGTTTTCCACTTTCTATTAATCATTTTCCCAACATTGTATTTCTAGTTAAGATTGTGATGAAGGTTGACTTCAAGACCTTATTGTATAACTTTCTTTGATTTGTTATTATCGCTCACAATTAACATAAATTACCTTTTTGTAATTGATTATGGAGCTGTCTTTAGTGTGACTTTTTGAAGTTTCAGGTGCCGAAATCCGGTGAAAATTTTTGAGGTAAAATCTTGGTTTTTGTTATTCAAATTGGTTTTTTGACTCTATATATGGATTCAGCGCCCTCAAAAACCTGTAAGGCACTTCGATTGTGCAAAGTTAGCAATCAAACTTCTCTTTTCAATAAATTCCTGCCTGAATTTAGAGAAATTACACCGTAAAAAGTCATCGTAAAAGCCTTCAAAAATTCGCACTAAAGACTACTCGATTGATTATTACAACCTTTTTTTATTAGCATTTACTCGCATAGCTATGCTAGAACAAAAATCCTTAATAATCCTCGCTTCTCAAAATGAGGTGGAGTCATGTCCGTAAGAACAATATCACTAATGTAAAGAAGAAAGGGGATGATGGTTGAACTTTGCTTGTTGTTTGAGAGACCTCTGTTGTACCAAAAACTTCTGATTCTTCCATTGTTCCATCACTTTATTGAGGTGATACACTTGGTTCCACATCATTTGGCACCTTTTTACAAATTTCTACATTTGCCAATACTAAAACAGAATTTGAAAATTCAGAATTTTCTACAATTTCTTCAATCAAAACTTTGGAAGACGTTGAGCATTCATCATTGTACAAGATAAATGACTCTAAATTTTTATAAACAACATGTATAGGATGGTCATTTGGCTTTTCTCAACTGTTGATCATGTACTTCATCTTACTTTCCCGGTATAGTTTCCTAAGTTGTCCAAAGATGATAATGGTAGCATAAGAAAAATCAAGTTGTAAGGTATCTCTAAGCTTCTATCCCCATGACCGAGAAGGTAGCATTCCATATCTGGGCAGGATATCATCCACAACATCCATGAGGACATTCTTGGCTAGGATTTGCTCTAATGACACCACTAGGTCCTTGATGAGGCCAAGACATTTCACCCTCCTTGAATCAAATGAGTAAAGATCATGATAAGGTATTGTAATGTCCAGTCCTAATCTATCCATAATGGCCACGGGCATGAGGTTGTGAGAGGCTCCGGAATCAAGCATGGCATTATGGAGGATAAAGTCATGGATTTTGAGGCTTATATAAAATAGAGGGACTTCACTATCTTCTAAATCGCCATCAACAACAAGACGAAAAAGAAGCTCAGGGTGATCATCACTCACATTAACCATGTCTGACATTTGATCAACTAGAAGGAACTTAGCACCTTAAACTTTGTACTGATCATTCCTAACTATTTCAGTTAGAGGAATGGAGTTAAACTTTGTACTGATCATTCTTAACTATTTCAGTTAGAGGAATGGAGTTAAACTTTGTACTGATCAATAAAAGAAGAATGAAGTTTCCTTTCCCTTTATAAGCTTTGACAACCCTTACCTTTTCCCTTTTGACACTTGTAAATTACCTTTGAACCTTTGCACTTGAAAATGGACTTTTGCACCTTCAAATGAGAGATAAAGATAGAATGAACCTCTTTTCACTCTTTGAATCTTGAAGTGACCTTTTATTTGGCATGTTTTAAATGAGATACGAAATAAACTTCTCCGTTTCAAATTTGTGAAATACTCCTTACCCTTTGACATTTGCAAATAACCTTTTTGACCCTTTGTGCAACTTGGAAAGTGACATGTTTCTCTTTCAAATGAGGTAAGAAGACAAAATAACACTCTTTGAACCCTTTGACATGAAAGGTGACTCTTTGGCTCTTTGAGTAAGATGAGAGGATAGAGTTAACCTCTTTTGCACTCCCCGACACTTGAGATGACCTTCTTAGGCATTTAAAATGAGACATTGACTCTTGAGACAAATTTTCTCGTTTTCATGAGACAACAAGACTGTTATTAAAAACTTTGAAATCTTTCACCTTTGGAATTTTGCATTTGATATTGATTCTTCAAACCAGAAAAGATGTCTTTGAAGCTTGAAATGACACTCTTTTGCATTTGACTAGGAAAGTAGGTCAAAATGACCTCCCTTGGAGCTCTGACAGTGGATCCTTTAAAAGAGACAGTGAGACAGAGTTCTTCAATTTTCCTCAAATAGTGAGACAGAGATGAGATGTTTGAAAATTTTTCTTGAAATTTGAGCCATATGAAACAAGAAATATGGCTTTATTTTAATTACATAAACTTGATTGCTCCTTCATTAGGGTTTCATGGATGAAATGGAGGATTACTGCCTTATGTTCAGTGAAAATTTGAAGATTTTTCCAAAGGCAGGGCTGAACCTAGACTTGACCTAAATGAAATGAAATGACATAACCCTAGACCTTTTGAATGATGATGATGGAGATGGTGACCTTGAAGTTGATGATGGCGATGACCTCGACAATGGTGATGATAAATGAAATGAAGCAACAACATACATGGTTTAGCCTTCTTCAGTGACCAAAATTATTTTTGAGAACTGGTTCGAAAAAGTAAAATTTATGACCTATGACTTAAAGGGAAACAACTGAAAGAGTCATTTGATCACTGACATACCTGGGCTAACACTCCCATCCACCTAGAAGTTGTATTCACATTGCTATAATTCATGGTTTCTTACCTTGGCTGTAAAATATAAACAACCACATAATGGGTATCCCAAATTAATTTTGGTGAAATTGAGTAGGTTGTAGTAGTTGAGACTTTCCACTCTTATCCTAGTAACCCAAACTGGGAAAACTAAAAAATCTTTTAGAGTTTCACCTCTAGCTTTTATCATCAATCAACTTTGTTGTCCATTATTGGATCTAGGGGATCTACTTTGATTTGTATTAATCTTCTTCAAAGAACAAGTTGGATAATTTCATCCTAATTGGACATTGTGGGAATTCACTGACTTTTCATTATTGTTGACCGTCTTCCTTATTTACATATTTTTCAAGAAACCCAACTTATCAAAATTAAACCCCGAGGCAACTATTTTTTGGGGAAACACTTAAGGTATTGAACCTTGAATCAACCATTTTCCAGGGAAACACTTTAGATAATGTTATTAACATTTTGTTCTTGTGAAAAGATGTAGGAATTATTAAATGGTAGTTAGTGACTTAGTATATGCTTGTTGGAATATAGTTATTTTTTTGTACTTAATAGTTCCCTCTCCTTGAATTGTTGTTCCCCAGTGCAGTTGTAATGATTGATGGATAAGCTAGGAAACCAGTTATTTAGATAGGTATGATAATCTGTCCATATTTTTATTGTTGTGGTAGGACACTATTAAGGCAGCATATCCTTATCACTTGGACCAAGAACCACTATGAATTGATTACTTTCATTGTTAAAATTTCCACTTTGTTGACAAAGGCTCCAATTAGTGCAAGAGAAACCAGTTTGTCTAAATCAATGGAAATGCAGTAGTAATTGGTTGGCCAAGTTTCCAATGCTAGCAAAACTAGAAGAAATTAATTGTTGTCACTTGAATTTTCATCTCATCACTCTTCAACAATTTTTTTTATGATACATGTCAGTTAAATTGTATCAACAATTACTTGGAAAACACCTTCTAGTAATTGCAAAAGGTGTTCCAACACTTGTTTATGGCCTTTACATATGCTGAGAGCATTGCAACCTTCACATTTCAATACAATTTTGCATAATGTAGGAAGCAAGAACTAAAGATAATGCTTTTATTTTCTTCTTTTTCTCTGGTAGCCAAGAGATTATATGGGAGAAGATTATTCTGTGATTGTTTCCATTACTTATTTTGAACATGGTGTAAGATATGTTGTTGTGGTTGTTGTTGCAGCAAGTTCTGTGCTTAACATTGAAGAATATGCTGTGGATTCCCTTGGTGCTGAAAATTTTGACTTCTAATAGTCGTTATAGGCTTATAGCACAAATTAAAGTTGTTGAAACTAAACAGGTTTTAGTGGTTGAAATTTCGAAGGTTGGTTTGAAGGATTAACACTTATTTCTTTAAATTCTGCTTCAACCATTACATTTTACACATCTAGGCTGATTCCTGTTACACAAGATTCAAATATTTGTTGCATCTACATCTAAGTATTCATGCCTAGTCTTGAAAGTCTAAACCTTCAGATGCCAACTCCCCATTATCTTCTCCCATCCACCTAGAAGTTGTTTTCACATTACCATAATTCATGGATTCTTAGCTTGGCTGTAGGATATAAACAACCACATAATGGGTAGAAGTTAGAAAAAAATTAAATTTGGTGAAATTGAATAGGTTGTAGTAGTTGAGACTTCCTCTCAGATTCCTCTCTCAACAACCTAAGAAGAAATTAAGACTCAATCTCAAAGGAACCTAATCTTCATCAAAGGCATATGAAAGGAATGGTGCTCATGAATGGGGCTGAAAGACATCATTTCCTATTGTAAAATGCAGACCTCATGACACCAAACCATGCTCATGATATTGATGAGAGTATTGCTGTTTTGGACTCAGAAATTGAGCAAAATAATTACACTTTTATAGCCGTACATTTGGAGGGATTTAACTTAAAGTCTTCATGCATACCATCTAATGAGGACCCAGGAAAGGAGTTTGTGTAGAGGGCTGAGGTTAAGTGTGTTAGAAACGAGATTTCAAGACCAGTAAAAGGATCCTCAAATCAACCTTCTGAAGGGTTTCTCTGTGAATCAGATTCTGTAAGTTTGAATAAAGGTTTGATTCAAAATCAACACCAGGGACGTCATGATAAGGTTTTCCTTATCAGAAAGAGCATCATTCTTCGAGCCCAAACCATGATACAAACAGGAGTGTTCTTGGCCCTGGAGACAACCTTTCCTCTGCTAGAATGAAAATATATTTTTCATGAACCAAAGAGAGCTTTAGAGGGTGGATTTAATGAAGTTATCAGTGATAAGGAAGGTTTCTCTCCCATAATATGCTATTTTTGCTGTGATCAAGGACTTATAGGTCGATTTTTACCTAGAATGTTGAGAATTCATGATCCCATGGTATCAAAGGAAGGGAATGAGGACACTAATCCACCAAAAACAACACTTGTGGCTTGTAAGTACTCTTATTTTAACATGTCACTTTTTTTCATGATGACTAAACACGGGAAAGGGACACTGCAATCTTGAGATGATCAAGTGGATTCATTGGATCATTGATTTTGCATTAACAAATCTATGTTGATATGTTCATATTTGAGGGTTCTCAAAAACTCCTTTATGGAGCACTTGCCCCCAAGTTAAAGCCATATCCTATCTAACAGTTTGCACATGGATTGGCATATATATTCTAGAATCTGGAATACACGGGGAGTCCTATGGAAGGAAGCCTTTGATGATAAATATGCATGACCTCAGGATTACAGTTTTATTGATATGTCATCACACATGAGAAGCTCCTGCAGGATCCAATGTGATGTTTTCCTAGGAAAAAAGGTATTAACTACAACATTTTTCTTTTTACGGTTAAAATGGCCTTGGCAAGACAATGCCACTCATCTTTTGTAGCCTATCTTATTGGTTCAAAGGGAAATCCAAGCTTTCTCTCATAATCATGCTATCATATTCAGTAGGAAGGAGGGTCCTTGGGTGTACCAACATTTATTACGTCACGATGATGACAAAATCAAGTGTTATTGAAGGTTTGATCTTAGACGGAATGCAGTGTTAGCACACAGCTCGTTCTTACAGATTGTCACATGTCCTTTCAGATCTGTGGACTGAGTATCATATTAGAATATTCTGGTACAGGTTGGCACTAATATGCATCAACAATTGCCTAGTGCAGACCTATTTAGAGCTATTATATTACAGAGCTTCCCAGTGAACTAGTTACATATAACTTTGTTGTTGAACACTTGCAAAGATTGGAAAAGTAAATATATATTAACTGCAATTTGTTTGTTGTATTTATGACCACAGAGGAAAGGGGGTGTTGGCATTATTTTAAGTAGGGATATAGGACTAAGTCAATGCAATGGAAGTGGTTACATCCATTGTAAACAAACAACAACTACTCCATATGCAAGATTCATTAGTAGATTTGCTAGTGAATAATCCTCTAGTTGCATCTTTTTTTTCTTAGCCTTTGAAATCATCACAAGTGCCTAGCAACCTAGAAACTACCCCAGTTATCGTAAATTCATGTTGTTTCATGAACTCAGATCTGTGGTGTGTTCTGATTCTGATATTGAGAATAGCACAAAAAGATGCCCAGTGATGTGTTGGAAACAGAGCAGGCCATGAAAGTACTTATTGGAGCATTGTAATGCCTAGCTAGCAATAGGAAATGGACTTGCATGAGTAGAGTATGAAGCCTGAGGTGATTGCCAGTGTAAATGGAAGGAAGAACTGCAAGCACCATCTAAGAGGGATGAATTTGGTCTTCCACACTGGAGCTTTTCATCTTCTTAGTAGTCTGAGGCTCTCTGGACACATCAAATCTTATGCCCTTCATTTTGAGCTCCTGAATACATCTACTCATAGCCCTAGAAGCAACCCTGTAATTACCATTTTCCCATTCTACAATTCACTTGGAATCATCCTTTATCCGAAGAAAGTTTATACCTCTTTCAATAACAATTATTAGCATCAACAAAGTGCAAATATCTCTACTCTGTTATTAGTATCAACCTCGACTACTGCCTTTAAAGCAACAACATGGTTGCCTTTCATGCAAAGATTACAACATAACTTCTAGATTTTACTGTTCTTGTAGCCTCACTCCTATCAGATTTTTTAACCAGAAGATAAACATAAAAACTGATTACAAAATGTCAAAACTTACAGAGGACCCAAAAATAGAAAGACAAAGAGGCCCAAAATACCCTTAAGATCAAGAAACAACCAACTGGAATTAAGATACAAGAGGATGATTTGGAGTTGGATTATCCATTTCATTATCTGGTAATTTTGGAGGCCGAAGTTCACCATATGCAAGATTCATTAGTAGATTTGCTAGTGAATAATCCTCTAGTTGCATCTTTTTTTCTTAGCCTTTGAAATCATCACAAGTGCCTAGCAACCTAGAAACTACCCCAGTTATCGTAAATTCATGTTGTTTCATGAACTCAGATCTGTGGTGTGTTCTGAATCTGATATTGAGAATAGCACAAATAGATGCCCAGTGATGTGTTGGAAACAGAGCAGGCCATGAAAGTACTTATTGGAGCATTGTAATGCCTAGCTAGCAATAGGACATGGACTTGCATGAGTAGAGTATGAAGTTCGAGGTGATTGCCGTTGTAAAGGGAAGGGAAGAATCGCAAGCGAGGAGAATATATGATGAACGGTCTTCCACATCGGAGCTTTTCATTCCTCTTAGTACCGAGGTTTCCGGACACATCAAATCTTATGCCCTTCATTTTGAGCTCCCGAATACATCTATCCATACCCCAAGAAGCAACTCTAATTACCACTTTCCCATTCTACACCACTTGGGAATCATCCTTTATCCGAAGAAAGTTTATACCTCTTTCAATAACAATTATTAGCATCAACAAAGTGCAAATATCTCTACTCTGTTATTAGTATCAACCTCGACTACTGCCTTTAAAGCAACAACATGGTTGCCTTTCATGCAAATATTACAACATAACTGTCTAGATTTTACTGTTCTTGTAGCCTCACTCCTATCAGATTTTTTAACCAGAAGATAAACATAAAAACTGATTACAAAATGTCAAAACTTACAGAGGACCCAAAAATAGAAAGACCAAGAGGCCCAAAATACCCTTAAGATCAAGAAACAACCAACTGGCATTAAGATACAAGAGGTTGATTTGGAGTTGGATTATCCATTTCATTATCTGGTAATTTTGGAGGCCGAAGTTCACCATATGCAAGATTCATTAGTAGATTTGCTAGTGAATAATCCTCTAGTTGCATCTTTTTTTCTTAGCCTTTGAAATCATCACAAGTGCCTAGCAACCTAGAAACTACCCCAGTTATCGTAAATTCATGTTGTTTCATGAACTCAGATCTGTGGTGTGTTCTGAATCTGATATTGAGAATAGCACAAACAGATGCCCAGTGATGTGTTGGAAACAGAGCAGGCCATGAAAGTACTTATTGGAGCATTGTAATGCCTAGCTAGCAATAGGAAATGGACTTGCGTGAGTAGAGTATGAAGCCTGAGGTGATTGCCAGTGTAAATGGAAGGAAGAACTGCAAGCACCATCTAAGAGGGATGAATTTGGTCTTCCACACCGGAGCTTTTCATCTTCTTAGTAGTCTGAGGCTCTCTGGACACATCAAATCTTATGCCCTTCATTTTGAGCTCCTGAATACATCTACTCATAGCCCTAGAAGGAACCCTGTAATTACCATTTTCCCATTCTACAATTCACTTGGAATCATCCTTTATCCGAAGAAAGTTTATACCTCTTTCAATAACAATTATTAGCATCAACAAAGTGCAAATATCTCTACTATGTTATTAGTATCAACCTCGACTACTGCCTTTAAAGCAACAACATGGTTGCCTTTCATGCAAAGATTACAACATAACTGTCTAGATTTTACTGTTCTTGTAGCCTCACTCCTATCAGATTTTTTAACCAGAAGATAAACATAAAAATTGATTACAAAATGTCAAAACTTACAGAGGACCCAAAAATAGAAAGACCAAGAGGCCCAAAATACCCTTAAGATCAAGAAACAACCAACTGGCATTAAGATACAAGAGGATGATTTGGAGTTGGATTATCCATTTCATTATCTGGTAATTTTGGAGGCCGAAGTTCACCATATGCAAGATTCATTAGTAGATTTGCTAGTGAATAATCCTCTAGTTGCATCTTTTTTTTCTTAGACTTTGAAATCATCACAAGTGCCTAGCAACCTAGAAACTACCCCAGTTATCGTAAATTCATGTTGTTTCATGAACTCAGATCTGTGGTGTGTTCTGAATCTGATATTGAGAATAGCACAAACAGATGCCTAGTGATGTGTTGGAAACAGAGCAGGCCATGAAAGTACTTATTGGAGCATTGTAATGCCTAGCTAGCAATAGGAAATGGACTTGCATGAGTAGAGTATGAAGCCTGAGGTGATTGCCAGTGTAAATGGAAGGAAGAACTGCAAGCACCATCTAAGAGGGATGAATTTGGTCTTCCAGACTGGAGCTTTTCATCTTCTTAGTAGTCTGAGGCTCTCTGGACACATCAAATCTTATGCCCTTCATTTTGAGCTCCTGAATACATCTACTCATAAAATTTCAGAAGAAACCCTGTAATTACCATTTTCCCATTCTACAATTCACTTGGAATCATCCTTTATCCGAAGAAAGTTTATACCTCTTTCAATAACAATTATTAGCATCAACAAAGTGCAAATATCTCTACTATGTTATTAGTATCAACCTCGACTACTGCCTTTAAAGCAACAACATGGTTGTCTCCAATAATTATATTGCCTCCTCCTCCATATTTTCCAGGAATACCTTGACAAACTCCATCAAAATAGCTCCATGCCTTCAATTTATCAATCTCATAGTTTTTCAAATTTCATTGGTTGTTCATCTTTATAGGTTTGCAAATACCTCGATATGCATATCTGACATGATGAACTCATGATACCCAGCTAATACGTGATATTCATGATATCCACTCAGATATCTACTCTTGCTAGCCCAACAAAATTCCTACTCTATTTTCCTGAACACTAGTTCAAAGAACACACATCTAGCATTCTACCACCTGATTCTGCTCAAATGCAAATTTGAACCTTGAGGATGCAAATTTGAACCTTGAGGAAAATTTGGCTACAGCATGTAACTTCAGTCAATCTTCACAAAATCATAAATGGTCTGTACAAACCAGAAGCATGTGTATAAATCAACTATACCCATCAATACAAAGAAAGCATATGAGATAATTGTCATGTAGCCGAAGTACAGAATGCCAAAGACAAGGTTCGTAATATCCATCTTGGTGAAGAAGTGGAATGTAGCATACAATGATACAGGAATAGGTAAAGTGTAGATGAGCCTGAAGTTAGATAAGCTCTCCACCACCAGTGGTAGTCCTGACTCCTCACTACACAAATGAAAGTAGCAGAGGACAATAGTGATCTCTGCACAAGTAACAATAAGGATAAATAAGACAATGACCAGAAACCCAAAAATGTAATAAAATAGATGCATCCAAATAGATGTTAAGATGAAGAATACTTCAATGAAAACTACACCAAAGGGTAATATGCCTCCAATGTGTACTGAGAAAACTGGTTGTATGTACCATGCATGCTCTGGAATCTACCTAGGAATTTTCAGCTACAGGAGAAATCAGCTACAGGATCTACTCGTGCCAAGAAAAATGGAAGTGAAACTAGGGTTTCAAACTTTCAAGAGAATGCAAGGCATATGAGCAATGTGGTAACTTGCAAGCTGAAGGTACCCTTTCTGCTAAAAATCTGGTGTATATTAATTCGGAATCAACGAGAAGATCTACTCGTGCCAATAAAAATGTAGGTGAAACCAGGATTTCAGAACTTGCAGGAGAATGTAAGGTAGATGAGCAAAGTGGTAACTTGCAAGCTGTAGGTAGTCAGCAGACCAAGTCCCCTCTCCTTCCAACGATGTAGAGGAATCTCCACCAACGAATGCAACAGACCTTTGTTGAACCCTCTCCAACACCGCTGCCCGGTCTAAATCGTAAATCTGAGGCGGCAGGCTGCAGGCGTACGCAACCCCAGCATCATCAAAGGGCGAATGCAGATCCAAAACCTTGCAAGTTAGTAAATCGGGGGCGAATACAACCCCATAAAATCACAGATCGGTGAATGGAAGGCAAATGCAACATTTCAGGTTCATCCGCCTTTTATTTTTCATGGCTAAACCACAATAATTATTTATTTTTAAAATAATTTTGGGGCTATTTATACAAAACTATACAAAATAGGTTCTATATAAAAAATTCGCCCCTCTAAAATCTAAAACCCTTAAATTTCGCCTCTGGGCTAAAATTACGCCCCTAAAATTATCCACTGGTCGACACAAAGACTCAATGGTTAGGGACAAAGGCTCTTGCTTCTCTTCCTCAACTATGGTTACTGGGCTCAAGACCCATCCATGATGCCCAAAATATCATCATGAAATTCATATTCAATTCTTCTTGAACATTCACAATAGAGGCTCATGTCATTGTTTCTAGGTGTAAAAGGATGAAACTTAGTAAATTGAATTAGTTATGTCAAAAATTAACTAATAGTGATAGATTACTTTTGAGGATCTTAATGGAGTATTTTTTTTAATGTGTATGTCTCTTACTTGTACACAATACAATTTATTTTTGAATTCAACAAGGAAATACAAAATAGATATGAATTTGGGTAGTTTCATCGATGATGAATATGTTGATTATGTTTCAATGCACTTATTGTACTTTCAAAATTATTGACATGATGCAAAAGAACTATAAATTACAAAAAAATATCATTATGCCCCTTAGTAGATATCACTTCCATCTCTATCTTTGTAAACACGTTCTTTTCTTTTTTCTTCTCACATCACCACAAGATTTGTAATTTCACTACGTGTCATGGTAATTTTATTTTTTTATAAAAAAGGTATGGTAAATAAATAAATATAAAAGATGTATAAAGAGGTACCGTAAATAGATAAAAATATATTAAATATGATTAGATTTCAACATCTAAGTATGTACCAAGCCTATGGTCCAAATAACATGGTATATAAAAGAGATATGGTAAATAAATATAAATATAAATAAACCAAAGATATGGTAAAAAATAAAACCTCTTTTTATATTTACTCCATACTCTTCCTTATATTTAGGGACAATAGAGAAGATGTTTTATTAAGGTGAAACATAAAGGCCAAATACCCTAATATTAATATTAAAATATTAATACTAATAATATTATTAATTATAATATTCATATTAATATATTATAATATTAATATTATTACATTGGATAAATTTGGATCATTTTGTATTTGAGTACACTACATGCATTGACTATCTTAGTAAAACATGTAAACATAAATGCAAAAGTAATGTTTAACATTTAATATTTAAAATTTAATCTAATTACTCTATTGTAGGCCTCAATGAAAAATCACCTCTCTCTAAATATATAAATTTAACATAAATAGAGTGTCAAAGCTGTATTTGTGAGGAAGCATCTACGTGATAGACGATGCGAAGAATGATTTATTATTTGCCTTCGGCTAAAGACCACCAAATTAGAATTATTTAATGTTTCGCCTTACCGAAACATTGCGCCACTCTGAAGCAAAGTGATTTCAAGAAAATATTTCTAAATGTGTAAAAAACTAGCCTAGATCCATCTTAACTCTTGATCTATCAAGCCCCTAGAGCGATCGAATATTTGGAGGTGTAAACATTTCCTCAACTTTTTCACTCAAGATCTAGAGTTAAAATGGATCCGGAGTTGCTTTCGGTATGTCACTTGAAGAAATATCTTGGTGTGATACATTGCACCATAGCATTGTATTTTCTTGTGATAAAGTATAAATCTCTAAGTCAATTAGATTTATCTTGTTGAAAAAAACATATTACATGGAAAGAATCTTCCACATGGCACAACTTCAGTGTAGCAAACAATATTTTTTCTTGTCTAAGAATTCTTAAAGTTTATTCAAGCTATAAAAAAAAACGCTTTCTATGGAATTGAAATATCCTTTGAACCCCATCATATACTCATATTCAAATGGTTTATAGTTAGGAATACCTTTAATTGCATGACTACCCATCAATAGGCAGGACTAGATTCAAATTCCTATAACTAGAATACATAGACATATATTATATGGATTTATTATCCTAATAAAAATAACACTCAAATATTAAAGAAATAACAACAAACATTTCTTAGAATTTAAAATGAAATAAAGAAAATAGTTTAACAAGAAACATTCCTTTAACATTCTAATATTATAAACAACAACAAAAATTACATCATATTAATTCAATTCATGAACCAACAACATAAATTATTTATTAGAATGTTAAATTGACTAAGCCATAGGTACACTCTATTGGAAAAATGTAACTAAGTTTGGTCTTCATAATTATCATTGTACTTATGTCATTGTAGGTTTCATGTAAAATCAAAATAAGTAAAATGTATTATTATTATCATTAGTCAATCATGTTCTTCATTCTTTTTAGGGTTTATTGAGTCAAAAGAATATTTTTCATGAGTTGATCTATTGGACTAGAATCAAGTCCCATTTCGACTTTTTAAAGGTTGAAAATTTATCTTATTTGACTCAAAACAATCATTTCGTCACCCACATGACCAAGTTGGACATGGAAGGGACAATTTGACCTCTTGGGTGTGTATATATAAAGAGAAGTTCGACCTCATTTGATCATCGGTTGGAAACTTTGATTTATCTACATGAAAGAGCAAGGAAGCAAGTGAAAGTAAAAGAAGAAAGAGAAAGAATAAAAAAAAGAGAGAGAGTGAATATCTAAAAAGGAAGAAAAAATCAAATCTTGTCTATATTTGTTCACACATGTGAAGTGTTGGGGTAACTTTTCAAGTTACAAGGATGAAATTTTGTTTTCACGAAGTTGTTGTGGAAACTTTGCAAATTTGTAGGGCGAAAATTGTGATTGGAAGTTGTGCCTTTCGTTGACTTGGCTTGGATAAAGAAGGATTGAAGTAGGGATGGTCTCAGTATTGTAGAAGGTATTGGTCTTGTTTTTTGGTCATCTATTTATTTCTTTGATTTGAATATATAAGAAAAAAAAGTTGTTTTTGGTTTTCTCCCTTGTGGCTTTTTTTCCCGAGTCTTGGAGCCTATATCTTGTGTTCATTGTCTTATTCTCATCTTCATGGTTTATTTTTTGGTAATTGTTTGATGAAGAAAACATAATAAAATAATAATAAGCTAACATATTTTCACAATCATTTATCAAGTGATTTCTCAACATGGTATCGGAGATAAGATGAGGAAAAGGCAACTTTAAGATCACAATTGTCGACATAAGCGGAAGAAATTTCTACAACAATTATCCAAGCTACTTTTGAGGAATTAATTTGTAGAAAGAATAAGGAAGGGCACAAGGAAGAAGATTAAAAGACCATCATTCATCCTCAAGGAAGAATACTACATCAATTATCCATCTATCTCTCTATCATTGAATTATCTTGGTTACTCATCATCATTTTAAGAAGATATCCATCTTATAAATCTCCCTCTTGGAAGATCTTTGATCATCACTCATTTTGGAAGGCATATTTATATAACATCAATATTTTTGGGAACTTCATCTACATTCTTAGAATCATCATTCATCATTGAATTAGTTTGAAGCTACTATTTTACCAATCACCCGTAGAAGTCATCATTCTCTCGAAAACTTTAGAGACTCTTGGAACCTTGGGAGAATCAAGATATTTGAAAGACATCATCATCAAGTAGTTTATTATCTTGACAAGTAAGTACTTTATTTCAATCCTTGTATCTGATATTCAAATCAAATTAATTGATTTTTAAGGAAGGAGACAAACTCGATGGGTCATCAAACTTTCAATCATGGAAGAAGAGAATCAATTTGGTGCTCATAGAAAATGAAATCATGGATCATGTTTTAAGAAAATTTACGGAAGGAGATAAGGATAAGACTCAAGAATTGGTCAAGTAAAATAAAGGAGAAGTTAGGGCTCAAAGAATTCTCATTGAGTCCTTTAAATATCATCCGATCCCCTTTGTTGTAGATTTTAGCACAACTAAAGCAATCTATGACAAATTGGTAACCCTATATGTAGTAGTTGAGGATTCCTAGGCCCAACGAGGTAAAAAAAAATCATTTTTTATCGAAATCACACCATATACCGATCCCGGGGAATCCTAGGCCTTGTTTTCTACTTCAAAGACCACCTCAATCAGTGGTTATTAAAACCTCGAAGAAGTAGGGTATAAGAACCTACCAAAAAAGAGAGTTACCAAAAAAGGGGAGCTAGGATGAAAAATTGATGTTATTATTCGACAATACAAAACCATGTTGTATAATATTCCAGCGTGCATTTCTTAAATAATATTTCTCTTAGATAATATTTCGCGTTGTTCAAACATGTGAACATTTTTCCCCGAGAGAACCATTACTACATGAATGCCAAATTATGTAGGGGGTTACTCGCTTTAATTCTTTACAATGGAAAGAGTCCACAAAAAATTAAGTGGGCTATTAATAGTACCAAATTTAAGGTTTTCCTACTAAGCCAAAAAAAATGACCCTTTCTCCGAGAAAACGAGGAGCTGGAGTAGATATGTACGAGAAGAGAGGAGATTCAATGCTACTTTGTTAAACACGAGCGAGTGATATTTGGGATTATGTTTTCACTTAACATGTCCAAGCGCATGAAGTTTGATGGATTTATATTGATTAGAGGCAGAGGTCATGTAATGTATAAATGAGGTTCTATCAAAAGTTTGACATGGATGGAGTTTGAGAGCTCAAGATGAACATGGAGGTGTTTAGAACCTCTTTTCTATGGTGCATTTCCCCCCCATTCAACTATATAAATGAAGAAATAAATAATCATCAATTTATTTTTGATGTCTATGGTTTCAATTGAGAGGATACAATAACATGTTTGGCATAAGAGTGTTCCAAAAGCGAGTCTAGTGATGTGCAAAGATGTGATACATACAAGAGTGAAAATAATCAAAAGAAACAATTGTGGCAATAAGAAAAAAATGAAAATGACACTTGCAAAAGATAAATAAAGTTGAATGTTGAAATTTTCAATAAGAAACAATGAAATTGGCATCCAGAAACAAAATCCAGAAAACGACACCTAGAAAATGGTTACCATGTGAGGCTTTTGATTTAATTATTCTTAATTAAATTAAAAGAAAATTGTAATATTATCTCATAAACAACTTTATAATAGTTAACTAAGTGTGATAGACTTATTTAGCTCAATAATTTCGAGTTGAGCTTCAAGGATAGGCATGTAGAGTGATTCTATTATTTACGGGGGTCCATTTGCAGTTGTAGCACTAGTGTGGTGTGAGTGGGATTAGTTAACTCACATTAATTGAGTTAAAATAAATTTAACTAGTGAATTAAAATAGATTTAATTCACAAGTAGTGATCTACCAAGTAATGAATGGTTCACTATTAATAGTTGAATGAATGTCAACCCAGTTGAGGCAAAGGTTAAAGACAAGTAAACCATCGGTTGTATTTCTAGCGAGCTGTCGACGTGCGGTTATAAAGTCACGGGAAGGCTCCTTAGGGATTGTGAAGTTAAAGAAGGCTAATTACCCTATTTAATAGTGATTAATTTCCTAGGGATTGCATGAGAAAGGATGAGCTAAGGAGGGGCTGAGAATTGACTAAGTTTTTGGTCAATTTTGCCTAAGAATTGCGTAGACGAGTTTTGTGCGGGATCGGGGTGAGACGATTGGTAGTGTGCGAAATTTCTCGGTTTGAGAAAGAATTGTATTGTTTTCATGATACTTTGAATATGTACAATATATGATAGAGGGATTTTGAGCAGTGTTCTTTCCCTAAGAACATATTGTGTTGTGTGGTTGATAATTTCCTTTCTCTTACTCGCATGTGATTGAGAGATCGTGTTTTGTATCCACAAATGTAGTAGAAGGATTCGAGTATCTTGTTTTGGTACATAACATGATCGGATTGAATCCATTGATATAATTTCTACATGGTATTATAGCTATGTTAGAGATTTTCTACATGGTATGAGAGTAGGAATTGTTTGGCAACGAGTTTGCAGAGAATATTTGAAATTTTGGATGCAAAATTTCCCAAAAAAAATAGAATATTTGTATTCCCTGTGAAAAATGCCCAAATTGAAAAAAAAATTGTAAAATAGGTTGTTAGATGAGGGAGATATCATCAATTTAAAATCGACTCTTTTTTTTAGAAAATGTTGTGACGGCTGGAAAATTACAATGTGCACAAGTCAAAAAAAGGAAAAGAAAGCCAAGGGAAATAAGTCCCAAGGCAAAAGAGGGCAAGAGATACTTGTCCAAGATCGAGATGTTTTTTACTTGTCATGAGCATGGGAACTATGCTTCGAATTTTCCATAGAAGAAGGAAAGCAAGAAGGAACCTACAATTGTGGCGGGTGAATCATTGGCTTCAAAGTTTAAGCTTTATTTTACTCTCATTGCATGCATGGCTACCCCTTTGACAATGGGATGCATGTGGTATCTAGACAACGGTTCCTCGTTCCATATGAGAGAGAATAGAGATCTCTTGAGTGACTTGGAGGAGAAGGACCGCCAACGAAAATAGATTTTGGAGATGATAGGGAGGTATGATGCAATCTGTAATACGTAAAGTTACCTTTTCAAAGGGAGTCTGGATACCCTCTCGGACTAGCAGATGTTTTGTATGTTCCATGACCCGAGGAATAATCTTTTCTCCATAAGCGGTATTGGAAGACCATGGTTATGAAGCTGATGTTTTGAAAAGGAAAGGTGTTCCTTAAACACATAGCTACATGACAAGTGAAGCAAATCGGTTCAGAGTCAACAACATGTATGCTCTCAAGGTTGAGGATGCATGCAAGGCTTTGAGGAAGAGAAGTGGTTAAGGGGCTTGGTGGTTGAGAGGGAGAAATTAGCTCTCAACATGCGACCTCGAAGCGATCTCGGAGGTTTGTGGAGCAGCCATTATTGGAGAAGTAGAGAGAGGACCGAGTGGAAGAGTCCACTAAAGTAGAGACTTCCAGGGAGTTGGAAATTTTGAGCCGGATGGGTAAAAGGGAGTACATGCAACAATATCTCCAGGTGTGAGGTGGGGGCGATGTGCGAAATTGATCCCAAGAAAGAAATTTGGATAGGGTCCACTTGAGATGGTGTGTCTCATGGATCGAACACTGGCTACAAGGAGCCCATAATATAGCGATGAGAAGGAAGGATCGGTTAGATTGATCCGGTCATATGTCGGGAGGACATAAATCATAGAGATAGGTGTTGGATACTAGAGCACATATCATAGTTGGCAACAATGCAAGCTGGATGAATGCGGATGTCACCGACAACACGAGAGAGAGTCCAATAGACACGTGCATTAGCTAACATTAGTCGGAAGACTGCGATGATAGATGCATTATACTTGATTCATTTTTTTGGAGGCTATTTATTTTAAGCGCAGTTGCATGTGCTAAGAACACTCGAGAAGTGTTGCACGCAAAAGATTCCAAAGGTACCATATCGGTATAAATTGATTCCTTTCTTGTTGCGAGGGAGTGTTGAAATTTTCAACAAGAAATAGTGAAATTGACATCCTGAAACAAAATCTAGAAAATGGCACCCAGAAAATGGTTACCATGTGAACCTTTTGATTTAATTATCCTTAATTAAACTAAAATAAAATTGAAAATCTTATCTCATAACATCTTGTAATAGTTAACTAATTGTGAGAGACTTAGTTAGCTCAATAATTTCGAGTTGAGGGTAAAAGGATAAGCATGTAGAGTGATTCTATTATTTACATGGTCCAGTTGTAGTTGTAGCACTAGTGTGGTGTGAGTGGGATCATTTAACTCATATTAATTGAGTTAAAATCAGTTTAACTAGTTCTAATTGTTTGATGAGCTAGTGTAACATAAATTGAATTAAAATATATTTAATTCACAAGTAGTGATCTATCAAATAGCAGATGATTCAATATTAATATCTGCATGCATCTCAATTCGGATGGAGACACAGTTGAGATAAAGGGTAAAGACAAGTAAACTATCGATCTATTTTTAGCGAACTAGCCAAGTGCGGTTATAGTCGGAGGAAGGCTCCATAGGGATTATGCGAGTCAAGGAAGGCTAATTATTGTATTTAATAGGGACTAATTGCTCTAGGTATCGTGTGAGCAAGGCCGGGGAATAAGGAGGGGCTGAGAATTGGCTAAGTGTTGGTCAATTATGCCTAATATTTGCTAGACGATTTTGTGCGGGATCGGTGGTGAGACGATCGGTAGAGTGCGAGATTTTGTCACTGTGAGAAAAACATTTTATTGTTTCACGATTCTTTAAATATGTACAATATATGATAGAGGTTTTTGAGCAGAGTTGTTTCCCCAAGAACATGTTGTGTTGAGTGATAGATAATTTCCTTTTGCTTACTTGCATGTGATTGAACAATCGTGTTTTATATTTTGCAAATAGAGTAGAAGGATTCGAGTATATTGCTTTAGTACATTACATGATCGGATTGAATCCATTGATATAACTTCTACATGGTATTATAGTTTTGTTAGATATTTTCTACGGTGACACATTCACGGAGAAAATATAACATGACAAATACACTTGTTAAAGTGAAGGAAAGCAGAAAGAACGATTGTGAATGTGAAAGTTACACTTTTAAAAAACAAAGGTGGACAAAAGCAAACGTTGGGAAGACTCATTGAAATGAAAGTACAATTGAAATGAAGTGAGGGATATTATGAATGGAAAGTGCGCTTTGAATTTTGACATAGGCTATACATTGTGTAGTAATTTTATTGAGGGATTGTGCTATACCTATCAAGCTTGCATAAAATAAGTTTGTTTATGAACTCATCAAGGGATTGAGCATGTGTGAGAAAGTGACTTCATGAGTTAGAAACCGGGAAGAATACTTAAACACTTAGAATAAGATCAATATAAAATGAAATGACCATAGGATGATAGATCACATTATCCTTATTAGGCTCCAAGATTCAAGTGTAGGAGGAGGGTGTTGATCGCATCATCAACACTTGACTGACACACTTTGGTAGAACTCCAACTTCTTTATTCAAGTTTTATTTTTTAAGCTGCAAAGGGTTAGTGCTTAAGGATGTATTGATTCGCCATGTACAATACCTTCTTTTCGTTACTTATCATGGTTAAATTTATCATCTCTTCTACTATTTTTCTCATCTTGAAACACATAAACATAATACTAGTCATACCTCAATTGTTTTAGAAGGATAATAAGTATACCAAAATTTACAAGCACATTCCCAGATGTTGCTCCACTACTAGCGAACTTGCATAGTACCCTCATGGAGTCACCCTAAGAAAACACAAGAATAACTTCGTTGCCGATAGGCTTGGACCAAAGTTGAATTTGTGCACTAATTTGGCAGAAAAAGCTGTGAAAAATGAGTCCAAAAACGACCCATGTAACTCCCAAAATGTAACACGTGTAAAATATTGAGGGAGGTACATTAATTTTTTTTAGAAAAGACTCTTTCATTCTCCTCAAATTCTTCCACAACTCTTCAGAATCTATTCGCTAAAATCATGACAAAAACAATAAATTGCATAGTCTAAAAAATAGGCTTTAAAAGATGCCTTTGAATCTCCCAATCTATGACACCTATGAAGAAAGGAAGGAGTTTTTTGTTTCTTTACCTCGTTCTTGAGAAAAATTTCTTTCAATTTTTTCAAAATTCAACTCTATTTGGTTAGAAAAAATATTTTTGAAATTGATGGCTAAAACGAGTTAATTTCGAGAGAAAATTCATAGCAGAGTGTAATAGACCTCAATGGTTGATATGGTTGTAGATGGTTATATGCAAGGATGAGTGCATAGATATGTTTGAGATGACTTTGGTGATGATGTAGCACCCTGCGAATGCTTCCCCACATGCTTGCATACCTCCAAAATGGTTGTTCTCCATTTTACGCAACATTTGCACAATGAACAAACACAATATTTACCAATAAATGTCTAATTTATTCTATGAGAAAAAACTATAGTTGGAGTGTATGTTTCCTACCTCATACAATAGGAAATCCCAATTGGATTTAGTGAGAGACTACCATTGACCTCTGCAAGAAGCTTGAATCGAGTTACTGCATAGGTTGTGCGATGATTGTTTAGGTCGAGAATTTTGTGCGGCGATTTGCGATACAACCTTATCCCACTTGGAAAACACCTTCGACCTTACTGGTAGGGTGCTTTTGGCTTTCGATATTCTATTTGAGCATGAAACCTTCTTAGAGTGCAAGTTCCGAATATAGAGAATGAAGGAAAACTTCGACAAAATTTGAAAAAATATGTGCCTCCTTTTGCCTTGTTCTAGTCACGAATGTAAACTTTTGGTAAATGGGTTATCATAATCATGAATAATGAATTATGGATGATGATGAGTTATGAATTTAGTGAGATGTAATGGAAATTATGAGAAGTAATTTTAGGGGACAAAATGATGATAAATGGTGCATGAAGGGAGTATATTAAGGTGAGTTATGAATCTATGAAAGGTGAAATGTGAATGGTGACTTGGGGATATTATGGACACTCTTGTACGGACCCATAGAAATTTTAACAAATAGAATCTAGCTGCCATGGTTTTAACTTGTGATAAATGGAAGACCCCATGAAATTACCCCCTTGAACCCTCACTGACTCTACATGAAAATATGACCTTATGACCCTCTCATGGACTTAGAATCTCTCAAATTTAATTTTGTCTTTAAGGACCCTCTATGATATGAAAAAAGTTATAGTGACCTTATAAAATGATATTTTAGACAATGAGAGTAGTGATTCATAGGCTAAACTAATATACAAATCCCCAAATTGAATAAAGAGGAAAAAAAATTTGATCCCCTAGACCCTAGGACCCTAACAACACCATTGGATATTTTTTGTTTTGAGCATATAATGCAAGTCCACATTCTTCCTTCTTTTATTCTTCTTGCTTTCTTTTCCACACCTTTTTGTATTCTTTTCTACGTCAGGTAAGATCATCCTCTTCCTTGTTTTGCTTAGGAGACTTTATTATGCTACTTCTACAGTGATGTTCTATTTGAGATTAATGTGTCTTCAAACATTTAGGTTTTTTTAAGAAAAACTCGTTCTCCAATATATATTCTAAAACTTTCATCGAATGTATATGTGTTTACATACATATACATGAGAAATTAGATTCAAGTAAAATGAGCATTGGCTATGAAAGATGCATTTTCAAAGTGAATTTATTTGTTTTTCATTGGATACAGCCCTGGTAAACTGAAAAATATGGCATCACACAACATTATTCTTTTTCATTGGATGGAAGCCCTAACCGACAATGTAGTTTCTGTGTGTATAACTCTGGGTGAGAGTGGCACATATTTTAGCATACAATAGTGGTTTTAGGAACCTTTTAGCTGATAAACGTTAACTTTGCATGCAGGAAGTGAGCTCAACATCGGGGAATTTGGACAAACTTGAAGAAAGTCTTAATTCCATTGACATTTCCTCTGATTCTAACATCAGAATCGATGAAACTCGGGAACCCATTGACATAGTGAATACTGCAGAAGTCGCCGTCGAAGGAGGAGGCCAAACTATTCCAAAGGGAGAGCATGATTATTCTTCAGGAATATCACATTCAGTGACAGACGGTGATCATGATGATATGGATGATGACTGGGAGTTTATACAGAAAGGGGAAATTGACAGTGCTGCTTAAGGCACAATAGCATTAATTAAGGCAATCTTCTTTTATTTCTTTAGTGTAACTTTTTTACAATTTTGTGGTGCACTTAATTACGAACCAAGAGATTTGGCTGCCCTTTTAGGTTCTCAATAAGTTGGGATATAAAATGGAGTGATTCTGTATTTATAATGCAGTGACTGTAATCACTTTGTTATGTTTTCTTAACTGTGTGGTACAGGTTATGTTTAATAATATGATATGTTTTCTTAATTGTGTGTTAAGTTATTTAATTTTAGATGGAAGTTTTTTTCTTTGGGTGTGTTTAATTTAATGTTTTTTTAATATTTAACGATAGAGGGAGAGCTTTATTTTCCTTAATGGAGAGCTTTTATTTTGAACATGTAAATGTATTTTGGAATATTGAGTTATTATTAGATTATTATATTTGTTTTTATTTTAAATTTTTGAAATTGTTGTTTAATAATAATTATCATATTTGAGTTTCAAAAAATTTGATAGATGCTCAAAGTTTTTGTTATACTTTTATAACTATGGTCAATATGTAAAGCTTTATAAGTGTTGTTGAGAATGTCATAATTTCATCTATCAAACAATATATGGCTGAAATATGCCCAAGAGATGCAATGTTTAGTGGATTATTGGTGTTTTTCATTGTGGTGTAGACCAAGAAATATCATTTTGTTTTGTGGATTATTGGTATCTTGCATTGTGATGTAGACCAAGAAATATCGTTTTTAGTGTACAACTAGCCTAGTTCAGGCAGCATTGCCATCCTTGGGAAAGTGATTATAAACAAAGTGGTGGTTTAGTGACTCATTCATTGTAGTCGACACAAAGAGTCAATGGTTAGGGACAAAGGCTCTTGCTTCTCTTCCTCAACTATGGTTACAGGCTCAAGACCCATCCATGATGCCCAAAATATCATCATGAAATTCATATTCAATTCTTGTTGAACATTCACAATAGAGGGCTCATGTCATTGTTTCTAGGTGTAAAAGGATGAAACTTAGTAAATTGAATTAGTTATGTCAAAAATTAACTAATAGTGATAGATTACTTTTGAGGATCTTAATGGAGTAATTTTTTTTTAATGTGTATGTCTCTTACTTGTACACAATACAATTTATTTTTGAATTCAACAAGGCAATACAAAATAGATATAAATTTGGGTAGTTTCATCAATGATGAATATGTTGATTATGTTTCAATGCACTTATTGTACTTTCAAAATTATTGACATGATGTAAAGAACTATAAATTACAAAAAAATATCATTATGCCCCTTAGTAGATATCACTTCCATCTCTATCTTTGTAAACACGTTCTTTTCTTTTTCTTCTCACATCACCACAACATTTGTAATTTCACTACGTGTCATGGTAATTTTCTTTTTTTATAAACTACGTATTGTAAAGAAATAAATATAAAAGAGGTATATGGTAAATACATAAAAATATATTAAATATGATTAGAAATCAACATCCAAGTATATACCAAGCCTATGGGCCAAATACCATGGTAAATAAAAGAGATATGGTAAATAAATATAAATATAAATAAACCAGAGATATGGTAAAAAATAAAACCTCTTTTATATTTACTCCATACTCTTCTTTATATTTAGGGACACTAGAAAAGATGTTTTATTAAGGTGAAGCATAAAGGCCAAATACCCTAATATTAATATTAAAATATTAATACTAATAATATTATTAATTATAATATTCATATTAATATATTATAATATTCATATTAATATATTATAATATTAATATTATTACATTTGATAAATTTGGATCATTTGTATTTGAGTACACTACATGCATTGACTATCTTAGTTAAACATGTAAACGTAAATGAAAAAGTAATGTTTAACATTTAATATTTAAAATTTAATCTAATTACTCTAACGTAGGCCCTAATGAAAAATCACATCTCTAAATATATAACTTTAACATAAATAGAGTGTAAAACTGTATTTGTGAGGAAGCATCTCTGTGACAGTGCGAAGAATGAATTATTATTTTCCTTTGGCTAAAGACCACCAAATTAGAATGATTTAATGTTTGCCTTGCCTGAAACCTTGTGCTGCTCTGAAGCAAAGTGATTTCAAGAATATATTTCTAAATGTGTAAAAAACTAGCCTAGATCCATCTCAACTCTTGATCTATCAAGCCCCTAGAGCGATCAAATATTTGGAGGTGCAAACATTTCCTCAACTTTTGCACTCAAGATCTAGAGTTAAAATGGATTTGGGTTGCTGGTATGTCACTTGAAGAAATATCTTGGTGTGATACATTGCACCATAGAATTGTATTTTCTTGTGATAAAGTATAAATCTCTAAGTCAATTAGATTTATCTTGGCAAAAAAAACATATTACATGGAAAGAATCTTCCACATGGCACAACTTGTGTAGCAACAATATTTTTTCTTGTCTAAGACTTCTTAAAGTTTATTCAACCTATAAAAAAAAAAACGCTTTCTATGGAATTGAAATATCCTTTGAACCCCATCATATACTCAGTATTCAAATGGTTTATAGTTAGGAATACCTTTAATTGCATGACTACCCATCAATAGGCCATGACTAGATTCAAATTCCTATAACTAGAATACATAGACATCAATTATATGGATTTCTTATCCTAATAAAATAACACTCAAATATTAAAGAAATAACAACAAACATTTCTTATAATTTAAAATGAAATAAAGAAAATATTTTAACAAGAAACATTCCTTTAACATTATAATATTATAAACAACAACAAAAATTACATCATATTAATTCAATTCATGAACCAACAACATAAATTATTTATTAGACTGTTAAATTGACTAAGCCATAGGTACACTCTATTAGAAAATGCAACTAAGTTTGGTCTTCATAATTATCATTGTACTTATGTCATTGTAGGTTTCATGTAAAATCAAAATAAGTAAAATATATTATTATTATCATTAGTCAATCATGTTCTTCATGCTTTTAGGGTTTATTGAGTCAAAAGAATATTTTTCATGAGTCGATCTATTGTACTAGAATCAAGTCCCATTTCGACTTTTGAAAGGTTGAAAATTTATCTTATTTGACTCGAAACAATCATTTCGTCACCCACATGACCAAGTTGGACATGGAAGGGACAATTTGACCTCTTGGGTGTGTATATATAAAGAGAAGTTCGACCTCATTTGATCATCAGTTGGAAACTTTGATTTATCTACATGAAAGAGCAAGGAAGCAACTGAAAGTAAAAGAAGAAAGAGCAAGAATAAAAAAAGAGAGAGAGTGAATATCTAAAAAGGAAGAAAAATCAAACTCTTGTCTATATTTGTTCACACATGTGAAGTGTTGGGGTAACTTTTCAAGTTACAAGGCTGAAATTTTGTTTTAACGAAGTTGTTGTGGAAACTTTGCAAAGTTGTAGGGCGAAATTGTGATTGGAAGTTGTGCCTTTCGTTGACTTGGCTTGGATAAAGAAGGCTTGAAGTAGGGATGGTTTCAGTATTGTAGAAGGTATTGGTCTTGTTTTTTGGTCATCTATTTATTTCATTGATTTGAATATATAAGAAAAAAATAGTTGTTTTGGTTTTCTCCCTTGTGGCTTTTTTCCCAGTCTTGGAGCCTATATCTTGTGTTCATTGTCTTATTCTCATATTCATGGTTTATGTTTTGGTAATTTTTTGATGAAGAAAACATAATAAAATAATAATAAGCTAACATATTTTCACAAGCATTTATCAAGTGATTTCTCAACATGGTATCAAAGATAAGGTGAGGAAAAGGCAACTTGAAGATCACACTTGTCGACATAAGCGGAAGAAATTTCTACAACAATTATCCAAGCTACTTTTGAGGAATTAATTTGTAGAAAGAATAAGGAAGGGCACAAGGAAGAAGATTAAAAGACCATCATTCATCCTGAAGGAAGAATACTACATCAATTATCCATCTATCTCTCTATCATTGAAGTATCTTGGTTACTCATCATCATTTTAAGAAGATATCCATCTTATCAATCTCCCTCTTAGAAGATCTTTGATCATCACTCATTTTGGAAGGCATATTTATATAACATCAATATTTTTGGGAACTTCATCTACATTCTTAGAATCATCATTCATCATTGAATTAGTTTGAAGCTACTATTTTACCAATCACCCTAGAAGTCATAATTCTCTGAAAACTTTAGAGACTCTTGGAACCTTGGGAGAATCAAGATATTTGAAAGACATCATCATCAAGTAGTTTACTATCTTGACAAGTAAGTACTTCATTTCAATCCTTGTATCGATCTTCAAATCAAATTAATTGATTTTGTAAGGAAGGAGACAAACTCGATGGGTCATCAAACTTTCAATCATGGAAGAAGAGAATCAATTTGGTGCTCATAGAAAATGAAATCATGGATCATGTTTTAAGAAAAGTTACGGAAGGAGATAAGGATAAGACTCAAGAATTGGTCAAGTAAAATAAAGGAGAAGTTAGGGCTCAAAGAATTCTCATTGAGTCCTTTAAATATCATCCGATCCCCTTTGTTAAAGATTTTAGCACATCTAAAGCAATCTATGACAAATTGGTAGGACTATATGTAGTAGTCGAGGATTCCTAGGCCCAACGAGGTAAAAAAAATTCATCTTTATCGAAATCCCACCATATACCAGTCTAGGGATTCCTAGGCCTTGTTTTCTACTTCAAAGACCACCTCAATCAGTGGTTATTAAAACCCTGAAGAAGTAGGGTATAAGAACCTACCAAAAAAGAGAGTTACCAAAAAAGGGAGCTAGGATGAAAATTGATGTTATTATTCGACAATACAAAACCATGTTGTATAATATTCCAGCGTGCATTTCTTAAATAATATTTCTCTTAGATAATATTTCGCATTGTTCAAACATGTGAACATTTTCCCCAGAGAACCATTACTACATGAATGCCAAATTATGTAGGGGGATACTACTTTAATTCTTTACGATGGAAAGAGTTCACAAAAAATTAATTGGGCTATTAATAGTACCAAATTTAAGGTTTGCCTACTAAGCCAAAAAAATGACCCTTTCTCCGAGAAAATGAGGAGCTGGAGTAGATATGTAGGAGAAGAGAGGAGATTCAATGCTACTTTGTTAAACACGAGCGTGTGATATTTGGGATTATGTTTTCACTTAACATGTCCAAGTGCATGAAGTTTGACATATTTATATTTATTAGAGGCAGAGGTCATGTAATGTATAAATGAAGTTCTATCAAAAGTTTGACATGGATGGAGTTTGAGAGCTCAAGATGAACATGGAGGTGTTTAGAACCTCTTTTCTATGGTGCATTCCCCCCCTTTAACTATATAAATGAAGAAATAAATAATCATCAGTTTATTTTGATGTCTATGGTTTCAATTGAGAGGATACAATAACATGTTTGGCATAAGAGTGTTCCAAAACTGAGTCTAGTGATGTGCAAAGATGTGATACACACAAGAGTGAAAATAATCAAAAGAAACAATTGTGGCAATAAGAAAAAATGAAAATGACACTTGCAAAAGATAAATAAAGTTGAATGTTGAAATTTTCAATAAGAAACAATGAAATTGGCATCCAGAAAAAAAATCTAGAAAACGACACCTAGAAAATGGTTACCATGTGAGGCTTTTGATTTAATTATTCTTAATTAAATTAAAAGAAACTTGTATTCTTATCTCATAACAACTTGTAATAGTTAACTAAGTGTGATAGACTTATTTAGCTCAATAATTTCGAGTTGAGCATCAAAGGATAGGCATGCAAAGTGATTCTATTATTTACTGGGTCCATTTGTAGTTGTAGCACTAGTGTGGTGTGAGTGGGATTAGTTAACTCACATTAATTGAGTTAAAATAAATTTAACTAGTGAATTAAAATAGATTTAATTCACAAGTAGTTATCTACCAAGTAACATATGCTTCACTATTAATAGTTGCATGAATGTCAACCCAGTTGAGACAAAGGTTAAAGACAAGTAAACTATCAGTTGTATTTCTAGCGAACTGCTGACGTGCAGTTATAAAGTCACAGGAAGGCTCCATAGGGATTGTGTATTTAAAGAAGGCTAATTACCCTATTTAATAGTGATTAATTTCCTAGGGATTGCGTGAGAAATGATGAGCTAAGGAGGGGCTGAGAATTGACTAAGTTTTGGTCAATTTTGCCTAAGAATTGCGAGACAGTTTTGTGCAGGATCAGGGTGAGACGATTGGTAGTGTGCATGAATTTCTCGGTTTGAGAAAGAATTTTATTGTTTCATGATACTTTGAATATGTACAATATATGATAGAGGGATTTTGAGCAGGTTCTTTCCCTAAGAACATATTGTGTTGTGTGGTTGATAATTTCCTTTCTCTTACTCGCATGTGATTGAGAGACCGTGTTTTGTATCCACAAATATACTAGAAGGATTCAGTATCTTTTTTTGGTACATTACATGATTGGATTGAATCCATTGATATAATTTCTACATGGTATTATAGCTATGTTAGTGATTTTCTACATGGTATGAGAGTAGGAATTGTTTGGCAACGAGTTTGCAGAGAATATTTGAATTTTTGGATGCAAAATTTCCCAAAAAAAATAGAATATTTGTATTCCCTGTGAAAAATACCCAAATTTAAAAAAACAATTGGTAAAATAGGCTCTTAGATGAGGGAGATATCATCAATTTAAAATCAGCTCTTTTTTTAGAAAATGTTGTGACGGCTGGAAAATTACAATGTGCACAAGTCAGAAAAGGAAAGAAAGCCAAGGGAAATAAGTCCCAAGGCAAAGAGGGCAAGAGAGACTTGTCCAAGATCAGATGTTTTTACTATCATGAGCATGGGAACTATGCTTCGAATTTTCCATAGAAGAAGGAAAAGAAGAAGGAACCTACAATTGCGGAGGGTGAATCATTGGCTTCAAAGTTTAAGCTTTATTTTACTCTCACTGCATGCATGGCTACCACTGCAATGGGATGCATGTGGTATCTAGTCAACAGTTCCTCGTTCCATATGACAGAGAATAGAGATCTCTTGAGTGACTTGGAGGAGAAGGACCTCCAACAGAAAATAGAGTTGGAGATGACAGGAGGTATGATGCAACTGTAATACGTACAGTTACCTTTCAAAGGGAGTCTGGATACCCTTTTAGACTAGCAGATGTTTTGTATGATCCAGACCTAAGGAATAATCTTGTCTCCATAGTGGTATTGGAAGACCATGGTTATGAAGTGATGTTTTGAAAAGGAAAGGTGTTCCTTAAACACATAGCTACAGGACAGGGGAAGCAAATCGGTTCAAGAGTCAACAACATGTATGCTCTCAAGGTTTAGGATGCATGCAAGGCTTTGAGGAGAAGAGAAGTGGTTAATGGCTTGGTGGCTGAGAGGGAGAAATTATCTCTCAACATGCAGCCTCAGAAGCAGTCTCAGAGGTTTGTGGAGCAGCCATTATTGGAGAAGTAGAGAGAAGACCGAGTGGAAGAGTCCACTAAAGTAGATACTTCCAGGAGTTGGAAATTTTGAGCCAGATGGGTAGAGGGAGTACATGCAACAATATCTCCAGGTGTGAGGTGGGGCGATGTGCAGAATTGATCCCAAGAAGAAATTTGGATAGGGTCCACTGAGATGGTGTGTCTCATGGATCGAACTTGGCTACAAGGAGCCCATAATATAGCAGTAGAAGGAAGGATCGGTTAGATTGATCCAGTCATATGTCAGGAGGACGTAAATCATAGAGACAGGTGTTGGATACTAGATCACAGATCATAGTTGGCAACAACGCAAAATGGATGAATGCAGATGTCACCAGCAACACAGAGAGAGTCCAGTAGACACGTGCATTAGCTAACATAAGTCAGAAGACTCTAATGATAGATGCATTATATTGATTCATTTGTTTGGAGGCTATTTATTTTAAGTGGAGTTGCATGTGCTAACAACACTCGAGAATTTTTGCATGCAAAAGATTCCAAAGGTACCAGATCGGTATAAATTGATTCCTTTCTTGTTGAGAGGGAGTGTTGAATTTTTCAACTATAAATAGTGAAATTGGCATCCTGAAACAAAATATAGAAAATGGCACCCAGAAAATGGTTACCATGTGAACCTTTTGATTTAATTATCCTTAATTAAATTAAAAGAAAATTGAAATCTTATCTCATAACATCTTGTAATAGTTAACTAATTGTGATAGACTTAGTTAGCTCAATAATTTCGAGTTAAGGGTAAAAGGATAAGCATGTAGAGTGATTCTATTATTTACATGGTCCAACTGTAGTTGTAGCACTAGTGTGGTGTGAGTGGGATCATTTAACTCATATTAATTGAGTTAAAATCAGTTTAACTAGTTCTAATTGTTTGATGAGCTAGTGTAAGATAAATTGAATTAAAATATATTTAATTCACAAGTAGTGATCTATCAAGTAACTGATGATTCACTATTAATATCTGCATGCATCTCAATTCGGATGGAGACACAGTTGAGATAAAGGGTAAAGACAAGTAAACTCTCAGTCTATTTTTAGCGAAGTAGCCAAGTGCAGTTATAGTCAGAGGAAGGCTCCATAGGGATTATGCAGTCAAGGAAGGCTAATTATCGTATTTAATAGGGACTAATTGCCTAGGTATCGTGTGAGCAAGGCCGGGATAAGGAGGGGCTGAGAATTGGCTAAGTGTTGGTCAATTATGTCTAATATTTGCTAGACAGTTTTGTGCAGGATCAGGGTGAGACGATCGGTAGAGTGCAGGATTTTTTCATTGTGAGAAAACATTTTATTGTTTCATGATTGTTTGACTATGTACAATATATGATAGAGGGGTTTTGAGCAGGTTGTGTCCCCAAGAACATGTTGTGTTGAGTGACAGATAATTTCCTTTTGCTTACTTTCATGTGATTGAACAATCGTGTTTTATATTTTGCAAATAGAGTAGAAGGATTCAGTATATTGTTTTAGTACATTACATGATCGGATTGAATCCATTGATATAACTTCTACATGGTATTATAGTTGTGTTAGATATTTTCTACAGTGACACATTCCAGAGAAAATATAACATGAAAAATACACCTGTTAAAGTGAAAGAAAGTAGAAAAGACAGTTGTGAATGTGAAAGTTACACTTTTAAAAACAAAGGTGGACAAAAGCGACAGTTGGGAAGACTCATTGAAATGAAAGTACAATTGAAATGAAGTGAGGGATATTATGAATGGAAAGTGTGCACTGACTTTTGACATAGGCTATACATTGTGTAGTAATTTTATTGAGGGATTGTGCTATACCTATCAAGCTTGCATAAAATAAGTTTGTTTATGAACTCATCAAGGGTTGAACATGTGTGAGAAAGAGACTTCATGAGTTAGAAACCAGGAAGAATACTTAAACACTTAGAATAATATCAATCTAAAATGAAATGACCATAGGACGATAGATCACATTATCCTTAGTAGGCTCCAAGATTCAAGTGTAGGAGGAGGGTGTTGATCGCATCATCAACACTTGATGACACACTGGTAGAACTCCAACTTCTTTATTCAAGTTTTATTTTTAACTGCAAGGGGTTAGTGCTTAAAGATGTATTGGTTCTCCATGTACATTACCTTCTTTTGCTTACTTATCATGGTTAAATTTATCATCTCTTCTACTCTTTTCTCATTTTGAAACACATAAACATAATACTAGTCATACCTCAATTGTTTTAGAAGGATAATAAGTGTACCAAAATTTACAAGCACATTCCCCGATGTTGCTCCACTACTAGCGAACCTGGATAGTACCCTCATGGAGTCACCCTAAGAAAACACAAGCATAACTTTGCTTCCAGTAGGCTTGGACCAAAGTTGGACTGTGCACTAATTTGGCTTGGAAAAACTGTGAAAAATGAGTCCAAAAATGACCCGTGTAACTCCCAAAATGTAACACGTGTAAAAATTGAGGGAGGTTTTTTTTTCACATTAATTTTTCTTTTAGAAAAAACTCTTGCATTCTCCTCAAATTCTTCCACAACTCTTCAGAATATGTTCGCTAAAATCATGACAAAAACAATAAATTGCATAGTCTAAAAAATAGGCTTTAAATATGCCTTTGAATCTCCCAATATATGACACCTATGTAGAAAAGGAAGGATTTTTTGTTTCTTTACCTCGTTCTTGAAAAAATTTTCTTTCAATTTTTCAAAATTCAACTCTATTTGGTTAGAAAAAATATTTTGAAATTGATGGCTAAAATAGTTAATTTCAGAGAAAATTCATAGCAGAGTGTAATAGACCTCCATGGTTGATATGGTTGTAGATGGTTATATGCAAGGATGAGTGAATAGATATGTTTGAGATGACCTGGTGATGATGTAGCACCCTCTGAATGCTTCTCCGAATGCTTGCATACCTCCAAAATGGTTGTTCTCCATTTGCGCAACATTTGCACAATCAACAAACACAATATTTACCAATAAATGTCTAATTTATTCTATGAGAAAAACTATGGATGGAGTGTATGTTTCCTACCTCATACAATAGGAAATCCCAATTGGATTTAGTGAGAGACTACCATTGACCTCTGCAAGAAGCTTGAATCAGTTACGCAACAGTTGTGCAACGACTGTGTAGACAATTCGACTTATTTTCCTTCTGAAAAAAATTTCAAGAAAAGTTCTTGAAAATTAAAAGCTACCGTCCCCAAAGATTGTAACCATTGTACTCCTAGTACAACATCAGCACCTCCCATAGGAATGGAAAGCATTGGACTAGTCAACACATATTCCCCCATGGTTAGTTTGATATTATGGCATTTTCTAGAGCAATTTATAGTTCCTCCATTTGCAACCATCACTTGACATTCTGGTGCTGGGTATAGGAAACAATTTAATTCCTTGGCTACCTTACAATGAATAAATTTATGGGTGCTACCTGAATCAATCAACACTATTACCTTTTTCTTCTTGATATGTCCTTCTATCTTGAGAGTTTGAGGAGTGGTAATTCCTGCCAGTGCATTACACGATATGGTCGGATTCGTTTCTTCCTCTTCTAGGGTTGGTTCCTGGTGTATATCCTCTTCTTGTTCATTTTCTTCTTCCTCTTCACAATCTATGTAAAATAATTTCTTCTCAGCACACTTATGACCTTTAGTGTATTTGCTATCACAACTGTAGCAAAGCCCTCTTGCTCTTTTTTCTTCCAATTGTTGTGGTGTCAACCTTGTAGGTTGTGGAAATCTAGGTGTAGCAACACTTCCTTCTTTATAGAATTGAGTGGTAGGCTTCCTTGTCGCCATAATTTTACATTCAACTTTTCTTGCCAACCTGAATGCCTTCTCCAATGAATCAGGTTCAAAAACGCGAACTTCATGTTGGATGTTATCCTTTAAAGTGCCTAGGAAGAGATCAATCCTGTGTTCCTCTGTAAGATCAGTTACCCTTATATTCAATTTTTTGGAAGTCCTCAATGTGCTGCCCCACTAAACCCTTTTGTTTGAGATTTATCAATTGGGTAAAGAAGGTGTTGCTCTTTGTATCCTCATAATGTGCTATCATTTCCTCCGCAAAAATTGACCAAGTGACAATTTTTTTACGGGAGCAAAGCCATCGATACCATACAAATGTATTTTGTTCTAAATGTAAAGTTGCAATGCGTACCTTTTGTGTGTTTTGCAAGTTATGGAGATCAAAATATTGCTCCATCTGTAGTATCCATGTTACAGGATCCTTTCCATCAAACTTCCTCATATCCATCTTTGGAATATGGTGGTTCTTCCAGCCAACATTAGAGTTTATGAAATCAAAATTAACATTTATTTTGTTCTCATCATGAGGTTCTTCTACTATCTTTTCACCATTAGGAAACCTTTCTTGTATAAACTTTGTCAAACCTTCCATGTCTGCTTTTAGAAAATTCTTCATGTTTTCCATTTTCTCATCGATCTTAGCTTCCATTTCATCAATATTAGCTTCCATGCCCACTTCCATGCCATCCATCTTAGCTTCCAAACCATTCATCTTAGCTTCCACGCCTTTCTTCAAACCATCCATCTTAGTTTCCATACCTTTCTTCAAAACTTCCATTTCATTTTTTGTTGTTCTTTGCGAGAGCGAAATTTGTTGCACTTGCTCTTGTAATTTTGATATGTCATGTTGCCATTCTTCGTCTTCATGAGTCATAGTAGAGCCTTCTAAAGGCTTAATGGGAGTTGAATTTTTTTTAGGGGCCATTTTAGAATCCAATACTGATATCTATTCTACAATATTCCCTTGGAATCAATTCAACTTGATTCTTCAAACAAGACTTATGCAATTGGAAAAAAAATACACACATTTTACTTTCTTTTTAGGAGCTCTGTATTGAAATTGAATTATATCTGTAATTGAGAATATTCAATATCTGAAATTCACTGCTTTAGTATCCTTCTGAACTGTCTTTCAAATGCCACATATATGATCTGATTTGGATTCTTCAAGACAAAGTTATTTCCAATCTCCCAGAATGACCCAACTTTGGACTGGTTCAGTTGAGCGAACTTGTACGGCTTTCCACGTGTCACTGTTTTGTCCTTCGTCTCTAAAATTGATAGCCAAGAAACTGCAGTCTGTGTACTTGTAACCAATTTTTACGGCACTCCAATCCGATGCCCAGAGAGAGAGTTATTGAACTTTTCCCACGATCACCTCTTTGAGATGAAATTCAGGAGCCTGAAAAAGCACTACCTTCCACAGATCATATCTCCAAAAATGTTGCGAACCAAGCTCTGAAATTTTTTGACAAATTTCTTCAGGATTTCAGCTTCGCACCATATGAATTTCAGATTCTGAACCTTCGTAGAAATGTTTTTATAGCGCAAATGCCACAATGACCTGTTTAGGAGCATGAAAAAATACCTAACTTCCACAGATCATATCTCCGAAAATATTGCGAACCAAGCTCTGAAATTTTTATACAAACTTCTTCAAGATTTCAGCTTCGCACCCTAAACATTTCAGCTTCTGAAGCTTCGTAGAAAAAACTTTATAGCGAAAATGCCACGATGACCTGTTTGGAGCAGCGAAACCCTAGAATCCAAACCTCTGATACCAAATGTTGTGTAACCAGCTCCAAAAATAGAAGAAAAGAGATATGAACGCCTTATAAATAAGCCACTTCGAGGGGGAAACCTCCAATACATTACATAAATGAACAATTCTTGGATGAAACCATTTACAAAACCTCCTTTCTATATATAGGAGTCCATGGGGCCATAATGTAATCCTAGTGGGCCACAATGTAATCCTAGCCGACCTAACAATAATAATTTAAGGGCACAATAATAAAAAAATGGGGGTTACAAGGGTTCAATAATAACAATAAGGGGGTTAAAATAACCATAATAAAGGACTATACTAGTGATATAGGGACCTAACATTGGGCCATAAACATTCTTAAGCATGGCCACTCCATAGGAGGATATAGTGAGATGATCTACCATTCAGGTGCACTCCAAAGGCACCAAACGTTTCTCACCTTTTCATAACTTGTGATAAAAATATGGCAGCAAGTAAGTGGTGGGGAAACCACTTACCATATAATTATCTAATGCAGTCAGGAGATATACTACGATGGTTCCACATGTGGGAATATGATCCACCTCCATTGCTGCATATTTCTATTTATATGTACTTGGTTTTGATCCCATACATAGATGATGATATTATTCTTTTTATGGGAATGATTGGAGGGTGGATGGAAGGATTGAATGTGCCATTTTGGAGAGATATTATCCATGTTTATCATGCTACATTTTTCATGGAGGACATTGGGCAAACCATTCTTGTTTCATTGGATCTATTACTTCCTTGTGGGATGAGTCATTTGCATCTCATAAGAACTTTGGAGGAGCATGTCATGGAGGGATGGATTGGGAGACACTTGGCTTATGAGAGAAGCTTATCACATGGAGGTGTCACCAATGGTGGAGGATAATAGTTGCAACACTCACATTTATAGTTGCTTGAGGACAAGCAACATTTAGGAGGGAAGGACTGCAATATTCCCAATTAGCCATGAGCTAGTTGGACTATTAATTTTGTTTTTTCTTTCTTGTTTGATGAATAAGAGGATATGGAGATCCGTAAATATCCTAATATGAACAAAATCAATTCCAATGTGAAATGAGGACATCTTGGCAGCTTAATTGAGCACCCTTAGGTGTGAAAAGGGGCTAGAACACATAGACTAGGTTAACCTTTACCAAATCAACAATGTTGTCATGGAGGAGTGGCATTCATTATGGGACAACACAGTTTTAGATTGAGACTATTTGCATGGAAGTAGTGTCATAAATGAATGGGGATTAGGGTTAGGAATCTAATCACTTATATAAGGAAGAGGATGGAAGCCATATTTCATGATGGATGAATTTATGTTTTTGTTTGATATATCGTATGTTTAGACATATAGCTTTCTTCAGTTGTTAGCTAAGATTGTAGTGTTGTTTAGCACAGGGTGTTCCTGACCGGGAATCCCACCTCTTTCCTTGAGAAGCCTCTAGGAAGAGCTTTGCACCACATTTCCACATTCAGGCATCAGGCCAAGCTTCAGTCTTGTGGTAAAATGCAATTTCTGTTGAGAGATGTGCTGAGTTACAGGTTGCAGCAGTGGAGACTAGATCTGGGTTATTTCTGATATGTTTTTCAGTGGAGTAAGGTTTCCTTCCATTGAGAGGTTGGTGAGGAAGGCCCTTGAGTCTTATTGCAGAATTTTATATCATGCCACTTATTTATTTTCCCTTATAGTGCAGTTTATGTCTTGGACTACGTTATTTTCAGGGAGGAGTTGCAGGGTGGTTTCAGTACATCATTTGGGGAGGAGGTTTTTCTAGAGAAGGGATTGGCCTTTCATCTAGAGAGTCTATTGGAGGAGACTACATTATTTGGCATATCATATCAGCCACACCTTTCCAGTTATATGTTGTAGTGGATCTTCAACCCTAGGGCTTTGATTCCATCTTATATAGTGGTGTATTCCTGAAAACCCTTTTTGGGTTCTTCATTGGAGGTTGTATAGAGCCTAGATCTGTATTTGTTGTATCTTTTGAGGAACATAATAGCCATAGATTTTTTTTGTATTCATTTTCTGTAGTAGTGCATCCATGACTTCGCTGTAGTAGTCTTCCTACATTTTTGATATAGCATCATCACCTCTTATTGAGGGTTTTCTTCATTAGAGGCTTATTGTATATTGTTATATGCTTTGTGGCCCATTATTATATACATTTTTGTTGCTTTTTTGATGAATAAACAAGCTCCATATTGGTATCTCACTTTTATGCACTGATCTACACTGTTATTTCCAGCATTATGTGCCATATTCCTACTTTTCCCATTTGGGAATATTACACTTCACTGTGTCATGTATAGTGCTTGTGTGAGTCTCTTTTTGTTTTTTCCTTTTTTTTAGTGACCATCACCCTTTCTATCTACACAATAATGCTGGCAACATTGTTCTATATAGTATAGTCGCACTGATTAGCCTTTCAGTGCCCTTCTTCTTAGCACAAAAGTGTTGATCTCAGTCTTAGGAAAATTTGAGTTTCCCTTCTGATTTTCCAGTGTGTCCTGGTCCTTGAAGGGGTCTATGAGATCTTAGTGATCTCCTTGTTTTGTGTTTGACTTACCTATCTTCTTTGAGCGAGTCTTTTTCATCTCTTTTATTTGTTTGTAAGTTTAGGAATTCTTCACCATTTTAAACACCCTTTTTCTCATTGTTCTTATCTTGTTTTGAAGTGAATTGGTTTATGCTTTGGTCATCTCTACATCTTTGATTTTCCCCTTCGATTTAGTGTCAAGCACAAGATTACAAATTGTTTGGCGCACAAGTCTAGAAGAGTGTGCTTTGTCTAAAATCAAAAGGAACTGGAAGTGATTTTCATTTCTGTATTGATTTAGATTATATTTTTCATTTTAAGAAGAGTGAAAAGAATTTAATTTGTGCATTCTTTAAAGCGATTTTTGTTTGGCTCGATTGAGAGAAAAGTAAAGGGATTTTTCATTTATTCTTTCGTTCAGTTTTTTCGCTTTTGATTACATTTCAAAGTGAAAAACAAAATTGTGCATCTTACTGAAAGAAAGGCATTTTCATTATTCAAAAAGTTTCATTTGTTGGTAAATTGAATTCAATTGAAAAGAATTGCATTTCATAATTATGAACTACTTTGGTGAGAATTATTTTTGCGGCATTGAGTGCTTTCTTTCTTGTCTCTCTTCCGTAAATAGTTTAGAGCTTTTCGAAATTGAAAGCTTTCTTTCTTGCATTTAGCCTGAACCATAAGGATTCAAGTGACATTAATTTTGAGCCTTGAAACTAAAAATTTAATCAAGATCAACTTAAAATGAACCCAATTTACCATAATAAGGATTAGAATTAACGAGAATATTTAGTAGTCTAGGCTAGAGACAGATTCTAGCATTGTTAAACGTAGGAGTTGTCACTAACGGTCTTCATTACAACCCAGGGGTGATGTACTGTCCCATGTATGGAAGTATATTGATGTATGATAAGTATATGTTGGATGCTCTCATCGAAATTTTACACATTAGATAGCACTAATATGCACTGGACTCCCGCGTACCATTGTGTATATTTAGGGAGACACCACTAGGTTGCAAACCTTCCCTAGGTACCCGAGTCGGCTGCCTTGTAGATGTGATACACCGAACACAAAATTCGGGGAGATTTGCTACCGTACATTAATTTTTTTGTCAGTTCTCTTTAATTTTATCACCAAGGTGTATATTGTAGTTCATAGATACATGTTAAACCTTTATGCCTAGTGAACCCTTTTTTTTTATTTTTTTGTTGATTCTAAAAGTATATGCCCACAAAAACATCTTACTCGTGCAGTTATCCAACCTTTTATTGATTGGAAAATTGTGATTTTGTTCACCTCCTTCCTTTTGATCTTCTTGTGAAAGGTCATCATGGTTGAATCATCGAATTCACCCACTCCCTCCTTTGACAGATCTGAGGAACCTCTTCCTGAGGTCCCTCGTTTTCTTGTTGGACCCCTCGAAGCGCAAGGTGAAGAGCTTGAAATTGTCATTAGTGTTAAACTCATATCATCTTGAACACTACCTAATGATTCACCTTGGACAACATCTTAATAATATAAGCAGGAAAGCCCCGAACCATCTAGACAATTCTCGGCCTTTCCTCAAAATCCATTGTTTGATCTGATTGTAGTCTCACCTCAGAAAACTTATAGTGCGATTTTTATCTACCTTAAATCCATTTTCGTGCTTCTTCGGTAGTATCTCACTATACCTTCTGTCGGTTTTTTTTGGACGAAATTACATCTAATGCTAATGATGTTCCATACATGAGCGCTCCTCAAAGCACTCTTCAGGAAACCTCTATATCTTATATCCCGGAAGCCTCTTCATCGATGTTTACCTCTAAGGGAGAATTGTTCGGATCCACACCTCATGATTTAGGTAGTGAAACCGAAATATCATCTAGTTATGTTGCGTCTATGTTCTCACACGGTTATACCTCTTTGGAAAACCTCATTTCTAGAGCTTCCAGTGGTACACCTTTATTTTCGGATCCCATTTGGTCAATAGGTATTACTCCATCATCTAGCACATTCCTTTTGAATGTGGTCGTAGTGTCTCAACCTATTTTTTGAACAACAGTCACCATTGGCCAAATGGTTGTGTCGTTCAAATCCTCTATTCCCTATTCACCATCTACAATTACTATAGTCCCACCATTGAGTGGGAAATCCATAGTTTCATCCGTGCTTGGGGGGATTTCTAACCCTCTCTATTTACCTCTCCTGTTGGGTAGGGGCAGCCAAGTTTTGGGTCTATTCCTTAGGCTACACAGCCTCATGTTCAATATTATTAAGCTCAGCATCCCCTTCAATAACCAAATGTAGCATATTCATATGTTTAGAAACCTAACATCCTTGTGTTCAAAGGTCGAATGTACAATATTAGTATGTTCCTCAACCGAATGTATCTTAGCAGTACATCTAACAGCCCAAGCCTTCGATGAGTGCTGTTGCGACTAATGATCAGTTTGGTTCTTACACCCAAGCTGGTTGGAATTTCCTTCTGGGTCAATATGGTCCCTTCCCTCATCAGTCTGGTACTCAGTACCAACCTTTTCCTCAAGGAAAATACTAGTAACCCTAGTCTACACTTCAAATTGGAGCTTTATATCAGCAAATTCCTCAGTACCAGCAGACTCAGCCATGACCTCAAGCTAGACATTATGTTCAGCAAAGACCATAGGCTTGACATTATGTTCAACAGGGACCTCAAACTCGACCCTATGTTCAGCAGGGACCACAGGCTAGACCCTATGTTTAGTAGGGACCACAAATTGGACCTCATGTTCAGTAGGGACCTTATCCTAGTCCCCATGTATAGCAAGGTCCGTACCCTCAGTTCCTATAGGGGTCATATCAAAAACCCTAGAAAGGTCCCTACCATCAATTTTTGAAGTACGGTCCTTACCATCCATGGGGGGAATATGCATATTAACATCAGAATCCACCCTATTGGAGGAAGAATCCTTATCAATCAGGTTGGAACCCATGACCTTTCTCACTTCATCATCCACCTTTTTCATATTTATTTGCCACGTTGGAATTTTCGAATGTGTCAAAGCTCACAAATGACCCCATCTAGCATCATCTGCATTGGAAGAAAATTCCAACCAATATTCTAGGAGATTGTCCCAATTTAGAAGGAAAATCTGGGGAAGACCCCCAAACCCATGTTATGACATACCACTTATGGTGTTCTTCTAATTCTTAGGTTGAAAATTCTATTTGTCTTTCATATTTTCCAATGCACTTTGATCGGTGCCACAGCTAAATGGTACATTGAGCTCCCTCAAGCGATTTTATTCGATTTCAATTCCTTGGCCATGGACTTACTCACTCACTTCCAGTTGCTTGTCTGGTATGAAAAAGAAACCCATCTTCTAACCTCGCTGAATAAATCAACTGGTACGCACATCTCAGATCACATCCATGAATGGTGACATCTTTTTACCTCATCAAATTTGAGATCCTTGATCAGCTCTTGACTGAGTAGTTTACGAAAGCATTCGTTTCCAAGATTGCAAAATATCTTTCCATGGGTGGGCTTGTTACGGAAGAGGGCATCATTTCTAGATCTCAATACGTTGATTTGGTTTATTCCCAATCCTGGACTCTACATGACTTATTCCTTGATGTGCCACATCCTTTGACTAATCCTGCATCATCTCAGTATGCCGCTATGCCTATGGTCGATGTTGTTATTGGGATATTGGCTCATACTAATATTAGTGTGCCTAAGACTTCTTCAAAGTCTAAATCCATTTATGTCGCTGGGCCCCCTACTCCTTTCCATAACCAGAAGAATCCTGATAAAACCTTATAGGTAAATTTTGTTCAGTCTACCACAACAGATAAATCCTCAAAGGGTAAGACCGAAGGTTAAAGGAAAGTATAAATCTAAAAACCTTAAACAAGATTCAAAGAAGTCATCTGTTGGTGATTCTTCAACATGTAAGCCCAAAATCCCTATCTGATATGTGATGACAATCATTACACCAAGGATTGTACTCGGTATGCCGAAGTTGGCCATCTTCTAAAGGGTGCACCTGAGACTCCCGCCATTTTGAAAGAACCGTTCCCTTCCCAATGCATGAAAATTGTAGATCAAGCTCAATCATCTGGAAGCTCTCAGGTGTTCATGGTTGGAACACAATCTGCTTCCATCGCCATGAGAATGAAATATTATCCCAATCCATCCAAGGCTCCTTTGGAACCAGAAGTTACAAATCACCCTTCCTCTTCCACACCTCCTACCTCTGGTCATCTCTAGATTGAGATACCAAGTAGTGACTCCATTATCTGACCACTTCCAAAAGGTTTTATTCATAAATCATCTTAAAATCCGAATGGGAGAGAAACACAACACTACAATATTGTAGAATATCTGGCTCAAGCGCCTTCAACGATGTCGACTTTGGAGGTCCTACTCTTCACTATTGGCGGAATTGATACTTCATATTCTAGTCTAATTACTTTTGATCTCAATAATTTTGTTCCTCCTGTCCCATATCAAGTAGCTTTTCTGATCCAAGTTACCATTATGGGAAAGAATATTCAGTAGATTGTCATTGATGAAGGTGCTTCAACCTGCACCATGTTTGTCACATGTTGGAAAGCCATTGGCTCTCCCCCATTGAGTCAGTCCCTGAATATCTTAGAATATTTGGATGGTAGAGGTTCTTGGCTGTACGGTATTCTCAAGGAATTTCCCATCCTATTGTAGGAGAAAATGGTAACCATGGAAGTTGAAGTTGTAGACACCAACTTGAACTATAATCTCCTTCTCAGACATTGTTGGAAAAACACAATGGTTTGTCTGGTCTCCACCCTCTTTCGCATCCTCTGTTTCCCTCATCAAGGGAAGATAGTGATTGTCGATTAGTTTTATTTCTTCCCCTATGAGTCTTCAATATGTAATATTTCGTAATTTGGGAAGGCTGCTACTCCTTATGAGAAAATTTGGTCAGATCTTTTCAAAGATGCGTCTCTTATGGGAGTTTTTCCACTTCTGCCTCTGAATGTTGCCTCTATCAATATTATTTTGTCTGGTCATGATCCATGTATTATTCCTAATCCTAACCAACTCGAGAATTTTGGGACGTCAAGCCTCCGAGCCTAGCAGATAAAATGTATAAAGATATTCTCACGGATTCTGAGGCTGCATTTGAAACCAATACTCATTTGGTTTCCTCTCTAGACACTTATGTGCAGTGTCCCTAGTTTCATTCTTGGGACTCTTAATATCCCTTGAATGAGACTTTCCCCACTGACGAGAGTATCATCGAGGTAATGTCTCTCAGGGAAAATCCATGGGATGATGGACATCATCATTCCTCGTTTCTCCCAATCCCAAGAGACATCTCTGCCCGGTGAGGATCCCATGCTTTCCCAGTATCAATTGACCCACTTCATAATATAGATTTGATTCATGAAGTGTTTTCCAAAGAGAACATTGGAAATATCACTTCAAATATTCTGATCGACATCTCTGTCAAACTAGGGATTGTCAAGAATGTGCATATCAGTGTGTCTTGTTCTCCTGATGAGATCAAGACTTATAAGGAATTTTTTCAGAAGTTCCGTGATGTATTTTCCTTGTCATATGAATAAATTCCCAACATTGATCCAAGTATCATGGTGCACAAAATTCCCACCTATCCAGATTCGAAGCTCGTTCACCAATGACTCTGTCCTATGCACCCGAGAAAGGTTACTGCTATAAAGGGTGAAGTTGAAAAACTTCTTAAAGTTGGTTTTATCTACCCCATACCATTGATAGATTGGGTTTTGAATATTGTTCCTATAAATAAGAAGCAAGGGACCATTCATGTTTGCGTTGAGTACTATGACATCAATTGAGCTTGTCCTAGGGATAATTACCCCACTCATATTATTGATGAGATCATTGATGAATGTGCTGGGATTGAGATTTTTTCCTTTATGGAAGATTCTTTGGTTATAACCAGATTAATATCACTCCAGCTGATCAACGTAAAATCTATTTTATTTTTCCATGGGGGAATTTCACCTATAAGAAGCTCCCTTTCAGCCTAAAGAATGCTGGAGCAGCCTTCCAGTGAGCTATGTATTATGAATTTCATGACATCAAGCAGATAGTTCAACCATATCTCGATGGCATTCCTTCTCATTCCATGAAACGTCGAGATCACCTGGAACACCTTAGATCTATCTTCCTATGTTGTTGACACTATAATATCAGGTTGAATCCTATTAAGTGTGTCTTCTACATCGAATGTGGACAACTCCTAGGTTTTGTGGCATTTAAGAAGGCATCTGCATCGATCCTCTCAAAGTTCAGGCATTCGTCAATATGATTCCCCCTTGTCCTATTCATCAACTACACAGTTTGCAGGGGAAATCAAATTTCCTTTTTCGTTTTGTACTGAATTACGTTGAGCTTGCCAAAGGCTTTACTCGCTTATTAAAACAGGGAATATCATTCTTATGGGATGAAATTTCTCAGACCTCTTTTGATGCATTAAAGCAAGCCCTAATTATAGCTCTGCTACTGCATCCTCCCAATTATCATCATGACTATTGTTATCACTCAGATTTTCCTTGAAGTTGTTGGGAAGAGGAAAGGGGTCCGAGGTAACCACAAACCAACTTTTAGATACAGAATCTAGCCAATCTGTACCCAGAGAGGGCTCTCTATGTAAAATTTAGCTTTGTTTTGAAAGACATTAGGCTAGTTATGAAAGTCCAGGGATTTTGACTGAGTTTGGGTGATCAAAATTCTATAGCAAAGGGTAATATTGAGTAATTTAGGCCATTGGGCTAATGGAGTCAAAGAAATATGGCTTAACTCGATTAAGTTTCTTAACAAAAGATGGTTTCACAGGGCAAGGTAATCAAATAGGGAACAATTATAAATCTAAAGTGAATGGAATGGAATCAAAATGGATGAGGGGCAATTAAGAATCCTTCAACACATTCGAAAGAGGGAAATTCAGTGATTATTAATAAAGAGAAATTAAGTATTCTTTACTAAATAATCAAAATGCATAAACTAGTAAAACAGGAGAAATTAAGAATTTACTGTTTAAACGAGTTCAGAAGAAAACATTTAGAATAATAATGATTGAAAGCAGATTTCACTTAAGCACTTTCTGATTTATTCCTTTTCATTAATTACTCAGATATGAAACACAGATGATATAATAAACAAGTATAAAACTTCAAAACATAAGAGATAGATGACTTATTGGTCCGTTGTTTGATAGAAGAATCCTGTAAAAAGTATTTTGCATCAATACCTCGTCCAGCTAGCCATAAAAATTTATCCAACAACACTTTATTCCAAACTAATCAATGTTACAACAAAGTCTAAGAATCCACCCCTCAATACTCCAATTGAGGGAGTATTTATGCAAAAAATTATAAAAAATATCTCATAAAAAATTGAGATATAATATAGGATGACTCATATGTATTTTACAACAAACTAGAGACAGATGGTATCATAGATAAGATAAATGATAACCAATGTTGTGCCATTTCCTTATTTTGAGAATGCGTTGGATGCAGGCCCTAAGATTTGGCTTGTTGGTGTCCTCTTTAGTAACTCTGTGCTGGCTACTCTGTTTTATTGATACTCTTTATCTGAACTGATACACTTTAACCTTTGTTTATCTTTTTATCCTTCTTATCATGACTTACTGCAATAAATAGTAAAAAATTCCTGTAAGGATAATTTTTTACAAAATTTCTAACATTTCTTCCCACCATTTAGCTTCCGTTATTCTGGTCCTTTGCAGCTTCCTTATATTTTCATCTATCTCTGTATATCTAAATAAAGTAGGTTGAATTGGGAACAAATGCTTTACCTCATGCTCGAGATAAAACAAATTTTCCAATCTGTCATGAATATTTTTGCTTGTAGGCAATGCTGCTGCTGATGAACTAGTTGAGGAATTGGCCTGACTGTCAGCATGTTTGTTCAATTTCTCAACATAATTTTCAAGGTCGATTAGTTTATCCTCTGAAACTAAAGGACTGGGCAATCCTTTATTCAACAAAATATCCAATATTTTTATGAAGGCATGGATTTCTTCTTGCATATCAGAGCATCTCCGTTCTAGATTTTGCATGAGAGTTCTTTTAGTAAAAACTCTTTTTATCCTCAAAATTATTCCTGTCATGTATTGAATGCCGAGTTCTTCAATTTGATGTTTATTCTTAGTATTCAAAAAGTGTATAAGTTCATTGGCTTCTTCCGGCATGTTTCCTAATTCTTCTCTTTATTTTAGAATTTCTTCCACAACCAATTTAACTAAATCATTCTATTCATACATTATTTGAATTGAGGGCCAGACATCATTTATTGACTGGATGATGTTGTCCCAAAGAATTTCTATTATTTCCTTTAAAGGTCTCTCCAATGTGAGATCCTTCTCCAATGCTTTAACCAATTTTTCCAACCTGTTGACCTCTCTTGTTTTCTCTACAACATTTATCTTTGAGATATCATATTTCTATTCTAAAGTGGTGAATTGTACCTTTATTCATTGGAGCTCTATCACTTGGAGCTTCAATTCTTCCATTGACTTTATTAATTCTTCGGTACTTAAATTGGAAGTATTTACCTATGATAATTATGTTGGCTGACCCGTTGTAGATGTACTTGTAATTACTTCTGATGTAGATGCTGGAATATTAGGCTTCTTCTCTTTTAATGCCTTTTCAAGCTCTCTTTCAGTTTCATTAAGTTGCTCATTCAGTTTCAAGAGCAAGTCCATCAATTCTTCTTCAGAATTTTGCTTCATGATTTCTGCAGTCTGTGGATGTCTTGGGGCTGGTAATTTTAGTTGTTTTCTAAAGGCTGCAATATCGTCATCTTTTTTCTTAATCAAGGCTTCTATACCCTTAACATCTTTAGGATTATGACCCAATCCAATGATTATTTCCTCTAAAGTCTTTATTCTGTTATCCTTAGCCCGAGAGGAGGCTTTTTCAAGCTGCAATTGTGCATTAGTATTTTCCAAAGAATCCTGCAATTTATGGGTCATTATTGATTTATCAGTCAGAGTAGAATAAATCATTTCACCTGTTTGTTTGTGTAACTCAATCTGATCCAAAGGATGAATATCCTTTGCTATGACTTAAAAATTAGTTCTGATATAATCTGTAGTTGTTTGAGGCTGCTACACTTTGGGTTTGAAGTGACTCATTAACATCTTACCTTGTTGGATGTCATAGGCTAACATCAATCTTTGTTGATTCTTAGGAGCCATTTTCAAATATTGATTGTAAACTTGCAGTCTTAGTGGATCATTTCTGGCCTTTATATTTATGAATGTACTTTTAATATCCCAGGCATCTTTCACTGGTGGTTTGAAAGAAGATAATTCTACACTCTGTTGCCTTTGTAATTCTTTTCTCTAAGAATTAGTGGATGTTCCACTGACTGTACATGTTTGCTGATTGCCTAGTTCTTCTCTCCTTTGACTATCAGATATTTCATGAACAGATTCTACTTCCGGAAGAGGATTTAATTTTTTTCTTTTAACATCAGGCTGTTCTGAAGGCCCACTGATAGGGGTGGCTGCTTCAGCATCTCTCTTTTTACTCTTTTCTACATTGAGAGGAGTTTGTAAAATTAACATTTATGCCACAATGGTTTGAGTAAGAGAAATCTATACTTGACCCTATTCTTTAGAAGTTTCAGGTTGTTCTGTCATTGTGAATTTCTCTGTAACTTGTATATCAGCCTCTTTCTCCTTCCCTTTAGATGCTACTGTGGCAAATGCACTAATTTCCTGTAAATTTTGTTGAGAATTCCCAACAGAAGAAGAACCAATACCTGGTATCTGCGCCTGTCCAAAAGAGTCTAGATCAAGTATTTTTTCAAGGTATTTAATAACATTTTCAACACTGACCTATTCACTATCTTGTTCTATCAATGTTCCTTCCATCCATTCATCCATATTGGCATATTGTTCAATTTATGGGATTCTTTGATGAATGTATGGTGATAATTTGTTTTTCATCCTTCTATCACATATAAAGCTGTTTGGGTCATAAGGTACCCAGTAGAAACTCTTTTGTAATTTTAGATAGTCTTCTAAGCCTCTTTCAGCTTCTTTTCCAACATCCCTAGAGTTACAGACAAAAGGACCTAATTGAATCTTAATCCTGAGTTGGGATTTTTTCTTTGCATTGCAAAAATGGACTATGTTAGAATTTATCATCTGCCTGAAATACTCTAAGGCAAAGAGCCTCATTGGGACATATTATGGTAACTTGAAAGGGCATAACTCACATCCATATATTCTGATTTATGTGTTATTTCGGTATAGGTACCAATCACCTACCCTGTATTGCTTTGAGAGTTGGAATATTTTCTTGATGTCACTGTTAACCCTAGGAGGGGAGAATCCTGTCAATAAGGTGGTTGAAGGGTGTAAAAATAGGTCCATAAACTTATAAGAATAAGGAGAATAAGAGGAATTATGAGTGATGGAAGACCAAAAGATTACAGACCTAGGATTTCCTTTGGCATCAATTTTTTTGACATAGAAAGGGAAACTCTCTGATTGAAAGTAAAACATGAGATGATAAATAACAAAAGAATATTTGAACACTCTTTCATTCTCTAATCTCATGAACTGATCATGGATTTTATCAACAATGTAGGAAGAAAATTCATACTTCATAGCAGGGGGTTGTCCAGGGGTGAAAATTGACAACAATACTAGGGTTAATTGATCAAGATATTCACTAGTATTGAAATCCATTATAGAGGATATCATATTCAAAATAAGCCTGCCCACATCAGTGAAAAAGGTATAACCATAAAGGGCAGGGCCTTTGGGCTAATGTTCTGGCAACATGAAGGTTTGGTAGAGAATATTTAACCCTTCATGCGATAAATTGGCAAATTTATCAAGTAATTCTCCCATGGAAAGGGGAGTCAGGGCTTAACCAGGCTGAAACTGTAACATTTCGTTAATAGAATAAACAGTTACTGGGAAAAGGATAGTTTGACTCGGGGACAAGACTGCTCGTTGATTGGGACCATAATTTTCATGGCAGTAACGGATTATTTCAGGAAAAATGTGGACTAAGGGGAGAAGATACATGGGAAGATTGGATTCCCATAGTTCAAAAATGTCAGAATCGTTCAGGTAGTTATCTCTGTAGTGGAAAAAAATTCGAAGAGGATTTTCACTGAGGACAAGGTCTTTAATTTGAAAATCCCTATCTGCTAGAGGCAGATAGTCTAAATCTTTATGAGGGGAATTTATGGGTAAGACATTCAAAGCCACAGGAATTTCCATTTCTGGTTCTTGTGGATTCAAAAATGATTTCCAGGTTTTTATGAAAAAAAACATGTACAATCACAGGTTTGGGACTACAACTACAATTTTGGGAATTGAGGAATGAACTAAAGACCAATCTTGAATCCTGTTTCAGTTTTTTGTGTGGAAGTAAAACAAAAAATAGGATTTTGCAGAGTTCAATGAGAATTTGGGTAAATACCTATTTTACGGGAAATAAAAGGTAACGAAAACAGGTGTTGGCTATGGCGGATGAATTCTGGATGCTCAACTGCAATTTTCGTCAGCAAGGTGGCGGTTGAAAATCTACGACAGTCAATTTTGGAATTCGTTGCATGGGACACTGGTCATTGCACGAGATAGTGAAAATGATGCAGGTTCTTTTCTTTTATTTGCAAAGTCGAAGGTTGGCGGTTTTTTTATTTTTTTAATGGATGATGTCAGGAAGTACGGTGGCTTTGTCACAGGAGGCAAGCGATAAGCAGTTTCATGATGAATGAGTGAATGTCATGATGAATGATTTTAATTTCTTAGGCATTTCCAATTATTGGGCCGAGGGTTTGGTCCCTCCAAAAGTCAAGGAAATTCCTTCAGCCCCTCTAATTTTAAAATACCTTAGTACTTAGGGGAAATTAGTGAAATTTTTAGGGAAAAATGAGAAAGGTAGTTAATAATTTGACTTTTCTTTGCTTGAAATTCTTCCAGTGTAATGTCTGTCTTGCACTTGTGATGAAAGTAAAGATTTAACACATCTAGAATCATTATCCATCACATGTAATTCTGCAACAACATCTACGTACCCTACCTACTTTATCCTACCATTTTTTCTTTTTTGTTAGGGTGCACTTAGACTGGCAAACCCTTATCACACTTTTTCTTTTACATGTGGAAATCTATCTAATTATAACCTTATTACATCTAAGGGCTCGATTAAACTGTTGAGCTCCTTTTATTTACTCTACCTATCTTCTTATCTGCCAAGATTAAACAGTTTGGTCAGATTTTATTCTCTATCTCTAAAACATAAAATTGAAAAATGAACTAGCCAAGCTTAAATTGTTTGAATGTTCCTAAATTTTGGCATAAGATACAAGTTGCACATAATTTTGTTTATTACGTAAGAGAAAAAAGTAGTGGCATTTATACTTGCACACTTTCCTTGGCCTTTCTTTTGGCGGGGTTCATTTTCTTTCACTTTTTTGGGCATTTTATTCAATTTAGCCTTTGATTTTTCTTTTAGGGTATACCCTCTTTACATTTTTTTAAATTTTATGATTTTTTTGACAATATGGAAAACCTTTGCAACAAGGAAAGGTATGAACATATTACATAGCCCATCAATTCAATCATGATATATGACACCTATTGGTATAGGAGTATAACATTGGCTCCACTTGGGGATGGCTTTTCTTGGTGAAAATTCAAGAACAACAGGTCAGTTTCCCTCAGAATCATTTTTACTGAACCATGGAATCTTCTTCTGCTTGTTGCTTTATTGTATTTATGACACTAATACTTTTGAAGCTTAGGGCCTTCTCCTTGGGCTTCAACTTCAGTAAGTTACGATCCACTCAAAACTGTAACATTACAAAGGATATAGTATGTACATGTTAAAAATCAGGATATCCTAATAAATAGGATCAAAATAATGTTTCAGCATTCGACCATTAACTGGTCCTTCTTCAGTTTTTGTACCATCCAAGTTTTTCAGAAAATATGTATTATTTCCTTGTAAAGCATGAATAATATAAGGTCCTTTCCATAGGAAGTCAAACTTCACAAGTTTTCCCTTATCCTCTCTTCTAGAATCCCATCTTAAAACTTTGTTTCCTAGTTGGAAATCTTCTGCCTTGGTCGTTTTATCAAATATCTTCTTTAGTTTCTCCTGCAATACTTGGGATATTTTATAAACTTCCTCTTTGGTTTGCTGCAAATTGATAGTCTGATTTATTCTCCTTTGAATGTCATTAGGTTCAACCTAAGCTTCTTGAAGTAATTTCATTACAAGAACTCCTAAAGATGAAGGAAATAGAGCCTCATGCCATAGACTAACTCATAAGGACTAGTCCCAATAGCTTTTTTGGTGGTGAGTCTGTCTGCCCATAGTGCATTTGTAAGTTTCTTGTGCCAATTTTTCTTATTTTCCTTCAATAATTTCTTAATAATATTAATGAGACTCTTGTTGGAAGATTCAGCTAGTCCATTACCCTGAGGGTAATAGGCTGTGGAATGGCTTAAGGTGATATGATATTTGTTACAGAAACTTATCATCTTCTTAGATTTGAAGGAAGCAGCATTATCAATTATGATTTTCTCAGGACATCCAAATCTTGATAATATATTAGTTTCTAGGAATCCTATGATCACAGTGTTGTTGGCTTGTCTGGAAAGAATTACTTCTATCCATTAGTAAAATAATCTGTGGCAGTGAGGATCCATTTGTGCTGGCCAGAAGAATGAGGATGGATTTATCCAATGAAATCCAGGCCCCATTGTTGGAAAGGTTTTTCAGTGGAGATTGGTTTCAGGGGTAAAGGTAATAGTTTCCTCTTGCCTTCAAAAATTTGACATTTATGGCAAGTAGTGACAAATTTCTTTACATTGGAGAACAAGGTTGGCCAATAAAATCCAGCTCTTAGGATCTTGTCTGCAGTTTATTTTCAATAAAGGTGTCCACCATAGTCTCCTGCATGGAATTCATTGAGAGCCTTGTCAGCTTCATATTTTAACAAAAAATTCAATAGAATACCATCATGATTTTTCCAAAAGAGAACATTATCTAAAATATAAAAATTTAAAGATGTCATCTTTAAAAACCTTTTCTTTGTTCTGGATAACCCTGGAGGAGATTACAGGTTTAACAATACATAAATTATATTAGCATACCAAGGTTAATCTAAGAAGGCCTGGCTGATTTGTGGAGTCGCCATCTCCTGTTCATCATCCAGTTCATTAATATCCAGGGCTTGGCAATTTTTTTCTATCATGAGTTGATCCAATCCCTATCCATTAATAAGTTTTGTAGGTTTTATCTCAATATCATATTCTAATAGGGTAGCAATCCATTTACCTCTTTTTCCCTCAATTCCATCTTGAGTTAATATGTCTTTGACAACAGCATTTGGTACATAGGCTATCACATGGGAATACAATATATAGATTCTAAAATCTTTAATGGCTTTTACAAGTGCAACAACTTGTTTTTCCATGATGTTGTATTTTAATGATGCATATATTAGCGCTTTACTAAAAAAGGCTATAGGTTTTTCACATCCTTGATCATCCTTTTGTAATAAAACAGCTGCTATAATATGTTCTGATGCAAATGAAAATATTATGAAGTCTCTGTCAAATTATGGACTCGTAAGAATTGGTGTTCTATTCAAAGCCATTTTAATTTCTTCAAATGCTTGTTTGGCTTCTACTATCCGTTTAATACTTGAATCCTTTCTTAACATTTTATTAAGAAATCTCATTAGTTCAGCTAAGCTAGATATGAATCTTCTCAAAAAATTGATTTTTCCTATGAAAGCTTGAAGTTCTTTAACATTTCTAGGGTGAGGTATCTGCAATATAGCTTCTATTCTAGCAAGATCAATTCTAATACCATCTTTGGAAATAATATGGCCCAAGAGTTTACCTTCTTCAAGACCAAATAAGGACTTCTTTGGATTCAAAGAGATACCATAATTTCTACATTTTATGAATACTTGTCTGAGATGGTCCAAATGTTGCTGATCTGATTTAGAAAAAAAAGTTAAATCATCCAGATATATAACAAGAAAGTCATGAATTTCTTTTGCAAATGCAATATCCATTTCTCTTTGGAAGGTTGCTCCAGCATTTTTAAGTCCAAATGGCATCTTAACGTACTTAAATGTGCCCCATGGTGTTGTAAAAGCTGTTTTTTCCTGGTCATCAGGATGAACCATAATCTGGTTATACCCTGAGAACCCATCTAAAAGAGAAATCCTTGAAGCACCTACTACCCTTTGTAAAATGTGATCCATTTTAGGCAAAGGATAATTATCCTTCAAACAAACCTCATTTAAATTTCTTAAATCAACACATAATCTGATCTCTCCAGTTTTCTTCCTAGTAGGGACTAAATTAGACACCCAGTCTGAAAATATAATAGGAGCAATTATCCCTGATTCGTACATTCGTTTGATTTCTTTCTCAATTAGAGGCAACGATACAGGGTTGATTCTTCTGAGTTTCTGTTTAAATGGTTTCTAATATTCTTTTAAAGGTATTGTATGCTGAATTATAGAGGTGTCATATGATTTCAAGTCTTCATAACTCCAGGCAAAGACATCCTAGAATTCTCTTATTAATTCAACATATTTTGGTTTTTGATCAAGAGGAAAATATTTAGATAACTTTATTATTTTAGGATTTTCTTCAGTTCCTAGATTATATTCCTCAATATCAGCTTTCAAAGGTTCCATTTTAGGTTTCTTTGGAATATCATTAGAGTTGAAAAGATCTTCTAGAGGAGTTAATCCTTTAGGAAAATGATTATCTTTCAAATTAATGATCTCAGATTCTTCTTCTATAATTTCATCAACCTCCATTTGTTTAAGGTACTGCATTTCTTTTTTGGTGAACTTTGTTGGATGAAGCATTTGAATTGCACTCTCTTCTGAAATGTCTGTTTCTTGTTCATTTATTTGATCAGATTCAATGACTGTATCTTCATCTATGTTACTGTTAGAAAATTCATTCTCTAAATTCAGGAAATTTTTAATCTGATTGTCATTTGAAAACACTTGCCAATTCTTAAAATTGTCTGGTATAGCTGGTCTATTTCTAATCTTAGCTGTGAACTGATGATTAGGTTCAAATGGTAATTTACAAGTGCTAGCAAACATTGCAAGATTGTGAGCATGCAAATTTTTTTTTCTTGGGATTTTAGCAAGCTGAGTCTGCAGAAAAGTATTGAGAATCTCTACAACTATTCCTCTATATTCTCTTAGTCTGGGATTGTTTGTCAGAAAGTGACCTTTGATCTGTTGAATGATTAAATCAGAATCTCCTATAACAGATACTCTAATTGCCCCTAATGTTTTGACAAGTTTAAGCCCTAGCAAAAGAGCTTCATATTCTGCCATATTATTAGTGCACTTAAGGTTTAATCCATAAGCATGGCCTTCAGCATGATCATTTTCAAGGTTGTGTATCCAAATTCCAACTCCTGCTCCTAATTTATTAACGGAACCATCAAATTCTAAGTGCCAAATAATTTCATGTTCATAATTGGTGTCAAAAATTTCAGGAATTTTCTTAACAGTGAGATCTGATTTTTTACTTTCTTCTGGTTTCTCTTGGGTATCTGATGTTTCATTATTTTTAGAAATTTCCTGGATTTGAACACTAGATTTTTGATTTGCAATTTCTTTTGGTTCTGTTGCTGGTACTTCTAATTCAGTGGGAGGATCATATTCAACATTATAAATAATAAATGAATCCATATCAGGGTGTACTGAGTAGATGGGCAAATTTTCAGGTTTCTCCTGACTACTGACTACACATTTCATTAAATTTTCTCTGTATAGTCTCTTAGGTTGGCCGAACACTAAAATAGTAGCATATGACATATCCAATTGAAGATATCCTCCGAGATTTGCACCCCAAGATCTGGACAATAGCATACCATATTTTGGAGGAATATCTTCTATCACTATATCCATAAAAATTGTTTTTGCAGGGTATTGAACCAATGAAACACACAAGTATTTAATTAATCCTAAACATCTCACATGATTTGAATCAAAAGAAAAGATATCTTTGTATGGTCTGGTGATTTCTAGGTTTAATCTCTACATTACAGCCTTTGGCATTAGATTGTGAGATGCCCCAGAATCAAGCATGGCATTATGAAGTTTTTTATCATGTATGTTCAAACTCACATAGAATGGAGGAGTCCCTCCACTTCCTAGTTTTCCATTTACTTCAGGACCAAACAATAATCTAGGTTGGTCATCAAAAACATTTACTGAGTCATCACTTCCAGTAATATTAAGTGATCTATTGATTTGACTTCGATAGACATCATGTTTAGCTAATTTAGACAATGGAACAACTATTTTTAATTTGCCTACTTCAGCTTCTAGATTAAAAGGTTTCTCAATCTGAGTTCTTGTATTTCGAACAGCTGGATTCTCTTTATCCTCTATGTTTTCGGTATTTTTCTCCTTCTTAGGAGTGGGGTTTTGGGCTGAAGTTTTTTCCGAATCAATTTCTGGAGGTTCCTCTACATTTCCTTTGGGAGGAAGAGTATTGGAAATTTTTCTGTTATTCAGTTGACTATCGGATACATCTTCAATTATTGTGTTGGCAGGATTAGGATCTGATCTAGAAAGAATATGTACATGGGTAGTATTGGTTTTACCTTTGAGGGGTTTTTTTGTGGTTTTCTATTTACTTGTTTCCAAGACATAAATTCTTCTGCTTCTCAAATTATATTGCTTCTGAACTTCATAAATGGTTGTATCATATTCTTCCTTAAAGTCAAATGATTCTCCTGAATGGGTTTGAAATTGCTTAAGAATGTGAGCTTCTTGATCATCTTGGGTCAAGAAAATTTCTGGTTCGTTCTTGCGTTCAGTCAAGTTGTTTATTTGAGCATCTTCAGTTGGTTCCTCAGAAGTTGAGGCTTCAATATAATTTTCCTGGAATGGGGGCCTAATATTTTGGCCAGGACCAGTTTTTCCAGTATTTTGATTTTGGTTCCTTCTGAAATTTGGATTTCTCACAGTATTGCTCGGTTGACCATCCCAAGGAGATTACTTTTCAACTGTTTCTACTCTATCTCCTAGCCTTTCCATTCCTTTGATAATAACATCCAGTTTCATTTCAAAAGCTGTGGGTTCTTCGTTTAAAGGCATTCTCCTTTCAACTATGGCTCTAGCTCGTTTCTCTATCAGGTTGGCTTAAACACTAACAACTATACTTTTCATTTCTTCTAAAGTTTGAGGAGCTCTTTCTCTAAGTTGATACGCCATATTAGAATCAAATCCATCAGGGAATTTGATTAATAATGAATCTGGAGGAGGTCTAATATTTTAGGGAATAGCATTGTATGCATCAATGAACCTGGTGACGTAATCTTGCACAGTCTCATTTAGTCCTCTCTTTAGTTTTCCAAAGTCTGATAAGATTTGAAGGGGATCTTTCTTCTTTTCCCATCTGTTTAAAAATGTTCTATAGAGGGCTTGTAATTCAGTAACACTGTTTGTAGGAAGGGCTCTAAACCAGGTTCTGACTTCTCTAGTAATACTTTGGACAAATATTCTCATTCTTACATCATCAACATCTATTTCATAAATTTCAAAATAATCGGTCACCTTTTTAGTATGTTGTTGTGTAGTGTAGGTTCCAAAACCATCAAAAGGAGTGATTTTACTTTGGTAGTCTTGAGGCATAGACCCTAGATTGGCTAGTAATACTAAAGGAGCATATATGTTTGCCATTGCAGGAGGTAACGATGAAATAATAGATGAGGTTGGTCTATGATTAGTGGATGGAGGAGTAGAAGGGGTAGTTTGAGGTTGAGATGTTTGAGGAAATGTTGATGAACTTGGAGAAGCTGAAGTGATCACATAAATATTTGATGTTCCTTCAGAGGTAAGCTCAGATTGTATGGAATTCCGCAAATTTTTATCAAGATGTGAAGTAACAAATTCAAATTGGACAAATTGGACAACTCAGATTCAGAAAAATTTACAAATAAAGAGGTTTCAAATTTCTCACCAAAAGGTTCTTCCTCAAGATAAATCCGCTTCACAGGACAGGATATTGATCTATAGAGAGGTCGAGAACTACCAGAGCTTTCTTGACTATCTGGTCTCCTAAGAATTCTAGGGATCAGATTCGGATTTTCAAACACAGGCGGAGGATTTGGGTCAGGATTAGCCCTAGGGTAATGAGTCTGTTCGGAAGCCAGGGTTCTAGGTGATATTTTTTGGTTTTTTATCTAAATGGAATGATCAATACAACTTCAACAATATCTTTAAGAAGTTTTAGATATTGGATTTAATTTTTTTTAAAGATTTATTTGACTAGAGGAACTGATCAAATGTTTTAAACCAAAGTTTAGTTCATAAACTAGACCGGAGATAGACTGAGGCAACATTTATTTACTTATGCAATTGCAGATCAAAAGTAGTTCAAAGGCTACCTGGCTAACTTAAGGCTTCGTATGTAGTTTATAAAGTAAACAATAGTAACAATAAAATTATTCAGATTCCCCAGTGGAGTCGCCACTATGTTATCACTCAGATTTTCCTTGAAGTTGTTGGGAAGAGGAAAGGGGTCTGAGGTAACCACAAACAAACTTTTATATACAGAATCTAGCCAATATGTACCCAGAGAGGGCTCTCTCTGTAAAATTTAGCTTTGTTTTGAAAGATATTAGGTTAGTTATGAAAGTCCAGGGATTTTGATTGAGTTTGGGTGATGAAATTCTATAGCAAAGGGTAAGATTGAGTAATTTAGTCCATTGGGCTAATGGATTCAAAGAAATATGGCTTAACTCGATCAATTTTCTTAACAAAACATGGTTTCATAGGGCAAGTTAATCAAATAGGGAACAATTATAGATCTAAAGTGAATGGAATGGAATCAAAATGGATGAGGGGCAGTTAAGAATCCTTCAACACATTCGAAAGAGGGAAATTGAGTGATTATTAATAAAGATAAATTAAGTATTATTTACTAAATAATAAAAATGCATAAAATATTAAAACAGGAGAAATCAAGAATTCACTATTTAAACCAGTTCAGAAGAAAACATTTAGAATAATAACGATTGAAAGAAGATTTCACTTAAGGATTTTCTGATTTATTTCTTTTTGTTAATTATTCAGAAATGAAACATAGATGATATAATAAACAAATATAAAACTTCAAAACATAAGAGATATATGAATTATTGGTCTGTTGTCTAACACAAGAATCTTGTAAAAAGTCTTTCGCATCAATTCCTCGTCCAGCTAGCCATAAAAAATTATCCAACAAAACTTTATTCCAAAGTAATCAATGTTACAACAAAGTCTAAGAATCCATCCCTCAATACTCCAATTGAGGGAGTATTTATACAAAAGATTATAAAAAAATATCTCATAAAAAATTGAGATATAAACTAGGATGACTCATAAGTATTTTACAACAAACTAGAGACAGATGGTCTCATAGATAAGATAAATGATAACTGATGTTGTGCCATTTCCTTCTTTTGAGAATGTGCTAGATGCAGGCCCTAAGATTTGGCTTGTTGCTATCCTCTTTAGTAACTCTGTGTTCGCTGCTTTGTTTTACTGATACTCTTTATCTGCACTGATACTCTTTAACCTCTGTTTATCTTTTTATCCTTCTTATCATGACTTACTGTAGTAAATAATAAAAAATTCCTGTAAGGATAATTTTTTACAAAATTTCTAACATTTCTTCCCACCATTTAGCTTCTGGTATTCTAGTCCTTTGCAGCTTCCTCAGAGTTTCATCTGTCTCTGTATATCTAAAGAAGGTAGGTTGAATTGGGAAAAAATGCTTTACCTCATGCTAGAGATAAAACAAATTTTCCAATCTGTCATGAATATTTTTACCTGTAGGCAATGTTGTTGCTGATGAACTAGTTGAGGAATTGGCCTGATTGTCAGCATGTTTGTTCAATTTATCAACATAACTTTCAAATTCCATTAGTTTATCCTCTAAAACTAAAGGATTGGGCAATCCTTTATTCAATAGAATATCCAAGCTTTTTATGAAGGCATGGATTTCTTCTTGCATATCAGAGCATCTCCGTTCTAGATTCTGCATGAGAGTTCTTTTAGTAAAAACTCTTTTTATCTCCAAAATTGTTCCTGTCCTGTCTTGAATGCCAAGTTCTTCAAGCTGATGTTTATTCTTAGCATTCAAAAAGTGTATAAGCTCATTGGATTCTTCCGGCATGTTTCCTAATTTTTCTCTTGATTTTAGAATTTCCTCCATAACCAATTTAAGTAAATCATTATGTTCATAAATTATTTGAATTAAGGGCTAGACAACATTTATTGACTGGATGATGTTGTCCCAAAGAATTTCTTTTATTTCCTTTAAAGGTCTCTCCAATGTGAGATCATTCTCCAATGCTTTAACCAAGTTTTCCAACCTGTTGACCTCTCTTGTTTTCTCTACAACACTTATCTTTGAGAGATCATATTTTTGTTCTAAAGTGGTGAATCGTACCTTTGTTCTTTGGAGCTCTGTCACTTGGAGTTTCAATTCATCCATTGAATTTATTAATTCTTCAGTACTTAAATTGGAAGTATTTACCTGGGATAATTATGTTGGCTGACCCGTTGTAGATGTACCTATAATTACTTCTGCTGTAGATGATGGAATATTAGGTTGCTTGTCTTTTAATGCCTTTTCAAGCTCTTTTTCAGTTTCATTAAGTTGCTCATTCAGTTTCAAGAGAAATTCCATCAATTCTTCTTTATAATTTTTCTTCATGATTTATGCAGTCTGTGGATGTCTTGAGGCTGGTAGTTTCAGTTGCTTTCTCAAGGCTACAATATCATCATCTTTTTTCTTGATCAAGGCTTCTATACCCTTGAAATATTTAGGATTATGAACCAATCCAATGATTATTTCCTCCAAATTATTTATTCTGTTATCCTTAGCCTGAGAGGAGGCTTTTTCAAGCTGCAATTGTGCATTAGTATTTTCCAAAGAATCCTGTAATTTATGGGTCATCATTGATTTATCAGTCAGAGTAGAATAAATCATTTCACCTGTTTGTTTGTGTAACGCAGTCTGATCCAAAGGATGAATATCCTTTTCTATGACTTAAAAATTAGTTATGATATAATTTGCAGCTATTTGAGGCTGCTGCACTTTGGGTTTGAAGTGACTCATTACCATCTTACCTTGCTGGATGTCATAGGCTGACATCAATATTTGTTGATTCTTAGGAGCCATTTTCAAATATTGATTGTAAACTTGCAGTCTTAGTGGATCATTTCTGGCCTTTATATTTATGAATGTCGTTTTAATATCCCAGGCATATTTCACTAGTGGTTTGAAATAATATACTTCTACACTTTGCTGCCTTTGTAATTCTTTTCTCTGAGAATTAGTGGATGTTCCACTGACTGTAAATTTTTGCTGACTGTCTAGTTCTTCTCTCCTCTAACTGTCAGAGATTTCATGAACAGATTCTACTTCTGGAAGAGGATTTAATTTTTGTATTTTAACATCAGGTTGTTCTGAAAACCCACTGATAGGGGTAGCTGCTTCAACATCTCTCTTTTTACTCTTTTCTACATTGAGAGGAATTTGTAAAATTGACATTTCTGCCACATTGGTCTGAGTAAGAGAAATCTGTACTTGACCCTATTCTTTAAAAGTTTCAGGTTGTTCTGTCATTGTGAATTTCTCTATAACCTGTATATCAGCCTCTTTCTCCATCCCTTTAGATGCTACTGACGCCAATGCACTAATTTCCTATAAATTTTGTTGAGAAGTCCCAGTAGAAGAAGAACCAATACCTGGTATCTGCACCTGTCCAAAAGAGTCTAGCTCAAGTATTTTTTCAAGGTCTTTAATAACATTTTCAACACTAACCTATTCACTATCTTGTTCTATCAACGTCCCTTCCATCCATTCATCCATATTGGCATATTGTTCAATTTCTGGGATTCTTTGATGAATGTATGGTGATAATTTTTTTTTCATCCTTCTCTCACAAATAAAGCTGTTTGGGTCATAAGGCACCTAGTAGAAACTCTTTTGTAATTTGAGATAGTCTTCTAAGATTCTTTCAGCTTCTTTTCCAGCATCCCTAGAGTTACAAACAAAACGACCTAATTGACTTTTAATCCTGAGTTGGGATTTTTTCTTTACATTTCAAAAATGGACTATGTCAGAATTTATCATCTGCCTAAAATACTCTAAGGCAAAGAACCTCATTTGGACATATTTTGGTAACTTGAAAGGGCATAGCTCACATCCATATATTCTGATTTCCGTGTGATTTCGGTATAGGTACCAATCACCTACCCTGTATTGCTTTGAGAGTTGGAGAATTTTCTTGATGTCACTGTTAACCCTAGGAGGGGAGACTCCTGTCAACAAGGTGGTTGTAGCGTGTACAAATACGTCCATAAAATCATTATAAGAATAAGGAGAATCAGAGGAATTATGAGTGATGGCAGACCAAAAGATTACAGGCCTAGGATTTCCTTTGGCATCAAGTTTTTTGACATAGGCAGGGAAACTCTCTGATTGAAAGTAAAGCATCAGATGATAAATAAAAGAAGAATATTTGAACACTCTTTCATTCTCTAATCTCATGAACTGATCATGGATTTTATCAACAATGTAGGAAGCAAAGTCATACTTGACAGCAGGGGGTTGTCTAGGGGTGAAAATTGACAACAATAGTAGGGTTAATTGATCAACATATTCACTAGTATTGAAATCCATTATAGAGGATATCATATTCAAAATAAGCTTGCCCACATCAGTGAAAAAGGTATAACCATAAGGGGGAGGGCATTTGGGCTGATGTTCTGGAAACATGAAGGTTTGGTAGAGATGATTTAACTCTTCATGGGATAAATTCGCAGATTTCTCAAGTAATTCTCCCATGGAAATGGGAGTCTCGGTTTGACCAGGCTGAAACTGTAACATTTCATTAATAGACTGAGAAGTTACTGGGAAAAGGATAGTTTGACTTAGGGACAAGACTTCTCGTTGATTGGGATCATAATTTTCATGGCAGTAATGGATTATTTCAGGAAAAATGTGGACTGAGGGGAGAAGATACATGGGAAGATTGGATTCCCATAGTCCAAAAATGTCAGAACCGTTCAGGTAGTTATCTCTGTAGTGGCAAAAAATTCGAAGAGGATTTTCACTGAGGACAAAGTCTTTAATTTGAAAATCCCTATCTACTAGAGGTAGATAGTCTAAATCTCTGTGGGGGGCATTTAGGGGTTTGACATTTAAAGCCACGGGAATTTCCATTTCTGGTTCTTGTGGATTCAGAAATGAATTCCAGGTTTTGATGAAAAAAGAGGTACAATCACAGGTTTGGGACTATGACTGCAATTTTGGGAATTAAGGAATGAACTAAAGACCAATCTTGAACCCTGTTTCAGTTTCTTGTGTGGAAGTAAAACAAAAACCAGGATTTTACTGAGTTCAACGGGAATTTGGGTAAATACCTATTTTACGGGAAATAAATAGTAACGAAAATAGGTGTTGGCTATGGCAGATGAATTCTAGATGCTCGACTGTAATTTTCCTCAGCAAGGTGGTAGTTGACAATCTGCGACAGTCGATTTTGGAATTCATTGCATGGGACTCTAGTCATTGCACGAGATAGTGAAAATGACGCGGGTTCTTTTGTTTTATTTTCAAAGTCAAAGTTTGGTGGGTTTTTTATTTTTTTAATGGATGACGTCAGAAAGTATAGTGGCTTTGTCATGGGAGGCAAGCGGTAAGTAGTTTCCATCGCACAACTTTTGGGGACGGGCGGTTTTCAGCGGAGGACGAGCGATTCCATACGATGCACGACATGTGGCGCAACACTGTTTAGAAAATTGCTTGGCCATTGTGTGTTATTGTTCAGACGTGGATGCGCAGCGATATGGATAATAACCGTTGATCGCAGATTGGTTGATCGAACGATGGTAGGGTTATAAAGATGGCAGAGAGATAACAGGGCGGGCCCAATGTAATTTATTATAAAATAATTGCATCGGGGGGAATTCTATTGGCGGATTAGTTTATTAATTAACCCTGAGGGTTAATTAATCCCTTTTTATACGACAGAGTGTTGGGTTTGTTTATTAACTAGAAATTTAACCAATTAATCATAATTAATACTTATATGGTTATTTTTCAACCAAAGGGGTGGGATATATAGTATATGGGAATTTTTTATATTAAAATTAATATGGGGAAAGGGGGAATTTTCATAAGGATTTAAATAATAAATTAGAAATTAATATGGAAAATGAATAAAAGCACTAAGTGTAAAACATCAAGGTAATGTATTTAACTTATGCTTTTATGAATAGGGTTTGTATGAAATATTGCATAATTTTCCTAAGTAAAATGAGATTTTACTTAGGAAAATAATTTTTAGAAATGAGTGAATGTCATGATGAATGATTTTAAGTACTTAGGCTTTTCCAATTATTGGGCCGAGGGTTCGGTCCCTCCAAAAGTCAAGGAAATGCCTTGAGCCCCTCTAATTTTCAAATACATTAGTACTTAGGGGAAATTAGTCAAATTTTTAGGGAAAAATGAGAAGGGTAGTTAATAATTTGACTTTTCTTTGCTTGAAATTATTCTATTGTAATGTCTGCCTTGCAGTTGTGATGAAAGTAAAGATTTAACACATCTAGAATCATTATCCATCACATGTAATTCTGCAACAACATCTACCCACCCTACCTACTTTACCCTACCATTTTTTCTTCTTTATTAGAGTGCACTTAGACTGGCAAACCCTTATCACACTTTTTCTTTTACATGTGGAAATATATCTAATTCTAACCTTATTACATCCAAGGGCTCAGATTAAACTGTTGAGCTCATTTTATTTACTCTACCTATCTGCTTATCTGCTAATATTAAACAGTTTGGTTATATTTTATTCTCTATCTCTAAAACATAAAATTGAAAAATGAACTAGCCAAACTTAAATTGTTTGACTGTTCATAAATTGTGGCATAAGATACAAGTTACACACAATTTTGTTTATTACATAATAGCAAAAAGTAGTGGCATTTAGACTTCCACACTTTCCTTGGCCTTTCTTTTTGTGGGGTTCATTTTCTTTCACTTTTTTGGTCATTTGATTCCTTTTACCCTTTGATTTTTCTTTTAGGGTATACCCTCTTTACATTTTTTGAAATTTTATGATTTTTTTGTCAATATGGAAAACCTTTGCAACAAGGAAATGTATGAACATATTACATAGCCCATCAAGTCAATCATGATATATGACACCTATTGGTATAGGAGTCTAACAACTACTACATGTATTTGGCTACCGTGGACAACACTATTGGAATGGTGTTGGTTCAAGACGATGACAATGGTCAGGAACATGTACGGTACTACTTGAGCTGTAATCTCTTCAATACCAAGACACTGTTATAAAATTATATATTACAAAGCAATGCAACAAATAATATATGTGAAAAACACAAACACACAAAACACATAAAACCAAAGAGACAGATATACGTGGTTCACCTAGTTTGGTGTACGTCCACCCTGAACAGCCAGTCCTTCCTTTATATTATCCAGCAAAATGAAGAGAAAGAACCTACAACAGATCTGTTGTAATATCCTCTATTCTCTCTCACAGTCTCCCTATATGTTTCTCACTTTTAGAATACACATACAATAGATAGCCACAATAAAATACCCTCATACAAAATGAGGGGTTGCCGTCTAGGGTAAAAAACCCTAGATTAAACATAACTTCTACTATCATATCATCCACCTAATGAATGGCCCAGATTGACTAGAAATTACAATACTTTTACAACAAAATTTTACATCTATTTTTAGCTTCAAGGGCACTGCCCCTAAAACCGCCTGCAAGGGGGGGACTCCATGAAGTCGCAACCACCCCTCCTAGACCCCCATGGAAGCATTTAATTACAGGAAAAATTTCCACGCTGTTTAGAACAAGGGTCCAACGTTTTGATACAAAATAATGAAGATAATCAGTCTCCACACCCAACAAACATATTATGCTCATGTAGAGAAATTAGCATTGGTTGTTTTCCATGCTGTTCAACGTTTCCGTCACTACATTCTCTTGCGAAAAACCATGGTGATTTCTAATTTCAACCCCATGAATTACATTGTCACACATCATTTACTTGGAGAAAAGTACTCGAAATGGATTTTTATCCTTCACAAGTTCAACTTAGAATTCACCGCTACTAAGTCGAAGAAATCCCTTGTGTTTGCTGAGTTGATTTGTGATATTCCCACCACAAATGATCCCACTCCTCTCGATGAGTCCATCCCTAATGAGACTCTCTTTCTCATTAGTACTCTTGATCCATGGTATGGAGTCATCATCATATTTCTCCAAACCCAAACATTTTGGCCAGAGCTATCACACTCTAAGCAAAGACGGATTCACAAGTAGTCCCACCCTTATCGCATCGTTGGGGACACCCTATATCGCACTAGTATTGACTTTGTCCTCCTTCGTTGTTTGAATCTTGAGGAAGCTGAGAAATCTCTCATTGAATGCCACTCTGGGGATTGTGGTGGTCAAATTTCTGGTTACACTACTACTCAAAAGGTCCTTCGTGTAGGTTATTTATGGCGGTCTATTTTTAAATAATGCATCATTGCAGTACAAAATTTCCATGATCTCCATATTTACTCTCAAAAAGAGCGCGCCCCACCCTCACCCTTACACCCAGATGTGATCGTCATATCTTTTATGAATTGGAGAATTTATTTTATTACCTATAACCCTCGCTCGGTCGGGGGGATGGCTATATCATCCTTGCCATTGATTATTTCACTAAATGGGTGGAGGTGATGCCTAGATACTATAATGAAGGTCTTACTGCAGCGTAATTATTATTTAATCATGTCATAGATTGGTTTTGTGTCTCGAAAGTGATTTTCACGGATCATGGAAATCATTTTTGTAATCATATGATGACAAAGCTCTCTACTCAGTTGGGGTTATGTCACGACAACTCCACCCCTTACTATCCACATGCTAATGGCCAAGTTGAGGCAGTCAACAAAGTATTTATGACTATGCTTCAACGCACCATTGGGAAGCACAAGAAAGACTATAACCTCATGCTTTTCTCCACTTTGTGGGCATACCGAACCTTCGCTAAGACTACCACTAGATACACACCATTCCAATTGGTGTACGATCTAGAAGCCACACTCCCAATTGAGTGTGAGATTCTTGTCGTGAAGATTTCTATGGAGATCCTGCCTGGTACTTTGCCGGAAGAGGAATGTTTGTTGTACCTTGAGTGTCTCGACAAGACCAGAAGGCTTTCTTCTTTAGTTCTTGAAGTGGGGAAACAAAGAGTTAAAGTTCAATGTGACAAATCCGTAACCCCCCGCATTTTCTCTGAAGGTGACTTGGTCTTGCTTTATGACCAAGCCCATGATAAGTTGGGAGTAGAAAAGCTCGAAAAATTGTGGCATGGGCCCTATATCATTCTATTGGAAAAAAATACTGAGAGGGGGGCGGGGTGAATCAATGTTTAGAGATTATATCTTAACTTTAACTTTTTCTTTTGCAAAATTGCATATGCAGATTTTATGAACTGAACTTGCATATACACGCATATATGATGAAAGAAACTCGCATATACTAATATAAATTTCTAGTTTATAAAGTATCTCAAAAAAGAGTTTAAAATAGATTTACCAGTTATGCATCAAGTTAGATAAACAGGAAATATGTGTAGTAACAGTAGTATAAAACATCACACAAGTGGAACACACATGAACACCAGTATTTAAGGTGGAAACCCAATTCAGGAGAAAACCACCATCTTTGTCCTCTCTGTCTTCAATATTTATTATATGGAAAATTGTTTAGAAAATTGTACTGATGTAGACTCATATCAATATGTAGGATTCTACCTGTAGAACGCTGCAACCTTCACTCGTTTACTAGCTACTACTGGAAGGGAGCTCCAACCCCCTGATACGTTTACCAGCCACTCCTGGAAGGGAGCTTCAACCCCCTAAACATAACACCAGCTTCTACTAACAGGAAGCTTCTACTTGCATACTAAAGGTTTCAACCCTCAGACCCACTGCAGACCACGTTTCATCAATTTTCATACTTGATCAAACAGCATCAACACAACCCTTTATCATCAATCATAAAATTTTCCCAATACTTTAATTATAACAGTGAAAACATTGTAACCAAAACTTCAGGAATAACCCAGACTTCAAAATAGATATGCAGATACAAACTCAACCCTGAACAATCATTAATTCAAATAGCATACGCTACTTTTCTTCACTGAAGCCGCATACATATGCGCTTTTCTGCACACCAACCTGCGTATACTTCAGCATATTCTTTAGAGAACCCTAATTGCCATACATGATTTTAATGAAGCGAACCCACATACATACGCGGTTTTACTGAAATAAAATAGCGTACAGATCTATAAATTTATATTTTGCAGAACAGGTTAGATGTATAAAACTTACCCAGATTTTTTCATTTTCTTCAGCAAACTTGTGCCAGTTCTTCATTATTTCTTCAGTAGATCAAACTAGAGATTCATCATCTTCAGATCTAGAGACCTTGAACCATCATCATATCCATGGGTGCATCATAGATTCATATCTATCAATTAAAAATAGAATTCATCCATGCAAATATTCTTTAGAGAATGTTTCATTCATTAAAAAACCTTATGCACACCTTCCACTATGATCTTCTTCTCCTTAAATAGACTTAGCTTTTACCTATACCATGAGTCAAAACCACTCAACTTCCGATGGTATTCTTTGATGAAATCAAATAGACAATGCAATACTCAATACTGTGGGCTAATACCATGGTAATGCCCCTTGGTATCATAATTTTAGAGCGCAAAAGGCATACGTGACTTGGAGCTTTCGTTTCGATGTGTATATGCAACTTATCTTTATAAAAAATGCATATATGCTAACCCTGAATGTATATGCGAGTTGCCTTCACAAAATTAGCATATACATTGCATCCATATGTGGGTTGCCTTCACAAAAGTAGCATATACATTGTGACATATTATATTTATCATTTCTCTGGCACTTACTAGAATTCTTTTCTCTGCCACATCTAAACTAATTTGTAGCTACATCATTATTACATCTTTAACATATAGGTTTCTTATCATAGGAAACTCATCAAGTAGGTTTCCATCAAGGACAACTTCATCAGGTAGGTTTCCATCAAGGAAAACACATTACATCATATTGCGAAAAATCTCCCCCTTCGGACTTGATGGCAACCACGATGGTGTTTTATCACCACAACAATTAGATACATTAATCATAACCAAAACACATCATAACCATTATTAAAACACCATGATACTCTCCCCCTTTGACATCAAGGGAAAAGGACGTATCAAAATCAAAACAAGGTTTCTCTTCCCTTGTAGAGAGACGAGCTATGTAGATATGAAGTGCACTGAATTTAGCATGCTCCCCCTGAGTTCATGCTGAATATTTAGACAGATTTTTCAATGAAGTACACGACTCTATAACTCAATCAAGTATGACCATTCCTATCACCAAGGACTCATACTTACATCAATGATCCAACCAAGTGGAATACATATTTGACAGAACTATCCAACCAAGTGGATTTACAAATTTTGACTCAACTACCCAACCAAGTGGGTTTACAAATTTGACCAAGTCCTTACATGACTGAATATAACAATTTTACAGCATAGGTCTCAATGTGAACTTTTCGTCAAATGAATTTTTATAAACAATACCAATGAATCTCAATCATGAGATAAAACCACCAAAAACACTTAGAATGCCAAAAATGCATCCTTTCCCTCAAGACAAGTGCTCCCCCTTAGCTTGTGCATGCTGAACACTTTCAACAACAAATCATCAAGGCATATTTATCAAAAATATATTAGAGAATGAAACAAAAATGTAAGAATTGGAACATCACCAGAGATACCCAACAACACCGCAACTATTATAAAAATGTTGACCCAGAAAATTATGCCAGCAAAAACCCATACGTGGCTTTCTATATATAAACTCATGTATATACGCGACTTTCCTTTATGAAATCTACGTATTCAATTTAATCTTCTGAATTTAAGTAGATCTGATCTTCTGAGTGACAGAGACAATTCCCAGATTTTGTCTGATATATTTGAAGGCTTTGCTCGGAAGAGGTTTAGTAAATATATTAGAAACTCATTCTTTTGAGGGTACATACCCCAATTTCACCTTTTGTTCAAGCACCTGTTCACGTAAGAAGTGATATTTGATAGGGATGTGCTTGGTCTTGTAATGCATAACAGGATTCTTTGAGATACTGATGGCACTTGTATTATCACACATAATGGATATGGGAGGTGAACATGTGATTTGAATGTATTGTAAGGTCTACATCATCAAAAGAAGTTGTGTGCAACATGATGCGGCAACCACATATTCTACTTCTGTTGTAGATAAGACAATAGAGATTTGCTTCTTGTTGAACCAAGATACTAATAGGGGCCCCATATAGAATGCACCACCACTAGTGCTCTTCTAATCATCAACATTTCCTACCCAATATGCATCTGTGTAAGCATGAAGTGTGAGACCAACATTCTTTGGATACCATAGTCCAAAGTATTGAGTTCCTTGTATATATTTTAATATTCTTTTGACAGCTTGAAGGTGAGACTCTTTTGGATTAGCTTGGAATTGTCCAACAAACCCAACTACATGCATAATGTTTGGACTTGTCCCGGTTAGATAAATTAGACTTCCAATCATGGATATGTATTCTGGTTGATTCACTGTGAGAGAATCATCATGAGAACTGAGGTTACACCGAGTTATCATTGGTGTACTTACAGGTTTGCCGTCTTCCATCCCATACTTCTTCAAAATTTTCTTGAGGTGTTTTGCTTGAGATAAAAATATGCCATCGGTTGCTTGTTGCACTTGTAAGCCAACAAAAAATGTTAGTTCCCCAAGTAAAGACATTTCAAATTCTTGTTGCATAACATAAGCAAATTTCTAACTCATGGACTCTTCATTACTTCCAAAAATGATATCATCAACATATACAACCACAATCAATAGTTTATCATTTTCAGTTTTTGTGTATAAGTTGCTATCAGCAGAACCCTTTGAAAATCCTTGTTGATGAAGATATTTGTCAAGATGATAATACCATGACCTTGGAGCTTGTTTGAGACCATATAAAGCATTTTTAAGTTTACAAGCAAGTTTTTCATCATTGAAAAAAATAAATCCTTCTGGTTGTTCTATATAAACTTCTTCTTCTAGATAACCATTGAGGAAAGAATATTTAACATCCATTTGATAAAATTTGATTTGTTGAAAGCTTGAAAAAGAAAGAAACATTCTAATGGCTTCAAGTCTAGCTACAGGAGCAATTTTTTTTTCAAAATCTATACCTTCTTGTTGAGCATACCCTTTACAAGCAAGTCTAGCATTGTTTCTAATAATATCTCCATTTTCATTTAACTTATTTTTGAATATCCATTTTTTCCCAATAACAATTTTATCATGAGGTCTTAGAACTAGTTCCCAGGTATGATTATTTTCAATTTGATCAAGTTCTTCATTCATGGCTTGAATCCAACATTCATATTTGCTAGCTTGATTCAAATTATTTCATTTAATGGTGGATAAAAATGCTAGATAGCTAGTAGACCATACAATAGTTCTTCTTGTTTGGACACCTAACCCCTTTTCTCCCAAAATTTGAGATTCTGGCTGATTATTTTGAACATACCTGGATGGAGCCTTTTTAGATAGATCTCCTTCTGCTGCTTAATTGGGTTCACCTTCTATATTCTCTCTATTTTATGCAGGAAGATATACATCATTATCATCTTCATTTGTTGTTTTTATTTCCCATTTTGGATTTGAGAGAGATTCATCAATTACGACGTCAATGTGTTCAACAATCTTCCGAATTATTTTATTGTAGCATTTATATGCTTTACTTCTAGAAGAGTAACCAAGAAATATTCCTTCATCTGCCCTAGGTTCAAACTTGCCAAGTTTTTCATCATTGTTCTTGATAAAATATTTGTTTCCAAAAACTTTAAAATGCTTTACAATGGGAAGATTACCATACCAGAGCTCATATGGATTTTTATCACTGTTTACACGAATATGTGATTTGTTAATAATATTTACAGCAGTATGTGCTGCTTCTCCCCAAAATGTGTCCGGTGTTCCTAAATCATCAAGCATAGCCCGAGCCATCTGTTGAAATGTTCTATTTATTCTTTATGCTATGCCATTTTGTTGTGGGGTACCAGCTACAGAAAACTGTCTTTTTATGCCATGTTGTTCACATAAATCAAAGAATTCATATGATATATATTCACCTCCTCAATCAGATCCAAGACACTTGATTTTTAGATCTAATTCATTTTCAACCAATGCTTTGAAGATCTAAAAAATTTCGAATGCTTCATCTTTGTGTTTTAGTAACCCAATCCAACACATTCTATAGAAATCATCAATAAATAGAATATAGTATTATTCTCCACAGGGTGAACTTTTTCTCATAGGTCCACATATATAAGTATGAATAAGTTCAAGAGGCTTAATTTCTGATCCTTCTTTGGCATTAAATTTCACGCTGGTTTGCTTACCGAATTGGCAAGATTTGCATATGGTACTCTCAGGCAGAGTAATATTGGGAAGATCACGAATAGCTTTGAGTCTGCTAGATTTGTTGATTTGAGAGAAGCTCAAATGCCCCAATATTCTATGCCATAACCAAATTTCTGAATATTTACCCAAGAAACATTGTTCTTTACAGCTTTTCAATACATACAAGTTGCTTGATGTTCTATTTCCTTTTATAATTGTTTTTCCTGTATCAAGATCACGTACCACCCATTCTTTTGAGCTAAAAACAATTTTAGTTCCTTGATCACACATTTTACTTACACTTAATAGTTTATGCTTTAATCCATCCACATACATAACATTGTTAGCTTTCACCTTTTCCTTTAAAAAAACATAAAATTTTCCCTTAATAAAATCAGGAGTATCATTTCCAAAAGTAACATTCTTTTCTATTTCTAGAGGATTGTATGCAAGAAGTTTATTTATGTTACTTGTCATGTGTTTTTAGCATCCACTATCAATGTACCATTGATTTTATTATCCTTATGCAAATAAATCTATGACACAGTTCTCAACCTATAATTCCTTATTTCTCCATACTTTGGAAGCTGAGGGTATATGCTCTTTTGGCTGAAATTTTCTCCTGCATTTAGATTCTTCATGACCAAAGTTATTGCAATAAGCACATTAAATTTCATTTTGAAGAGGAGAAAATTTATTATATGTATTCTTCTTTACTCCAGTATCAATTATTTTCTTTCTTGCTTCTCTAGTCATGATGGTTTTGTATGCAACACATTGAACAACTTTATGACCAAAATTATGACATGAGAAACACTGTCGATTGAAAAAGAAATTTTTGCGATCATGGAACCTCCTATATGTGATTACCTGTTGGTTGATATTTCTATGAAGGGTATTCCTGATAGTGTTCTTTGTATTGAGATTATCATGCTTTACCTGTAAATTTTCTTTGTTTCCTTGTTGAGCAGCAGAATGTTGTAGGTTGGTTGTAGCTGGTTTTAGATACTTTGGTGCTAAAGACTGAGAATATTCTTTGACATATCCAAGACCCGTCTTCATAAGAGGAGAACGTTGTAACTTGATAATTTCATCTAAGGTTTCAGATCCTTTAGCAAATCTAAGATTCAAAGTATTTACTTTCTCAATTTTTTTTCTTAGACTTACTACTTCACATTCTAATTTCTCATTGTGTGTCTCCTTTTCTTCAAGCTGATTTTTTAGAGTTTCTATGGATATTTTGTTCTCTTCCAAATTTATTTTGACCTGATTTATTTCTTCAAGAAAATCATTGTCTTCTAGAGCATCCATAAATGTATCATTTTCTTCACTAGACTCCTTTTCAAATACCATGAGAAGTCTAAGATCTTGATCAGATTCTTCCTCACTGTCTAATAACCCATCACTATATTCATGAGTATAATAAAATTTTATAGTGTTAAACTGACTCTTATTTCTTCTTTCTATTTCCTTTCCTTTTTCATGTGTTTATTTATGAGGACACTTAGCAGCATAATGACCAACTCTTCCACAAGCAAAAAATTTGAAAGGAAGCTTACCTCTAAACCTTCTAGTGCCATGTTGGAGCTTCTTTACAAAATTTACCTCATCTTCTTCTGAAACATACCCTGATCCTTCTATTTCTTTGTACTTATTTTCCTTTTGTAGAAGCTCTAAAGACGACTTCTTTTACTTCAGATGATCTGCCTTTTCTCATTTCACATGCAGTTAGAATTCCATGAAGTTGAACAATGGTAAGACTTTGAAGATCCTTCTTCTCTTCAATAGCAGACACTTTTGACTCAAATTTTGAAGTTAGAGATCTTAAAACTTTTTCAACCAGAGTAGTATCAATTATGGTTTCACCCAAATTTCTCATACGATTTACAATATCATCTAGACGTAAAAAGAAACTGGCAATGCTCTCTTAATTATGCATCCTTAGATTTTAATATTGAATTCTGAGAGTTTGGAGTTTAGCACTTTTTACCTTTGTATCACCTTCATAGCTTAGAATGATTTTGTCCCATAATTCCTTTGCTATATTCAACTACATGACCTTGAAAAATTCTGATTTCGTTAGACTCCCTAATAGTGCATTGACTGCCTTTGCATTTTTTTCATAGTTCTTTCTTGCCATTTCATCTGTTGGAACTGAGGTTGGATATTGATAACCTCCTTCAAAAATAGCCCATACATCTGCTCCAAGAGACTGAAGATAGGATCTTGTCCATGTTTACCAGAAGATTAAATTGTTTCCATTGAAGAGTGGAGGCCTGATAAATGTTGTCGCATCTTGATTGCTCATCTTGTCTGATCTTCCTTCTAGCGGCTAAGCTTCTTCAGAAGAACCTGGCTCTCATACCAATTGTTGGGAAAAAATACTTTGGGCGGGGGTGTTCAAATCTAGCGTGTTTAGAACTTTTATATCTATATCTTGACTTTAACGTTTTCTTTTACAGAATTGCATACACAGCTTTTATGAACTGAACTCAGGTATACATGCGGATATGATGAAAGAAACTTGCGTATACTGATATAAATTTCTAGTTTATAAAGTATCTCAGAAAAATACTTTAAAACAGATTTACCAGTTATGCATCAGGTTAGATAAACAGGAAATATGTGTAGTAACAACAGTATAAAACATCACATAAGTGGAACACATATGAACAATAGTATTTAAGGTGGAAACCCAATTCGGGAGAAAACTACCGTTTTTGTCATCTCTGTGTTCAATATTTGTTATATGGAAAAATGTTTACAACATTGTACTGATGCAGACTCATATCGGTACGCAGGATTCTACCTGCAGAAGACTACAACCTTCACTCGTTTACCAACTACTACTGAAAGGGAGCTCCAACCCCATGATCTTGTTTACCAGCCACTCCTGGAAGGGAGCTTCAACCCCATGAACATAACACCAGCTTCTACTGGTAGGAAGCTTCTACTTCCATATTCAAGGCTTCAACCCTCAAACCCACTGCAGACCACGTTTCATCAATTTTCATACTGGATCTAACAGCATTAACACAACCCTTTATCATCAATCATAAAATTTTCCCAATACTTTAATTAGAACAGTGAAAACACTATAACCAAAACTTCAGGAATAACCCAGACTTCAGAATAGATATGTAGATACAAACTCAACCCTAAATAATCATTAATTCAAATAGCATACGCTACTTTTCTTCACCGAAGCCGTGTACATACGTGCTTTTCTGCACACCAACTTGTGTATACTTCTGTGTGTTCTTCAGAAAACCCTAACTACCATACATGCTTCTAATGAAGCAAACCCATGTATATACGTGCTTTTACTGAAATAAACTAGCATATAGATCTGTAAATTTATATTTTGCAAAATATGCCAGATCTATAAAACTTACCTAGATTTATTCATTTTCTTCAGCATAATTGCACCAATTCTTCATTATTTCTTTAGCAGATCAAACTAGAGATTCATCATCTTCAGATCTAGAGACCTTGAACGATCATCATATCCATGGGTGCATCATAGATTCAGATCTATCAATTAAAAATCGAATTCATCCATGCAAATATTCCTTACAGAATGTTTCATTCATTAACAACCCTTACTCATGCACACCTTGCACTATGATCTTTTTCTCCTTAAATAGATTTAGCTTTTACCAATACCATCAGTCAAAAACACTCAACTTCCGATGGTATTCTTAGATGAAATGAAATAGACAATGAAATGCTCAATATTGTGGGCTAATACCTTGGTAATGCCCCTTGGTATCATAATTTTAGAGTGCAAAAGGCATACGCGACTTGGAGCATTTGTTTCCTCGTGTATACACAAATTATCTTCATAAAAACTATGTATATGCTAACCCTGAATGTATACATGGGTTACCTTCACAAAAGTAGCATATACATTGCATCCATATGCAGGTTTCCTTGAGAAAATTAGCGTATACATTGTGACATATTATATTTATCATTTGTCTGGCACTTACTGGAATCCTTTTCTCTATCACATCTGAACTAATCTGTAGCTACATCATTGTTACATCTTTAACATATAGGTTTATTATCATAGGCAACTCATCAAGTAGGTTTCCATCAAGGACAACTTCATCAAGTAGGTTGCCATAAAGGACAACACATTACATCATATTTCTAACACATTCAATGTGTATTGCACTATGGAGCCTATAAGCTAGCTGATTATGAATTAAATCCTTTGGTTGAGCCAAAAAATAGGCTCTTTTTGAAAAGATATTACGCTTAGTCATATGTGTGATACTGTGTAAATTAGTGTGTTATTCATTAGTATGCTTTGAGTTAATTTTTGGTGTGATTTTTTGCCTTCCAAACATGTTTCCTCTACTAACCTTTTTTTTTACCTGGTTTGCATATGTCTTTGAATCATTATGTTGGTTTTGCTTGCCGTAGCACACAGAACTTGTCTTCCGCGGCAAGGGGAATCTTTTCTCCTGCTGGAAAGTTGATTAATTTAAAAGGTAATTTTTGGGGTCAGATAACTACCAATATTTCCAAGTATAGTGTGGTGATCAAACTATTATCAAATGCCATTGATATTTGCATTACAGATTTGGTTCTTAAGTTGCACTCACAACTCGTTGTGTTACAATTGAATGGGAATTATTCTATGTGCAATCCTCAAATTTTGTGTATGTGTTCGTGTGTTACGTTATTGAAAAGACATTTGTATTTTATCACATATCAATCTATTCCAAGACATTTAAATACGTTAACAAACACATTATAAAACCATGTATTAGATAGACATCTACGCAATATGTAAATCAAGGCATCATTATAATACACAAGTAGCCATAGAAACATGCATATATATATATATATATATATATATATATATATACATACATACATACATACATACATATATATATATATATATATTGGTCTATAAGTGTGTTACATCCAAAAGCTAAAAAATTGTGTTATGTTACAAAAATGGCTCTTCAAGCCTACAATAGTAAAAAATGTAAAAATAGGGCTTCTATCTTCGCACATGGTGCTCATGGCAGTAGGTGACTGCTCAAATTACTCACTAGAGTAATCGACGCAGTCTTTTCGGAACTCTGATAGTATGTCTCTGAAAGTGTAGTGGAATCTCATCAAATGTAGCATACTATGGAATGCCTCTCGTGAGGCCAATGAAGTTGTGCTCCAACTCAGCTAATGTGTATGTTTCATCCTCATAAGGAACATCCTCTACTGGAAAGGCTACCCTCAGTGAAATCGGTGAAATTTCGGGAGGTCTCTAGGGACCCATATCCAAAAAAACATAGGTTTACATTTCAGAATACATAAGAAAAAAAACATCTAAAAATTAAAAAATGTTAGAAAAAAAATTACCTACATCGGTCCATTGTGTGCTTGGTGGGATCGAAAGATCTAGATCTCCTTTGATGTCAATGCCACCATATGTGTAGTCCTCAACTATGATAAGTTGACACTGCATCCAACTGAAGAAGGCTGTGGTAAATGAATCTATTTCCCCCCTCCCTCTTGGGGCATTATGTCACACCATCTCATCAGCCTTGGATCTCTCAAGGTTGGATCATTGATCTCTAGCCACTAATACTGGAATAGGGGTACTCTCTCTAGAAAGAAGGTCACTAAAATTGACCCATATCTGAACTATTTTAGTCTCCATGTATTGCACTTGGTTAGATGGACCTTCATGTTAGTGAGTAACCCCTCACACCAATTTAACATCATTGGGGCTAAGTAGTCCACCACGTATTGGAACTAAGATTTTGTTGCCTCATGCAACACCTGGGCTCTTGCCACTCTCATGATGCAGTGTAGAAATGTACGTAGGGGAGCACTCTTATAGAAGGAATATCTACCTTCCCACTCTCTATTTTTCATGCCCCGGGAAAATATATCTGGATGAGCATGCTTGTTCTATCACCCCCTACGTGAGCTCCAGAGAGTTGGATCCTCTCCCCTATCCTGGAAAGTCCAGTGATGAAATAAATTTCCATCACATCTAGCTCTAGCTCTTGGTCATCGATGACAGACAATTTTTAGTCCATGTCCCATATATTGATTATGTATTGGAGAAGTTCCATCTGTGATATTAGACTAGATGTTTGGAAGAATTTAAATAATCTGCAATTTTGCAAAGCATTAATGCAATCTTGGTCCTACAAGGCTTGGTGGTATTCCACATCCTGGCCTCGTTCTTTCCATTCGATCAGAATCTTCGATGAAGGCACTGACAAAACATGTCCAATTGGCTTTTTATGAGCTTTCATTGAGGTACTTTTAGAAACTAATGATGGAGTGGGGTGATTTTTTAATTTTAAAATCTTTCCCATGACGAGTGTTTCCCTAAAAGGATAAACATGACTAGCCTAACCCCGATAGCTCAAAATTGTACTGGTCATAGGCGATTTTAAAGTTTGAAATTTCTCCCCTAAGCACCCTAATTCTAAAAACCAAATGAAAAATTAATAGAATCAAATTGAAAAGGAGGTTTAGAGCTCTTACCTGATGCTAAAATATCCACGAATGGTGTCCTAGATCGGCCGCATAGCTGATTTGAAATTTGGAAGGAAAATGAACAAAATTATCTTCTCAAAATGGAAAGGTGAAAATGATTCTATTCTTTGGTCTATTTATATATATATTTTTTAAATTTGCCAAAATTTAATTATTTTTCCTCGATATCCATGATGTTTTTTGTTTATGTGTAGAACAGGACTTTGGCACTACTGATGATTGTTTCTGATGAAAACAAGTTGATTTTTATCTCTTTTTCGGGCTCCTTAAATGTTTATGAAAAAGAAACCCCCCTAGAGTCAAATTTTAGCTCTTTTATGACTCTCGAAAAATGAAAATATTGTAGAGTACTTGTCATTTCAAACTCGTTAAAGTGAATGGCCTAACACAATATCAATATATGTTTACCCATTTTTTGGACTGAGATTTACTATTTACGAAAAAGGAATACCTTTATCAAACTTGGTCAAGAGGTTCTTTGGGACTTAGTTTTATACCTTTTTGTATTCAAGGGATGATTTACAAAAAGGGACATGATGGATTTTTCTTTTTGTTTCTTTTCAAACTCCTTAAACATGAAAATTTACTGCATTTCCCTTTCATTGGACTCGTTAAAGATTAAACAATGAAATAATTGTCACCATGACGAGACCGATTTCCTCCTTCCTAGGGCTTATTAAACTTACTTTTATGGACTCATTCAAAGAATAAACTTACATGCTCAATTTTATCACTCCCCGCAACTTCCCAAGGCTATTAATGGAGTTGAGGGAAGGTAACCACACACCAGGCTTTAGGTCAAGTAGCTAGCCCTACCAGGACCATAGAGTGCTCTCTCGTTGTCACTTTGAAGGAAATGGAATGACATAATATCTATTGATCTTAGGCTAGGTATATAAGCTTAGTAAATATGATTTCTATTTGATGTTTTAAGTGTTGGATAGGAATGTCAGTTAGGAGGCTAGGTCTACGATTTTTAGGTATGAATTTCAATGTAGTTTTACAGAGAATGTGTGAGGCTAGATAAGTAGCTTGAAATCATGTTTAATTGTTAATTTAGTATTATATTAAGTGATATAAATTTTGAATTAGAACTGAGGTGAATTATTTGTTTAGAATAAAATAGATATATCATGCAAACCTTGTATAAAACAGAGCATGAACAGACATGATTTCTGCTTATAAACTTAAAATATGAACACATGGAATCATGTATCTATAAGAGGAAAACATATCATTCAACCTGAATATATAAACATACAGAGAAAGAAAAAATTCTCCAATGCATACCACAAGATTCTCAACCCAAGTTTTGCAATACTATCTTTGATTTCAATCCAAAAGGCTGTAAAATATCTCCACTCCAAAATAAGACTATAAAACCCAAAAAAAGACTAAAGAGAGTCTAATTATAGAAAATAAGAGTCATGACACCTCATAGGGTCTAAATCCCATCCAAAATGCGTCATAAATACATGAGATGAGTCATTTTTCTAGATTCTAGGGAGGGTAGAAACCATTCCCTAAATTTAAGCTATTAACTAGGAGTGTGTGTCCCCCACATTAAATTACATGTTCCCTCATGATGAGAGGAAAAAACCAATTCAATTACTCCAATGCCATCTCATAGGGCAAAAAAACCTCAAAATTATGACATTTTTTGAGCTTGACTATTGTCTTGAGGAATCCTATGCAGATGTGTAACTCTTTCTAAAAGATGTGTAACACAATTTTACAGAAGCGTAACAAACCTTTGCATCCCATTTTGAGGCACTTTTATGAGTCCAAATACAATTATAAGAGATAGGTCAACTACCCCTGTGTTTATAGTTTCCAGAACATCTTTAAGTTTGTAAAATGACACATGGGAAGGCCTCCAAAAGTTCATTCTCCCAAGGATACTCCAAATGTGTAACAAGGCCTCCAAAAAAGTGGCAAAGCACAGAAAATGAGTGGCTTTTTTGGCCTTTTCTGCAAAATTAATTTTTTTCATGGAAAAAGGGTTCCTAATTTGTGATGTACTCATCAAAATTCATCCAACCATATAAGAAAATAATTATTTGGATGCCCCTAAAACAAGTGTAACAAAATCTTGTTACGCTTTTGTGAGGAGGGAATTTCTAGAATTATGCAAAAATAAACAAAAATACCAAATTTCAACAAAACCTCTCAAATTGGTTTTATAGATTCTATGAGTGATGGGCTAAATAGCTAAGGAAGCTTTAGCCAACAAATCTAATCTATCCTTCTCTTTAAGCTTCATTTGAGTTTCTTTTAGCATTTTCTTCAACTGTTTTAGCCTTATTTGTTAAATTTTGTTCCCGGTGTGATAGTGATTTTCCATGTGTCTTTGGAGGTGTTAGACTCCTATACCAATAGGTGTCATATATCATGATTGACTTGATGGGCTATGTAATATGTTCATACATTCTCTTGTTATGAAGGTTTTCCATATTTTCAAAAAAATAAAAAAAAAATTAAAAAATGTAAAGGGGGTATACCCTAAAAGAAAAATCAAAGGGTAAAAAGGAATAAAATGGCCAAAAAAGTAAAATAAAATGAACCCCACCAAAGAAAATCCAAATAAAGTGTGCAATTCTAAATGCGACTACTTTTTGGCTCTTATGTAAATAAACAAATTGTGTGCAACTTGTATCTTATGCCACAATTGGTGAACAATCAAACAGTTTAAGCTTGACTAGTTCATTTTTCAATTTTGTGTTTTAGATATAGAGAATAAAATTTGACAAAAATATTTAATCTTGGTAGATAAGTAGATAGGTAGAGTAAATATAAGGATCTAAACAGTTTAATTTGAGCCGTTGGATGTAATAAGGTTAGAATTAGAGAGATTTCCACATGTAAAAGGAAAAAGTGTGATAAGGGTTTTCCAGTCTAAGTGCACCCTAATAAAGAAGAAAAAATGGTAGGGTAAAGTAGGTAGGGTAGTTAGATGTCGTTGCAAGATTACATGTGATGGATAATGACTCTAGATGTGTTAAATCTTTACTTTCATCACAAGTGCAAAGGCAGACACTACATTGGAAGAATTTCAAGTAAAGCAAAGTCAAAATTATTAACTTCCCTTCTCATTTTTCCCTAAAAATTTCACTAATTTCCCCTAAGTACTAAAACATTTGAAAATTAGTGGGGCTCAAGGAATTTCCTTGAATTTTTGAGGGACCAGACCCTCGGCCCAATAATTGGAGAAGCCTAAGTATTTAAAACCATTCATCATGTCATTCATTCACTTCTAAAAAATCTTTTCCTAAGTAAAATCCCATTTTACCTAGGAAAATTATGCAATATTTCATAAAAACCCTTCTCATTCAAGAAAAAGTTAAATACATTAACCTAATGTTTTACAGTTAGCGCTTTTATTCATTTTCCATATTAATTTCTAACTTATTATTTAAATGCCTACAAATTTCCCATCCCTGTATTATTTTAATAAAATTCCCAAATTAATATATTATACCACCACTTTGGTTGAAAAATAACCATATAAGTATTAATTATGATTAATTGGTTGAATTTCCAGTTAATAAACAAACCCAACACTCCACTGTATAAAAGGGATTAATTAACCCTCATGGTTAATTAATAACCTAATCCACCAATAGAATTCCCCCCGATGCGATTATTTCATAATAAATTACATTGGGCACACACTATTAATTTCCTGTCATCTTCCTTTCCCGAAGACTGTTCGATCGTCCAATCTAAGATCTACGGTTGACATCCATATCTCTATGCCTCCACGTCCGAATGATAACGCGCGATCGCCAAGCGGTTTTTGAAACAGTGCTACGCCACGTGTCGTGTATCGTATGGAATCGCTCGCCCTCCGCTGAAAACTACCCGTCCTCAAAAGTTGTGCGATGAACACCACTTACCACTTGCCTCCCTTGATGAAGCCACAGTACTTGCTGACATCATCCATTAAAAAAATAAAAAACCCACCAACCTTTGACTTTACAAATAAAACAAATATACCCGCATCATTTTCACTATCTCGTGCAGTGACCAGTGTCCCATGCAATGAATTCCAAAATCAATTGTCGAAGATTGTCAACTGCCTCCTTGCTGAGGAAAATTACAGTCGAGTAATCCAGAATTCATCCTCCATATCCAACACCTATTTTTGTTACGGTTCATTTCCCAGAAAACAGGTATTTACCCAAATTCACATTTGAACTCTGTAAAATCCTGGTTTTTTTTTTACTTCCACACGGAAAACTGAAACAGGGTTCAAGATTGGTATTCATTTTATTCCTCAGATTCCCAAAATTGCAATTATATTCCAAAACCTGTGATTGTGCCTGTTTTTTCATCAAAACCCGAATTAATTTCTGAATCCACAAGAACTAGAAATGAAATTCCCGTGGCTTTGAATTTCGCACCCCTGAATGCCCCTCACAGAGATTTAGACTATCTGTCTCTAGCAGATAGGGATTTCCAAGTAAGAGAGCTAGTCCTCAATGAAAATCCTATTCGAATTTTTTTCCACTGCAAAGATAACTACCTGAATGGCTCTGACATTTTTGGACTATGTGAATCCAATATTCCCATGTATCTTCTCCCCTCAGTGCACATTTTTCCTGAAATAATCTATTACTGCCATGAAAATTATGATCCCAATCAACGAGAAGTCTTGTCCCCGAGTCAAATCATCCTTTTCCCAATAACTACTCAGTCTATCAACGAAATGTTATAGTTTCAACCTGGTCAAGCCTTGACTCCCCTTTCCATGGGATATTTACTTGAGAAATCGGCCAATTTATCCCAAGAAGAGTTAAATCGCCTCTGCCAAACCTTCATGTTGCAAAAACATCAGCCCAAAGGCCCTCCCCCTTATGGTTATACCTTTTTCACTAATGTGGGCAGGCTTATTTTAAATATGATATCCTCTATAATGGGTTTCAATACTAGTGAATATGTTGATCAATTAACCCTAGTATTATTGTCAATTTTTACCCCTGGATAGCCCCCTGCTGTCAAGTATGACTTTAATTCCTACATAGCTGATAAAATCCATGATCAGTTCATGAGATTAGAGAATGAAAGAGTGTTCAAGTATTGTTTTGTTATATACCATCTCATGCTTTACTATCAATCAGAGAGTTTCCCTTTCCAGGTAAATAAACTTGATGCCAAAGGAATTCCTAGGTCTGTAATATTTTGGCCTGCAATTACTCATAATTCCTCTGATTCTCCTTATTCTTACAACGAGTTCATTGACCTATTGGTGCACCATGCAACCACTTTATTAACAGGAGTCTCCCCTCCTAGGGTCAACAATGACATGAAGAAAATTTTCCAACTCTCAAAGCAATACAGGATAGGTGATTGGTACTTATACCGAAATCACACAGAAATCAGAATATATGGGTGTGATTTTTGCCCCTTCAAATTACCAAAATATATCCCAATGAGGCTCTTTGCCTTAGAGTATTTCAGACAGATAATAAATTCAGACATAATCCATTTTTGCAATGCAAAGAAAAAATCTCAACTCAGAATTAAGAGTCAATTAGGTCCTTTTGTTTGTAACTCTAAGGGTGCTGGAAAAGAAGCTGAAATAATCTTAAAAGACTATATAAAATTGCAAAAAAATTTCTACTGGGTACCTTATGACCCAAACAAATTTTTTTGTGATAGAAGGATGAAAAAAAATTTGTCACCCTACCTTCATCATAGAATCCTAGAAATGTAACAATATGCCAATATGGATGAATGGATGGAAGGGACATTGATAGAAAAAGATAGTGAATAGGTCAGTGTTGAAAATGTTATGAAAGACCTTGAAAAAATACTTGAACTAGACTCTTTTGGACAAGTACAAAGACCAGGAATTGGTCCTTCTTCTGCTGGAATTTCTCAGTAAAATTTATAGGAAATCAGTGCATTGGCCACAGTAGCATCTAAAGGAAAAGAGAAAGAGGTTGATATGCAAGTTATAGAGAAATTCACAATGACAGAATAGCCTGAAAATTCAGACTTCTCCTACTAAGATCAATGTAGTAGAAATTTCAATTTTACAAACTCCTCTTAATGTAGAAAAAGGTAAGAAGAGAGATGCTTAAGCAGCTACCCCTATCAGTGGATCTTCAGAACAACCTGATGTTAAAACACAAAAATTAAATCCTCTCCCAGAGGTAGAATTTTTTCAAGGAATCCCTGATATTCAGAGGAGAGAAGAATTAGGTAGTCAGCAAACATGTACAACTAGTGGGACATCCATTAATTCACAGAGAAAAGAACTACAAAGGCAGAAAAGTGTAGAAGTATCTTCTTTCAAACCACCAGTGAAAGATGCCTAGGATATCAAAAGAACATTTATAAATATAAAGGCCAAAAATTATCCACTAAGATTTCAAATTTACAATCAATATTTGAAGATGGCTCCTAAGAATAAACAAAGATTGATGTCAGCTTATGACATCCAGCAGGGTAAACTGGTAATGAGTCACTTCAAACCCAAAGTGCAGCAACCTCAAACAACTGAAAATTATATCAGAACTAATTTTGAATTCATAGCAAAGGATATTAATCCTTTGGATCAGATTGAGATGCATAAACAAACAGGTGAAATGATTTATTCTACTCTCACTGATAAATCAATGATGACCCAAAAATTACAGGATTTTTTTGAGAATACTAATGCACAATCGCATCTTGAAAAATCCTCTTCTCAGGCTAAGGACAACAAATTAAAGAATTTGGAGGAAATAATTATTGGATTGCGTCATAATCCCAAAGATGTCAAGTGTATAAAAGCCTTGATCAAGAAAAAATATGATGATATTGCAGCCTTGAGAAAACAACTGAAGTTACCAGCCTCAAGACATCCACAGACTGCAGAAATCATAAAGAAAAACTCTGAAGAATATTTGATGGATTTTCTTTTGAAACTAAATGAACAACTTAATGAAACTGAAAAAGATCTTGAAAAGGCATTAAAGGACAAGTAGCCAAATATTCCAGCATCTACAGCAGAAGTAACTACAGGTACAACAACAACATGTCAACCAATAGAATTTTCACAGGTCCACACTTCCAATTTAAGCACTGAAGAATTAATAAAATCAATGGAGGAATTGAAACTCCAAGTGACAGAGCTATAGAGAACAAAGGTACAATTCATCACTTTAGAACAAAAATATGATCTCTCGAAGATAAGTGTTGTAGAAAAAACAGGAGAGGTCAACAAATTAGAAAAATTGGTCAAAGAATTGGAGAAGGATCTCACATTGGAGAGGCCTTTAAAGGAAATAAAAGAAATTCTTTGGGACAACATCATTCAATTAATTGAAGATGTCTGGCCATCAATTCAAATAATGTATGAGCAGAATGATTTGGTTAAATTCTCTCTTGAAGAAATTCTAAAAGCAAGAGAAGAATTAGGGAACATGCCTGAAGAAGTTAATGAACTTATACACTTTTTGAACACTAAGAACAGATATCAACTTGAAGAACTCGGCATCCAAGACATGATAGGAACAATTTTGGAAATAAAAAGAGTTTTTACTAAAAGAACTCTGATGCAGAATTTAGAAACAAGATGCTCTGATATGCAGGAAGAAATCAATGCCTTCACAAAAATATTGGATATTTTGTTGAATTAAGAATTTCCCAGTCCTTTAGTTTCATAGGATAAACTTATGAGCCTGGAAAACTATGTTGAGAAATTGAATAAATATGCTGACAACCAGGCCAGTTCATCAACTATTTCATCAGCAGTAGCAGCATTTCCTACAGGCAAAATTCTTCATAACAAATTGGAAAATTTGTTTTATCTCGAGCATGAGGTAAATCATTTATTCCCAATTCAGCCTACTTTCTTCAGATATACAGAGACAGATGAAACTCTAAGGAAGCTGCAAAGAACCAGAATACCGGAAGCTAAATGGTGGGAAGAAATGTTAGAACTTTTGTAAAAATTATCCTTACATGAATTTTTGATTATTTACTATAGTAAGTCATGGTAAGAAGGATTAAAGGATAAACAGAGGTCAAAGTGTATCAGTACAGATAAAGAGCATCAGTAAAAAAGAGCAGCCAGCACAAAATTACTAAAGAGGACAGCAGCAAGCCCAATCATAGGGCCTGCATCCAGCACATTCTCAAAAGAAGGAAACAACACAACATCGGTTATCCTTTCTCTTTTCTACGAGACCATTTGTCTCTAGTTTGTTGTAATATATCCATGAGTCATCCTAGATTATATCTCATTTTGTTAGGATATATTTTTTATAATTCTTTCTATAAGTACTCCCTCAATTTTTAGTATTGAGGGGTGGATTATTAGACTTTGCTGCAACATTGATTACTTTGGAATAAGGTGCTGTTGGAAAATTTTCGTATGGCTAGTTGGATAAAGAATTGAGGAAAAAGACTTTTCATAGGATTCTTGAGTCAGACAACAGATCAATAAGTCATCTATCTCTTATGTTTTAAATTTGTATACTTTTTTATTATACCATCTATGTTTCATAAATGAATGATTAACGAAAATGAATAAATCAGAAAGTGCTTAAATGCAATTTGTTTTCAATCATTGTTATTGTAAATGTTTTCTTATAAACTAGTTTAAACAGTGAATTCTTCATTGCTCTTGTTTTCTAGTTTATGCATTTTGATTATTTAGTAAAGAATCATTAATTTCTCTTTATTAATAATCATTCAAGTTCCCTCTTTTGAAAATGTTGAAGGATTCTTAAATGTCCTTCACCCATTTCGAGTTCATTCCATTCTCCTTAGATCTATAATAGTTCCCTATTTGATTACCTTTCCTTATGAAACCATCTCTTGTTAAGATACTTAATCGAGTTAAGCCATCCTTCTTTGACTCCATTAGCCCAATGGCCTAAATTACTCAGTCTTACCCTCTGCTATATAATTCCATCACCCAATTTCAATCAAAATCCCTGAACTTTCATAACTATCCTAATATCTTTCAAAACAAAGCTAAATCTTACAGAGAGAGCCCTCTCTGGGTATAGATTCACTAGATTCTGTACCTAAAAGTTGGTTAGTGGTTACCTCGGACCCCTTTCCTCTTCCAACAACTTCAAGGAAAATCTGAGTGATAACATAGTGGCGACTCCACTAGGGACCTGAATAATCTTATTGTTACTATTGTTTATTTTATAAACTATAGACGGAGCCTGAAGTTAGCCAGGTAGCCTTTGAACTAATTTTGCTCTGCAATTGCATAAGTAAATAAATGCTGCTTCAGTCTATCTCCGGTTTAGTTTATGAATTGAACATTTGGTTTCAAACGTTTGATCAATTCCTCTAGTCAAATAAATCTTTCAGAAAATTTAAATCCAATATCAAAAATTTCTTAAAGAGATTGTCGAAGTTGTATTTTTCATTCCATTTAGACAAAAAACCAAAAAATATCACCTAGAAAATTGGCTTCAGAAAGGACTCATTACACTAGGGCTACTCCTGATCCAAATCCTCCGCTTATGTTTGAAAATCCAAATCTAATCCCCATAATTCTCAGGAGACAAGAAATTCAAGAAAGCTCTGGTAGTTCTCGACCTCTCTATAGATTAATATCCTGTCCTGTGAAGTGGATTTATCTTGAGGACGAACCATTTGATGAGAAATTTGAAACCTCTTTATTTGTAAATTTTTCCGAATCTGAGTTGTCCAATTTTGTTCCAGACCCAGTATTTCTTGAAGATTTACAATTTTAATTTTTTACTTCACATCTTGATAAAAATTTGCGAAATTCCATACAATCTGAGCTTACGTATGAAGGAACATCAAATATTTATGTGATCACTTCAGCCTCTCCAAGTTCATCAACATTTCCTCAAATATCTCAACCTCAAACTACCCCTTCTACTCCTCCATCCACTACTCATAGACCAACCTGACCTTTTATTTCATCATTACCTCCTGCAATGGCAAACAGATATGCCCCTTTGGTATTACCAGCCAATATAGGGGCTATGCCCCAATACTACCACGGTAAAATCACTCCTTTTGATGGTTTTGGTACCTACACTGCACAACAACATACTAAAAAGATGACTGATTATTTTTAAATTTATGAAATAGATGTTGATGATGTGAGAATGAGGATATTTGTCCAAAGTCTTACTAGAGAAGTTAGAACCTGGTTTAGAGCCCTTCCTACAAACAGTGTTATTGACTTACAAGCTCTCTATAGAAAATTTTTAAACAGATGGGAAAAGAAGAAATATCCTCTTCAAATATTATCAGACTTTGGAAAACTAAAGAGAGGACCAAATGAGACTGTGCAAGATTACGTCACCAGGTTCAATGAGGCTTACAATGATATTCCCCAAAATCGTAGACCTCCTCCAGATTCAGTATTAATCAAATTCCATGATGGATTTGATTTTGATACGGTGTATCAGCTTAGGGAAAGAGATCATCAAACTTTAGAAGAGATGCAAAGTATAGTTGTTAGTGTTGAAGCCAACCTGATAAAGAAACGAGCTAGAGCCAAAGCTGAAAGAAGAATGCCTTTAAACGAAGAACCCACAACTTTTGAGAAGAAACTGGATGCTATTATTAAAGGAATGGAAAGGCCAGGAGATAGAGTAGAAACAATTGAAAAGAAATCTCCTTGGGATGCTCAACCAAGCAATACTGTGAGAAATCCAAATTTTACCAAAATCAAAATACTAGAAAAACTGGTCCTGACCAAAATATTAGGCCCCCATTCTAGGAAAATTATATTGAAGCTTCAACTTCTGATGAACCAACAAGAGATGCTCAAATAAACAACTTGACTGAATGCAAGAACGAACCAGAAGTTTTCTTGACCCAAGATGATCAAGAAGCTCACATTCTTAAGCAATTTCAAACCCATTGAGGAGAATCATTTGACTTTAAGGAAAGATATGATATAGCCATTTATGAAGTTCACAAGAAATATAATTTGAGGAGCAGAATAATTGATGTCCCAAAAACAAGTAAATAGAAAGCCACAAAACAACCCCTCAAAGTTAAAACCAATACTACCCCTGTACATATTCTTTCTAGATCAGATCCGAATCCTTCTAACCCAATAATTGAAGACATATCCGATACTCAACTGGATAACAGACAACTTTCCAATACTCTTCCTCCCAAAGGAAATGTAGAGGAACCACTAGAATTTGATTCGGAAACAACTTCAGCCCACAACCCCATTCCTTAGAAGGAGAAAAATACCGAAAACACAAAAGAAAAAGAAAATCAAACTGTTCTAAATACAATAAATCAGACTGAAAAACCTTTTAATCTGGAAGCTGAAGTAGGAAAATTAAAAATAGTTGTTCCATTGTCTGAATTAGCTAAACATGACATCTACTGAAGTCAAATCAATAGATCACTTAATATTACTGGAAGTGATGAATCAGTAAATGTTTTTGATGATCAACCTAGATTATTATTTGGCCCTGAAGTAAATGGAAAACCAGGAAGTGGAGGGACTCCTCCATTCTATGTGAGTTTGAACATACATGACAAAATACTTCATAATGCCATGCTTGACTCTGGGGCATCTCACAATCTAATTCCCAAGGTTGTAATGGAGATATTAAACTTAGATATCACCATACCATACAAATATCTCTTTTCTTTTGATTCAAATCAGGTGAGATGTTTAGGGTTAATCAAAGACTTGTGTGTCTCATTGGTTCAATACCCCGCAAAAACAATTTTGATGGATATAGTAGTAGCAAATATTCTTCCAAAATATGGTATGTTATTGTCCAGATATTGGGGTGCAAAGCTCGGAGGATCTCTTCAATTGGATATGCAATATGCTACTATTTCAGTGTTCGGCCAACCTAAGAGACTATACAGAGAAAATTTAATGAAATATGTAGTCAGTAGTCAGGAGAAACCTAAAAATTTCCCCATCTACTCAGCACACTCTGATATGGATTCATGTATTCTTTATAATGCCGAAATTGATCATCCCACTGAATTAGAAGTCCCATCAACAGAACCAAAAGAAATTTCAAATCAAAAATCTAATTTTCAAATCTAGGAAATCTCTGAGGAAAAAGAAACATCAGATAACCAAGAAAAACCAGAAGAAAGTAAAAAACCAAATCTCATTGTTAAGAAAGTTCCTGAAACTCTTGATACCAATTGTGAACATGAAATTATTTGGCACTTAGAATTTGATGGTTCTGTTAATAAATTAGGAGTAGGAGTTGGAGTGTGGGTGTATAACCTTGAAAATGATCATGCTGAAAGCCATGCTTATAGATTAAACTTTAAGTGCACAAATAATATGGGAGAATATGAAGCTCTTTTGCTAGGTCTTAAACTTGTCAAAATATTAGGGGCAATTAGAGTATTTGTCACACGAAATTCTAATTTAATCATTCAACAGATCAAAGGTCACTTTCTGAAAAACGACCCCAAATTGAGATAATATAGAGGAATAGTTGTAGAGATTCTTAATACATTTCTGCAGACTCAGCTTGATAAAATCCCAAGAAAACAAAATTTGCATGCACATAGTCTTGCAATGTTTGCTAGCACTTGTAAATTACCTTCGAACCTAATCATCAGTTCACAGCTGAGATTAGACACAGACCTGCCATATCAGACAATTTTAAAAACTGGCATGTGTTTGCAAATGACAATCAGATTAACAATTTCCTCACTCTAGAGAATGAATTTTCTAATAGTAACATAGATGAAGATACAATCATTGAATCTGATAAAAAAAATGAACAAGAAACAGACATTTCATAAGAGAGTGCAATTAAAATGATTCATCCAACAAATTTCACCAAAAAATAAATGTAGGACCTTAAACAAATGGAGATTGATGATATTGTAGAAGAAGAATCTGAGATCATTAATTTAAAAGATAATCATTTGCCTAAAGGATTAACTCCTATGGAAGATCTTTTCGATTCTAACGATATTCCAAAGAGACCCAAAATGGAACCTTTGAAAGCTAATATTGAGGAATATAATTTGGGAACTGAAGAAAATCCTAAAATGATAAAGTTATCTAAATCTTTGCCTCCTGATAAAAAACTAAAATATGTTGAACTAATAAGAGAATTCCAGGATGTCTTTGCCTGGATTTATGAAGACTTGAAATCATATGACACCTCTATAATTCAACATACAATACCTCTGAAGGAAAATCAAAAACCATTTAAACAGAAACTTGGAAGAATAAACCCTGTATTGTTTCCTTTAATTGAAAAATAAATCAAACAAATGTATGAAGCAGGGATAATTGCTCCCATTAGGTTTTCAGAGTCAGTGTCTAATTTAGTACCTACTAGGAAGAAAACTGGAGAGATCAAATTATGTGTTGATTTAAGAAATGTAAATAATTTTTCTTTTAAGGATAATTATATTTTGCCCAAAATGAATCACATTTTACAAAGGGTAGTAGGTGCTTCTAGGATTTCTCTTCTAGATGGGTTCCTAGGATACAACCAAATTCTGGTTCATCCTGATGATCAGGAAAAAACAGCTTTTACAACACCATGGGGCACATTAAAATACGTTAAAATTCCATTTGGACTTAAAAATGCTGGAGCAACCTTCCAAAGAGCAATGGAAATTGCATTTAAAAAAGAAATTTATGACTTTCTTGTTATATATCTGGATGATTTAACTATTTTTTCTAAACTAGGTCAGCAACATTTGGACCATCTCAGACAAGTATTCATAAAATGCAGAAAGTATGGTATCTATTTGAATTCAAAGAAGTCCTTGTTTGGTCTTGATGAAGGTAAAATCTTGGCCATATTATTTCCAAAGATGGTATTAGAATTGATCCTGCCAGAATAGAAGCTATACTGCAGATACCTCATCCCAGAAATGCCAAATAACTTCAATCTTTCCTAGGAAAAATCCATTTTTTCAGAAGATTCATATCTAGCTTAGCTGAACTAATTAGATTTCTTAATAACATGTTAAGAAAGGATTCAAGTATTAAATGGATAGTAGAAGCCAAACAAGCATTTGAAGATATTAAATGGGTTTGACTAGAACACCAGTTCTTACCAGTCCACAATTTGATAGAGACTTCATAATATTTTAATTTTCATTAGAACACACTGTAGCAGCTGTTTTATTACAAAAGGATGATCAAGGATGTGAAAAACCTATAGCATTTTTTAGTAAAGCACTAAGGGATGTATCATTAAAATACAACATCATGGAAAAACAAGCTTTTTCACTTATAAAAGCCATTAAAGATTTTAGAATCTATATATTGTATTCCCATGTGATTTCCTATGTACCAAATGTTGTTGTCAAAGACATCTTAACTCATGATGGAATTGAGAGAAAAAGAAGTAAATGGATTGCTACCATATTAGAGTATGATATTGAAATAAAACCTACAAAGCTGATAAAGGGACAGTGATTGGCTCAACTCATGACGGAAAAAAATTTCCAAGCCCTGGATATTAATGAATTAGATGAGGAACAGAAGATGGTGACTCCACAAATCAGCCGGGCCTTCTTAGATTCAACATGGTATGCTGATATAATTTATGTATTGTTAAACCTACAAGTTCCTCTAGGGTTATCCAGAACAAAGAAAATGTTTTTAAAGATGACATCTTCAAAGTTTTGTATTTTAGATAATGTTCTTTTTTGGAAAAATCGTGAAGGTATTCTATTGAATTGTTTGTTAAAAGATGAAGCTGACAAGGCTCTTAATGAATTCCATGCAGGATATTGTGGTGGACACCTTCATTGGAAATCAACTGTAGATAAGATCCTAAGAGCTGGATTTTATTGGCCAACCTTGTTCTGTGATGTAAAGAAATTTGTCACTACTTGCCATAAATGTCAAATTTTTGAAGGCAAGAGAAAACTATTACCTTTACTCCTGAAACCAATTTCCACTGAAAAACCTTTCCAACAATGGGGCCTGGATTTCATTGGAGAAATCCACCCTCTTTCTTCTGGCCAACACAAATGGATCCTCACTGCTACAGATTATTTCACCAAATGGATAGAAGAAATTCCTTCGAGACAAGCCAATGACACTGTGATTATAGGATTCCTAGAAACCAATATATTATCAAGATTTGGTTGTCCTTTGAAAATCATAACTGATAATGTTGATGCCTTCAAATCTAAGAAGATGATAATTTTTTGTAATAAATATCATATCACCTTAAGAAATTCCACAACCTATTACCCTCAGGGTAATGGACTGGCTGAATCTTCCAACAAGAGTCTCATTAATATTATTAAGAAATTATTGGAGGAAAACAAGAAAAATTGGCACAAGAAACTTACAAATGCACTGTGGGTAGACAGACTCACCACCAAAAAATCTATTGGGACTAGTCCTTATGAGTTATTCTATGGCATTAAGGATGTATTTCCTTCATCTTTAGGAGTTCCTGTAATGAAATTACTTCAAGAAGCTCAGGTTGAACCTAATGATACTCAAAGGAGAATAAATCAGACTATCAATTTGCAGCAGACCAGAGAGGAATTTTATCAAATATCCCAAGTATTGCAAGAAAAACTAAATAAGATATTTGATAAAAGGACCAAGGAAGAAGATTTCCAATTGGGAAACAAAGTTTTAAGATGGGATTCCAGAAGAGAGGATAAGGGAAAACATGGGAAGTTTGACTTCCTGTGAAAAGGACCTTATATTATTCATGCTTTACAAGGAAATAATATATATTTTCTGAAAAACTTGGATGGTATAGAAACTGAAGAAGGGCCAGTTAATGGTCAAATGTTGAAACATTACTTTTATCCTATTTATTAGGATATCCTGATTTTTAACATGTACATACTATATCCTTTGTAATGTTACAGTTTTGAGTGGATAGTAACTTACTGGAGTTGAAGCCCAAGGAGAAGGCCCTAAGCTTCAGAAGTATTACTGTCATACATACAATAAAGTAACAAGCAAAAGAAGATTCCATGGTTCATGAAAAATCATTCTGAGGACAACTGACATGTTGTTCTTGAATTTTCACTAGGAAAAACCATCCCCAAATGGAGCCAGTGTCAGACTCCTATACCAATAGGTGTCATATATCATGATTGAATTGATGGGATATGTAATATGTTCATACCTTTTCTTGTTATGAAGGTTTTCCATATTGTCAAAAAAATCAAAAAAAAATTAAAAAATGTAAAGAGGGTATACCCTAAAAGAAAAATAAAAGGGTAAAAAGAATAAAATGGCCAAAAAAGTAAAAGAAAATGAACCCCACCAAAAGAAAGGCCAAGGAAAGTGTGCAAGTCTAAATGCCACTACTTTTTTTCTCTTATGTAAATAAACAAATTGTGTGCAACTTGTATCTTATGCCACAATTGGTGAACAGTCAAACAATTTAAGCTTGGCTAGTTCATTTTTCAATTTTGTGTTTTAGATATGGAGAATAAAATCTGACCAAACTGTTTAATCTTGGCAGATAAGTAGATAGGTAGAGTAAATAAAAGGAGCTCAATAGTTTAATCTGAGCCCTTGGATGTAATAAGGTTAGAATTAGAGAGATTTCCACGTGTAGAAGGAAAAAGTGTGATAAGCTTTTTCCAGTCTAAGTGCACCCTAATAAAGAAGAAAAAATGGTAGGGTAAAGTAGGTAGGGTAGGTAGATGTTGTTGCAAAATTACATGTGATGGATAATGACTCTAGATGTGTTAAATATTTACTTTCATCAAAAGTGAAAATGCAACACTGCATTGGAAGAATTTCAAATAAAGAAAAGTCAAAATTATTAACTTCCCTTCTCATTTTTCCCTAAAAATTTCACTAATTTCCCCTAAGTACTAAAACATTTGAAAATTAGAGGGGCTCAAGGAATTTCCTTGACTTTTGGAGGGACCGGACCCTTGGCCCAATAATTGGAAAAGCCTAAGTATTTAAAACCATTCATCATGTCATTCATTCACTTCTAAAAAATATTTTCCTAAGTAAAATCCCATTTTACTTAGGAAAATTATTCAATATTTCATAAAAACCCTTCTCATTCAAGCATAAGTTAAATACATTAACCTAATGTTTTACACTTAGCGCTTTTATTCATTTCCCATATTAACTTCTAACTTATTATTTAAATCCCTACAAATTTCCCATCCTGGTATTATTTTAATAAAATTCCCAAATTAATATATTATACTGCCCCTTTGGTTGAAAAATAACCATATAAGTATTAATTATGATTAATTGGTGGAATTTCCAGTTAATAAACAAACCCGACACTCTGCCATATAAAAGGGATTAATTAACCCTCATGGTTAATTAATAACCTAATCCACCAATAGAATTCCCCTCGATGTGATTATTTCATAATAAATTACATTGGGCCCGCACTATTAATTTCTCGTCATCTTCCTTTCCAAAAGACCGTTCGATCGACCAATCTAAGATCTACGGTTGACGTCCATATCGCTGCGCCTCCACGTCTAAACGATAACGTGCGATGGCCAACTGGTTTTCTGAGCAATGTTGCGCCACGTGTCGTGTATCATATGGAATCGCTCGCCCTCCGCTGAAAACCGCCCGTCCCCAAAAGCTGTGCGATGAATACCACTTACTGCTTGCCTCCAGTGACGAAGCCACCATACTTGTTGACGTCATCCATTAAAAAAATAAAAAACCCACCAACCTTTGACTTTGCAAATAAAAAAACTATACCTGCGTCATTTTCACTATCTCGTGCAGTGACCAGTGTCCCATGCAACGAATTCCAAAATCAATTGTCGAAGATTGTCAACCACCACCTTGCTGAGGAAAATTGCAATCGAGTAATCCAAAATTCATCCGACATAGCCAACACTTGTTTTTGTTATGGTTCATTTCCCAGAAAACAGGTATTTACCCAAATTCTCGTTTGAATTCATTTTGAATCCACAAGAACCAGACATTCAAATTTCCGTGGATTTGAATGTCGCACCCCTGAATGCCCCTCACAGATTTATACTATCTGCCTCTAGCAGATAGGGATTTCCAAGTTAAAGAGCTTGTCCTCAGTGAAAATCCTCTTCAAATTTTTTTCCACTGCAGAGATAACTACCTGAACGGCTCGGAAATTTTTGGACTATGGGAATCCAATCTTCCAATGTATCTTCTCCCCTCAGTGCACATTTTTCCTGAAATAATCTATTACTACCATGCAAATTATGATCCCAATCAATGAGCAGTCTTGTCCCTGAGTCAAACCATCCTTTTCCCAATAACTGCTCAGTATATCAATGAAATGTTATAGTTTCAACTTGGTCAAGCCCTGACTCCCCTTTCCATGGGATATTTACTCGAGAAATCGGCCAATTTATCCCAAGAAGAGTTAAATCGCCTCTACCAAACCTTCATGTTTCCAGAACATCAGCCCAAAGGCCCTCCCCCTTATGGTTATACCTTTTTCAGTGATGTGGGCAAGATTATTTTAAATATGATATCCTCTATAATGGGTTTCAATACAAGCGAATATGTTGATCAATTAACCCTAGTATTATTGTCAATGTTTACCCCTGGACAGCCCCCTGCTGTCAAGTATGACTTTGCTTCCTACATAGCTGATAAAATCCATGATCAGTTCATGAGATTAGATAATTAGAGAGTGTTCAAGTATTCTTATGTTATATACCATCTCATGCTTTTCTATCAATCAGAGAGTTTCCCTTTCCAGGTAAAGAAACTTGATGCCAAAGGAATTCCTAGGTTTGTAATCTTTTTGTCTGCAATTACTCATAATTCCTCTGATTCTCCTTATTCTTACAATGAGTTCATTGACCTATTTGTGCACCCTGCAACCACTTTATGAACAGGAGTCTCCCCTCCTAGGGTCAATAATGACATGAAGAAAATTCTCCAACTCTCAAAGCAATACAGGATAGGTGATTGGTACCTATAGCGAAATTACATAGAAATCAGAATTTGTGGGTGTGACTTATGCCCTTTAAAGTTACCAAAATATGTCCCAAAGAGGCTCTTTTCCTTAGAGTATTTCAGATAGATAATAAATTCAGACATAGTCCATTTTTGCAATGCAAAGAAAAAATCTCAACTCAGAATTAAGAGTCAATTAGGTCCTTTTGTCTGTAACTCTAGGGATGTTGTAAAAGAAGCTGAAAGAATCTTAGAAGACTATCTAGAATTGCAAAAAAGTTTCTACTGGTACCTTATGACCCAAACAGCTTTATTTGTGATAGAAGGATGAAAAACAAATTGTCACCCTACCTTCATCATAGAATCCCAGAAATTGAACAATATGCCAATATGGATGAATGGATGGAAGGGACATTGAGAGAACAAGATATTTAACAGGTCAGTGTTGAAAATTTTATGAAAGACCTTGAAAAAATATGTGACCTAGACTCTTTTGGACAGGTGCAAAGACCAGGAATTGGTCCTTCTTCTGCTGGAAATTCTCAGTAAAATTTACAGGAAATCAATGCATTGGCCACAGTAGCATCTAATGGAAAGGAGAAAGAGGTTGATATACAAGTTATAGAGAAATTCAAAAAGATAGAACAACCTGAAACTTCTAAGGAGAAAGGCCAAATTCAGACTTCTCCTACTCACATCAATGTAGCAAAAAATTCAATTTTACAAACTTCTCTTGAAAAAGGTAAGAAGAGAGATGTTGATGAAGCTACCCCTATCAGTGGATATTCATAACAACATGATGTTAAAAGACAAAAATTAAATCCTCTCCCAGAGGTAGAAGCTGTTCAAGAAATCCCTGATAGTCAGAGGAGAGAATAATTAGTTAGTCAGCAAACATGTACAATTAGTGGGACATCCATTAATTCACAAAGAAAATAACTACAAAGGCAAAAAAGTGTAGAAGTATCTTCTTTCGAACCACTAGTGAAAGATGCCTGGGATATCAAAAGAACATTTATAAATATAAAGGCCAGAAATGTTCCACTAATACTTCAAGTTTACAATCAATATTTGAAGATGGCTCCTAAGAATAAACAAAGATTGATGTCAACTTATGACATCCAGCAGGGTAAAATGGTAATGAGTCACTTCAAACTCAAAGTGAAGCAACCTCAAACAACTGCAAATTATATCAGAACTAATTTTGAAGTCATAGCAAAGGATATTCATCCTTTGGATCAGATTGAGCTGCATAAAAAAATAGGGGAAATGATTTATTCTACTCTGACTGATAAATCAAATATGACCCAAAAATTACAGGATTCTTTGGAGAATACTAATGCACAATTGAATCTTGAAAAATCCTCTTCTCAGGCTAAGGACAATAGAATAAATACTTTGGAGGAAATAATTATTGGATTGGGTCATAATCCCAAAGATGTCAAGGGTATAGAAGCCTTGATCAAGAAAAAAGATGATGATATTGCAGCCTTGAGAAAAAAACTGAATTTACCAGCCTCAAGACATCCATAGACTGCAGAAATCACAAAGCAAAACTCTGAAGAAGAATTGATGGATTTTCTTTTGAAAATAAATGAGCAACTTAATGAAACTGAAAAAGAGCTTGAAAAGGCATTAAAAGACAAGCAGCCAAATATTCCAGCGTCTACAACAGAAGTAATTACAAGTACAACAACAACAGGTCAGCCAACATAATTATCACAGGTCAACACTTCCAATTTAAGCACTGAAGAATTAATAAAATCAATGGAGGAATTGAAACTCTAAGTGATAGAGCTATAGAGAACAAAGGTAGAATTCACCACTTTAGAACCAAAATATGATCTCTCAAAGATAAGTGTTGTAGAAAAAACAAGAGAGGTCAACAAATTAGAAAAATTGGTCAAAGCATTGGAGAAGGATCTCACATTGGAGAGGCCTTTAAAGGAAATAAAAGAAATTCTTTGGGACAACATCATTCAGTCAATTGAAGATGTCTAGCCATCAATTCAAATAATGTATGAGCAGAATGATTTGGTTAAATTATCTCTTGAAGAAATTCTAAAAGAAAGAGAAGAATTAGGGAACATGCCTGAAGAAGCTAATGAACTTATACACTTTTTGAACACTAAGAATATATATCAACTTGAAGAACTTGGCATCCAAGACAGGACAGGAACAATTTTGGGAATAAAAAGAGTTTTTACTAAAAGAACTCTGATGCAGAATTTATAAAGAAGATGCTCTGATATGCAGGAAGAAATCAATGCCTTCACAAAAAGATTGGATATTCTGCTGAATAAATGATTTCCCAATCCTTTAGTTTCAGAGGATAAACTTATGAGCCTGAGAAAATATGTTGAGAAATTGAATAAATATGCTGACAACCAGTCCAGTTCATCAACTATTTCATCAGCAGCAGCAGCATTGCCTACAGGCAAAATTCTTCATAACAGATTGGAAAATTTGTTTTATCTCGAGCATGAGGTAAAGCATTTATTCCCAATTCAGCCTACTTTCTTCAAATATACAGAGACATATGAAAATCTTAGGAAGCTACAAAGAACCAGAATACCGGAAGCTAAATGGTGGGAAGAAATGTTAGAACTTTTTTAAAAATTATCCTTACATGAACTTTTGATTATTTACTATAGTAAGTCATGGTAAGAAGGATAAATGGATAAACAGAGGTCAAAGTGTATCAGTACAGGTAAAGAGTATCATTAAAATAGAGCAGCCAACACAGAATTACTAAAGAGGACAACAACAACCCCAATCATAGGGCCTGCCTCCAACACATTCTCAAAAGAAGGAAACAGCACAACATCGGTTATCCTTTCTCTTATCTACGAGACCATATGTCTCTAGTTTGTTGTAATATATCCATGAGTCATCCTAGATTGTATCTCATTTTGTTAGGAATTTTTTTTTATAATTCTTTGTATAAATACTCCCTCAATTGGAGTATTGAGGGGTGGATTCTTAGACTTTGTTGTAACATTGATTACTTTGGAATAAAATGTTGTTGGACAAATTTCATATGGCTAGCTGGATAAAGAATTGAGGAAATATACTTTTCACAGGATTCTTGAATCAGACAACGGATCAATAAGTCATCTATTTCTTATGTTTTAAAGTTGTATACTTGTTTATTATACCATCTATGTTTCATATCTGAATGATTAACGAAAAGGAATAAATCAGAAATTTCTTAAGTGCAATATGTTTTCAATCGTTGTTATTCTAAATGTTTTCTTCTAAACTAGTTTAAACAGTGAATTCTTAATTGCTCCTGTTTTCTAGTTTATGCATTTTGATTATTTAGTAAAGAATTCTTAATTGCTCTTTATTAATAATCATTCAAGTTCACTCTTTCGAAAATGTTGAAGGATTCTTAAATTCCCTTCACCCATTTCGAGTTCATTCCATTCTCCTTATATCTATAATTGTTCCCTATTTGATTACCTTGCCCTGTGAAACCATCTCTTGTTAAGAAACTTAATCGAGTTAAGCCATCCTTCTTTGAATCCATTAGCCAAATGGCCTAAATTACTCAGTATTACCCTCTGCTATAGAATTTCATCACCCAATTTCAATAAAAATCCCTAAACTTTCATAACTAGCCTAATATGTTTCAAAACAAAGCTAAATCTTACAAAGAGAGCCCTCTCTGGGTACAGATTGGCTAGATTCTGTACCTAAAAGTTGGTTAGTGGTTACCTCAGACCCCTTTCCTCTTCCAACAACTTCATGGAAAATCTGAGTGATAACAGGAGGTTATTGTCTCTCTTAGCTCTCTTCAAGAGCTTCTCCAAATGTTCATTTACGCTTCCCAATCATAGTTCTCTATCTTGATTGATCTCCATAGGTATTATCTCATCAAAGGTCAACTCTTCAGGTGCATGACCTGACTGTCTTTCTAGCTCCAATGCCCTTTTGAGGTCTCTTGTCTTTGGCTCTCTTGGTTGTGTTTTAGTCTCCATGTCCTGCATTTTCTCAACATATATGATATTCTTACCTTTACCTTTATTTGCATGTAGTTCTGGCTTAGGTTTTCTTTGTATCCACTGATTCACCTTCAATAAAAAATTATCTTGTTGTAGGAAAGTGATTTGAGAATTAGCAATGGAGAAGATCTCCCTCAACTCTACTATTTCCTCATCCTTCTCCCTAATGATCTCCTCAGATGATTTGATCTCAACCTACTCTACTACCTTAACCTCCAATGACATTGGTTCACTATGTTGGTGCAAAGGTGTTTCATCTTGATGCATGAAATTTTTATCCTCTATTTCACTTTATTAAACAATAGTGTCAAGTGTAAGTACACTTCTGATAGATTTTGGAACAAATACCAGTCTCTTTCCCTTCTCATAGGTATGAGTGAACTCAAAAACTGTATGATCCTTTGAAATCTGAGTTTTCATGCTGGAAGAGCCAACCTCCATTGGTTGTGTTGATAGTGATGGTGATGGTTTGTTATGTATGACAGGATGGCTAGTGGTGGGCGCTGCTACTAATCTCTCCACGAAGGTTTCCCAAATCATTTTGATGGATTAAAGGTGATGCAAAAAATGAGTTTGATCAGAACATGGTGAAAAATACTTGGGTAATGATCTTGGTTTCTTCTCTGAAAATTCTCATTAATTTTAATCAAACTTTTGTACAAGTAATGTGGCAAGTCAAGTGATTTGGTGGAGGTGAAATTCATCAACAACCTAATATGGTAACTATACAACCTAGAAAATCTCCCTTCACATGTTAAATAATTCATTATTAATCTCATCAAAGGAGCATTCTTTTTAAGGAGGTGTCTGAAAGGGAATAGGCACTCTAGTTTCTCTCTAGCATGAGGTTTGAGAAATAGTTTGTAATCTTCAAGGTCTAGGTCCATGCCCTTAAACCACTTCTTCCCATGACTAGGTATACTAGTTGCTAAAGAAATCACATATACTGATAGGTTAATCTCCACACCTACAATTATGACCTTTCCCATTTTGATATTAGAGGCAAATATGCATGTAAGTTGAATATGATATCCTCCCTCCATAATATTCTCATAGAACCACAAACATCCAGTCCTCTCAAAACATATTTTGGCCAAGGGTGAAGCATTGATTTCTTTCATGGTGCAGGGTTCTAATAGGATGTGGCACCCACCTTGAGGATTTTATTCTCACTCTCCATAATGTATATCAGTGAAAATATAAAATCCTAGTGTGTAGATGAAATGGGTATGTGTAGTGCAATTTGGAAAAACATAGTATAGGGATGGGGTAGGCTTAGAGGGTGAGATGAAGGGTTTTGAAGCCAAGGAAAATTATGAAAATAATTTGAGGAGGTAGGCTTGTATGTCGGCTCCATGATATGAGTGAAATTATGTGAAGTGGATGTGATGAAAGTGGTCAAATGAGGGAAATACATGAATTTCTCAGTTTAACACTAGAAAATTGGCAAGAAATTAGGGTTCGGTGGAAATGATTCTTAGGAAGGGTATGGATGGTGGGGAATGATAGTATGATGTATGTGGGAAGCTTGTGATAGTGTTATATTATAGGGTTAGGGTTTTTTGTACTGAAATATTCCAATGATGAGAAGAAGTGAAAATGTAGTCGAAAATGAGGTGAGCAAGAAAATAACCACTATGCTTGATAAATTGACCATGAGAGGATATGAGATGCTTACTTATTGTTGTAAAAGCTTTAAAAACTAATTCCAATGACCCTTGAGCTTGGAAAAATTATTTGGGAGCCAAAATACCCAAAACTCAACACTTTCCAGATGCGTAACAAGCTATTCAAGAAGCATAAGAAGCTATTCCAAAAACATAACAAGTTGTTCCAAAAGCGTAACAAGTTGTTCTAGAAGTGTAACATAGTGCTTTAGATGCATACAAAATGCCAAAAAATGAGTAGAAAAATATTTTTGACTATTTTCTTACCTTTGTTCGAACCCTTGACCACTGTGGAGTTCAATGGAGGTAAGAGAGGAGCTCTACCACACATGAAAAGAGAATATAATGAGTTTGGATGAGCCTCTTTTTGTCCTTAATAAGATTTCAAATGACTTTTTTTGTCCTTTAGTGAAAACAATAAGACATTTTTTCCTTTTGAAATCCTTTGATATTAGAACAAATTTTAATCTAAGATAACTTGTATTAATTTATTCACCTAAGTATGATGACTCCCTTTAGAATACTTATATGGTAAAAATGAAGGATTTTTTTCCTTGTTTGATTACAAATTGGACTTTTCAAAGGAAAAACAATAACACCTAGCTAGGAGACATAGATGAGGAGTGAATGAACTAAGACTTATAAATGATAATGAATGAGATGAGCTTTAAAGTGATGATAGCCATGGATGAGATGAGGGGAGAAACATTTCTAGTCTAGATTCCTTCAATGACCAAAATGTGTTTTGAAAACTTGTTTGAAAATACAAAAAAATTTGATCTATGACTGCCACCAAATTAACTGAAAGAGTATGTTTGATCAGTGACATATTGAAACTAAAATTGGCTCCAATTGGGGATGGAAAATCCTTCAGGAGGTGTCAATACCATCGTATACCAAGTAGCCTCATCCATTGGGCAATGAAGTAAAAAACTGGAAATCAAAAAGCTTTAACAAACTTAAAATGACTAACTGAAACATAAATGACTCTGACTCGAAAACTAACTTGAATAATGACTGAAATTGCTTACAGTAATATACCATCAGGATCTTAGGGCCTTCCCCTTGGGCTTCAAATCCTGATGATAACTACCCACCTACTAAATATATGTAATGTTCCCAATTCGAGACAGCTAGCAAGGCATGACTGGAAAACGCATTTTCCAGTAATGGCTACTACAGGATTTGAAACCAGGACCTAGATGCCTTAGAAAAATGTGTCTAAGTTATAGATCGAAGAGGAGGCTCCAAATAAATCCTTCTAGAGTGGTTAAACAGATCTCCCACTACTAGATGTGCTCAGAAAATGTCCAGTGAGGGACTGTAGCAAATCTCAAGCAAGAAATGGAAAGACAACGTTATTCTTGTAGATGTGAACACATGAAGAGAGATATAGCCAATAAATATGTTATATAGCAGCCAATTTATACAATGTGTGGAGGAATCAATCACTCTAACTAGGCATTGGAAGCCTCAATAGAGCATATATAAGGAAATGCAAGAGCATTGCTACATATGGAAAGCCCTGGCTAAAATAACACATTTTATATGAGACACTGCAATATACAAACTTTAAATACAATGATATATCAATATTAGCTCAAATAAATGAGGGGGAGAAAGCTCTGAACCCCTGAAAACACTAATACAACAAAATACACAATCCTTGGAAGGATTGGCTATAATATACATGAAATTGGCAATTCTGCAGAAATGCCGGAGTTGTTGGGTAGTAGCTACAACTCAAACGGATACAATATGGAGATGGCTGAATAATATATCCAATATGCATCAAACCTCCTCCAATGGATTTCCTAAGTACAAGGTTTATCCTAATACAAGAAATATTTCCCTCCAAAATGCCAGTGCAACCTCTTACTGCAGATGCACTCTAGAATAATGCAGTCAAGGAGATGGATTACACTGTTGTTGATGGGAGAAGCTTGGACTAATGCTAAGATATGAAAATAAGCTCTGAAATACCTCTCACTAACCTCCCGGAGGAATAGGAAGTCCCTCCTCTGAAAGATGAGCCAAAGAGAAGTGTTGTGGAACCCTCCATTGCAACACCCAGCTACACTACGTTATACTTCAACAGAAATAACGCAGTGAGTGAATAATGGATTTGGCCTTGAGCCAAGATGTGCATAAAATGAAGCGAAATCCTTCAAGAGGCCTCTCAATAAGGAGAGGAAATCCTAAATAAAAATCCCTTGTGCTAAGCAGCACTGCAACTCAACTGAACAGTCGAGGCTGCAAATATGTCTAAGTAGACAAATGATCAAATGCTCAAAGATGTCTCACTATGGCTGCCTCCTCCTTTTTTTATGCAAGTGAATGCCTCTTTTCCATGGACCCCACATGTTATGGTTTCTTCCACAAGGAATATTCCTCCCTCTCAAACTACATTGTCTTCTCATGCAAGCTACACCTCTTAGGCAACGTTGTTGACTTGGTCAAACTTGACCTTTTCCTCATGCAACTTGCCCCTTTTCACACTAGAAGGTGCAAAATAAGCTACTAAAATGATCCATATTCACACTATGAAGGATATTATTCCTAATCATGGGCCTTTTACCCATTTTATTCACATCCTAGATGAAAAAAGAAAAAATTAATGTTCCAATTTTCTTCATGAAAATTTTGGAACATTATAGTCCTCCGCTCTCAAAGATTGCTTTTCCTAAAGCAAGTGCAAGGATAGACTGAATTATTTCCTCCTCTCCCTATATCATCCCTGTATTATTATCTCTCACAAGGAAAGTGATGATATCTCATCAATAAATCCTGCACAATGTTCCTCCTCGATATGCAAGTCAGCTATCAAGCTATCATCATGTGAAAGTGAAATACTCAAAAGGATAACAAAGTGATGTCTAGAGATCCCCTTGAAGAATGGGATTTGAAATAAAATGGGAACTATCTTTCCCATATGGATCCTCCATCTCCAAGCTATGAGCCATGCAAAATGAGTCACCTTCCAACTAGGAAACTCCTGAAAACTATCCTCTACCTTTGGCTCTGGAAAAGTAGGTGGGCTGAAATTTTGCACATGGTAGACTATGTAGCCTACCACACGCTATCCATCTCTCCACTTTGATAAGTGTAGAGTTCTGGCTTTCCATGGGCTTCATTGAGTTTTCCCTCAAGTGGAAAAATGAGGACTATACCTCCAAATATCTCTCCCTCAACGCTGCAGATCAAGCTGGCCCAAGTATCTCCATATATGATGAGTTGGAAGTCATCATCATATGCCATTTCCTCCATCATATGGCTCACCTCATAAGGAGACAAATGTGCTATCAAGGTGACCATATCATATCCCACATTCCCATTGGAACATGTAGTGCAAAAAGTGTGAGGAATTCCTCCTTCAAAGGACACATCCATACAATGTGTCTCTCTCCCAAGCATGATCCTCATAAAAAAAAAAAAATATGACCATAGGGAGAAAAAATGAGTATCATACTTGCTACCATATGAAAAAAATGAGAAGGACAATGGTCCCTCAAATGTATCCAATGTAGCTTGACTCTCAACTGCAATAGAGAATGATAAAATGAGTGGATTTTCAACCACTTTCCTGTTGTTCCAATCTCCTCATAACTATGGAGGAAGTGAATGGTGTAAGGTGTACAATTAATATGTCCTCCATAATGTATCTCTTCCCTAAGTCCTCCTAGGGAATGGCCATCAATCATGCTTATGGCCTCATCCAAACCATGTGGTCTAGAAAAAATAATGCTCCTCCTTGGAGCATCATCCTGCACATGTATGGTTAAGGGGAATACATCATATAAATAATCATGAAAATAATTATCACCCTCACCATATGTTCTGGTCATACAAGTGGAGTGGCTCATAAGTGAGTCTCCTCTCATCTCCAAAGGGAAAAGAGGTGGTTGTGCTAACTCTCTCAAATAGTTGTGTCTCTCCTCCATCTCTATTTGGTCCATGCATCTGGTCATATGCTGATATATCTCCTCCTCAAAGCCTATCCAAAAATACCCCTCCATGATGGTGTGGTATGCTCTCATAGAACAAGTGGGGCTGAAAAGGAAATCCTCATAAGTTGCTTGTAGAAACTTCTCCTTGAGCTTGGAAGCTCTAGGAAAGAAGATCCTACCATGATAAAAGATGACCCCATCTCTGACTGAATATCCTTCCTCGTGCAATTAGTCATCCAAGATCATGCAAGTGAAAATATCCTTGGAATACTCCACCAACAGATGGGAGCCCCAATATGGATCCATCCTCCATAGTGACAGCGTTGATGATCTCTCATGAAGAATATATGTCATATGGTCATCCTCCTCTTTGACATCTCCTATGCCAAAGATGCAAGTTGGAAGGTTGTTTTCCTTCCCCTGCTGCTTCTTCCACATCACAGAATCTGAAATGGAAGTGGTAACTGATGATGTTGAGAGAATTCTCTCTCTCTCCTTCAGCCTACCCCAGACTCCCAGTGCTGTATCAAGCTCTCTCCAGGTTTCCACCATCCTGAAATCAATGATTGGTGCCCCAATATGTAAAGCATCCATCCTCCTTTGCTAATATAGTGTTCTCCCTGAAAAAATGTCTCCATGCAATGAGACATCATCATCAAGAGATGATTGAATATATGAATGGAGAAAGCTCTCCATGCTTCCACTGCGCAATCCAATCACCTTATTAGGTGCATCAACCTCCAGAAATGAATAGGGGTGTGTAATCCTCATCTCATGATGTTGGTTCTTCTCCCTATCTCCTCCTTGTGTCTCCATGGTTCCACACGTCCTCAACAATGGCACATGTAAAGCATGAGTAGTGCCTTTATCTCGACACATGATATCCTAGGGACTTCCTTGCAAAGATGCAAGCATCCCTCTATTTGGAGAAATATATCCTCCTTCCTCTGCATGAGGCACTAGATAATCTCTAGACATGACAACACTATTGCCCTCAATATCCACAACATGTATGGGAAACTCTCCAATGACTGGATCCCTTCTTGAAAAAGAGATATACATGCTCCTTTGCTCAAAAGTGTGAGTTGGAAGCTTCTCTTCCAGAAAAGTATGGTGCAAGTTTTCATGTAAGGGGTTTTCTTGAGTTTTCTAGTTTACTCCCACCATGTTTGTCTCATGAATATTTTTATCAAATATTTTCACTAATGCCTTAGTGAAATTTTCATAAGATGCAATGTTTACATTTCTCAAAGAAAAATATTGAAAGATCCACCAGGAAAAAGCCTTACCTCTTTGCAAATTTGATGGCTTCATCTTCAGGAATGTGGTGCTGCTGCAAGAAGGTATATAAATCCTCCATGCAAGCTTTGGTTGAACATGTAGGTGAACCCTCAAAGGTAGATAGACGAAATCTATCCTATTGCTTTCTTCCATTCACATTCATCTTGCAAAACTCTGAGAAAATGAGATGCTCTCAGAATTTCTAAGTTTAAGACTCATACTTCTTCAAGAAATAACTAAGGGTTTCCCTCCTAGAAACCTCTTCTTCTTTTTCCATCTCTCTTCTGGCAATCCTGGGCATGTGATTGCGCTGTACAAGATGGTGTGTAGCTGCTTGCTCACACTCCTTATGTGAAAATCTAGAGTTTGCCTTTGGTACAAACCCTCTTGGAGATTTTTCATACATATCCCTCTGAATCTCCCTGAACTCTTCATGAATCATATGTAAAGATTTAGGAACAAGCCTTTTGAGCTTATCCCCTTTTTCATCTCCAAAATATGGAGTCTTCTTCATACTTATTTCTTTGTCTCCTTGATGAGAATAGGAAGTGTAGGGTTCTTCCTCCTCTTTCTGCTTATCCTCCTTGGGGAGGTTCTTCATGGATCTAAAATATGATCATATAAATGCCATCATATTCAATCTTCTGATCTTCTTGGTCTTAGACTCACAGGCTGAGTCAAGAGAGTAGCTCTGATACCACTGCAATGTTCCGATTTCAAGACAGCTAGCAAGGACTGGAAAACACATTTTCCAGTAATGGCTGCTACAGGATTTGAAACCAAGACCTAGATTCCTTAGAAAAATGTGTCCAAGTGCTGAATCCAAGAGGAGGCTCCAAATAAATCCTTCTATAGTGGTTAAATAGATCTCCCACTACTAGATTTCCTCAGAAAGTGTCCGGTGAGGGACTGTAGCAAATCTCAAGCAAGAAATGGAAAGACGGAGTTATTCTTGTAGATGTGAACACATGAAGAGAAATATAGCCAATAAATATGTTATATAGCATCCAATGTATACAATGTGTGGAGGAATCAAAAACTCCAACTAGTCAATGGAAGCCTCAATAGAACATATACAAGGAAATGCTAGAGCACTGCTACATATGGAAAGCCCTGGCTAAAATAACGCAGTTTATATGAGACACTGCAATATAAAAAATTTAAATACAATGATATATAAATATCACCTCAAATGAATGAGGGGGAGCAATCTCCCAACCCCTAAAAACACTAATACATCAAAATACACAATCCTTGGAAGGATTGGCTACAATATACATGAAATTGGAAATTCTGCAGAAATGCCGAAGTTGTTGGGAAGCAGCTGCAACTCAAATTGATACAATATGGAGATGGCTGACTAAGATATCCAATATGCATAAAACGTGTTCCAATGGATTTCCTAAGTACAAGGTTGATCCTAATACAGGAAATCTTGCCCTCCAAAATGCCGGTACAACCTCTTACTACATATGCACTCTAGAATAATGCATTCAAGGAGATGGACTACACTGCTGTTGATGGGAGAAACTTGGACTGATGCCATGATATGAAAACTAGCTCTGAAATACCTCTCACTAACCTTTCGGAGGAATAGGAAGTCCCTCCTCTGAAAGATGAGCCAAAGAGAAGTGTTGTGGAACCCTCCACTACAACACCCAGCTACACTACGTTATACTTCAACATAAATAACGTAGTGACTGAATAATGGCTTTGGCCTTGAGCCAAGATGTGGATAAAATGAAGAGAAATCCTTCAAGAGACCTCTCAAGAAGGAGAGGAAATCCTAAAGAAAAATCCCTCGTGCTAAGCAGCACTGCAACTCAACTGAACAGTTGAGGCTGCAAATATGTCTAAGTAGACAAATGATCAAATGCTCGAAGATGTCTCACTATGGCTACCTCCTCCTCCTTTTATGCAAGTGAATGCCTCTTTTCCATGGACCCCACAAATTAAGGTTTCTTCCAAAAGGAATATTTCTCCCTCTCAAATTGCATTGTCTTCTGATGCAAGCTACACCTCTTAGGCAGCGCTATTGACTTGGTCAAACTTGACCTTGTCCTCATGCAACTTGCCCCTTTTCACACTGGAAGGTGCAAAATAAGCTGCTCCAAAGATCCCTCTTCACACTATGAAGGATATTTTTCCTACTCATGGGCCTTTTACCCATTTTATTCACCTCCTAGATGAAATAAGCAAAAATTAATGTTCCAATTTTCTTCATGAGAATTTTGGAACATTACAACATATATATATATATATATATATTCAATCATGTGATATGATCCCTTAAGTGTAAACAATCTAGAAAATGGCTACTTACTTGAATCCTACTCACACTTTCTTGGAATAGGAAAAAAGAAAAAAAGATACGAAACTCAAAATTCCATTTGAAAATACCCCTATGATCCAAAACTATTGTGAAAAGAAATTTTATTGATGGTTGTAAATTACTAGTCACAGGATCTTCAAAATCATGAAATATTAGCTCATTTTGAATACCAACATAGAAAGAAACATCTTCTTCATTTACAACTACAGTTTTTCCATGTTTCATACCATGATTTGTAACATGTTTTTCAGGATAGGACTTTGAATTTTCCTGAAAATATTCAATAGGAGCAATCATATCATTATGCATAAATAGATATTTTTTATCATTTAAATCTGCAACAAGACGTTCTGGGACAACAAATTTTGTATCAAAAAATTTCTTGTAATTCTTTGCAAAAAAATCCTCATAGTAGCCTTCAAGTGTTTAAGGGATAAACCTCCTTCTCATGATAAAAATAATCATTATTCACATAAAATTCTCCTTTCCCCTGCCCATCTTCATATTGCTCAGGAATTTTCCCACATGCTTGAGAATTATCATTGATTTCTTGGGTATTATCCTCTTGAAATAAGGTTTTAGAAAATGAATATAGTAAAGAGCTTTGTAACTGAGCATCCTCATGTTATTATTTATCACCCGAAGATTGAAAAGGTTGTTGAATGTTATCTTTGATCTCAGGAGAAGGAACATGGATTTATACATCAAGATGTTGAGTTATTTCATGGGGTGTGACTTGACTGTCAAAGTGTTGATCTACTTCATCCTCAAGCAAAGAAGTCACATCTGCTTGTTGGAAACCTTCATGATCATCATTAAAACTAACTTGAGAAGATAACTCATAAAGTGCCTCTAAAATCTCCTCATCATCCATACATTCTAAATCATCAAGAATTTTAAGATATTGAATAAAAACCTCACAAAAATCACAACAGTCTTGAAACACTGGTAGAAAAAGATAAGATTTCCCATAATGTTCAAGAAATTGTTATCACTCATAAAATTTTGAAACATTACTTGACATGGTCATACTGTTCACTAATCAAAAGGATAAGGTCTCCTTAATCCTTTCAAGTTGGTATAGGAAAATTTCATTTTTTTTACATGTTTAACCTATCCTAAGGTTCAAGGTCACCTCCATTTATGTCATGTCATGTCCCATACTTCCTTATATGGTGTTATTTTGCATTCCCAGTGCATTTAAATTCAAAAAGGGAGTCAAATTTTCAGCTTTTTGTAGCATTTTGTACAAAAAAATAGTTGTTTTTGCTACGAAACTGCCTAATAGTTTCATAGAGAAACTATCAAAGGATAAACTAGCTATGCTATGAAAACCTATTTTCTTACCTGTCTTGTCAAATTCGATATAAAATTTCAGTTCATGATTGGAGGAGTTAGGGTGGAGGTGATTCGAGTCTGTTATGGTTAATTAACAGGTACAAAGCCATGTCTGAGGTCATCATCACCCCTTTTAGCATGTATGTGTCATGATTAATGCATGAGCTATCATTTAAACCGTAAAACCTTACCCAACTAGTATTTTTGTCATACTCCGCTTTGTCTTTGCATGTAATTGGATTTTTGGAGAGATGCTTCATCAAGCCAAGAAAGTTGCTGGCAGATTTAAAAGTTGCAGGTGTCATCAAGCAAGCGAAGCTAAGAAGATATAAAGCCACCCATGGCTGCAAGGAAGAAAAAAAAGAAAGGTGGTCACTACCATAGATATTAGCCCATGGACATGAATTTTCTCAATGAAGACCCAAATGCAATGGATATTTTTAGAAGAACAGGTTGCTTGCAATTATGTCAAATTTTGCATGGTTTCCATCTACAAGTTTCCAAGGATTTTGTTAACAGTTTCACTGGAACAACTTCAAAAGTGGGAATGTTGAACCTAACAGTGACACTAGATAGAATTTAAATTTCAACAGGAATCCCTAGATGAGGGGAATAATGGTTTAAAAGCATCAAATTCATAATGCAGGACTGCAAAGATTTCATCAAACGATAACACAGTGAAATTAACCTAACAAATGCTATTCTAAGGGTTTTCGTGAATGGCAATTATTCAAAGCTGTTGATGATCATCCAGAATTATTTTACCTGTGAAGGACGGTTTCACATGGTCTACTCCTACCACCTCAGACTTCTATTTCATTTCATGGGTAAGAGGTCACTTGACTTACCTTTTTACTTATACAAAAGTCTAGAGAAAATGTCAGAGAAGTTTCAAATCAAGAAAGAAGGAAATGAAACTTCTCTTTTTCATCATGGTTTGATTAAGCTATTAGTGTTAGAGGAATTAAAGAGACTAGACAGAGATTGGACTTAATTTATCTTCATGAGTGGTTATGAAAGTAATGATGTCACTCCTAAGAGATCCTCCAAACCATGGAACATTTCATCACCAACTGTGGCAGAGGAAGTTTAAGAAGGGAATAGACCATCTCCTCGAGAACCAATGAGCATGGAGGCAGAGCCTTTGCAGAATATTGACACACCTAAAATAACACCTACAAAACAGAATCCAACATTTAGCAAACAAAGCAGCAAGAGAGTTACTAGGAGCCAAATAGTAGCTAAAGGAAACTTAGAGGACATATTGCATGCAATTGACATTGAAGAAACTCTCATTCTCTAAGCTGAAGACATTGAAGATGGAGGAGGAAATCTAAAGGAAGGAAAGACAACTAAAAAATTAGAGTTTGCAGTTGATGATGTTGGTTTCATTTTTAAACCTAGGAAACCAATGACCAGACATGCAAGAAAGTTCATAGAAAGCAGCAAAGGGATTGAGAAGACAAATGAAACTGCTTAGCCACCAAGCATTATAGAACTGTCTTCACATACAAAAGAAGAGATGGTTATCAAACAAAGGAAGGGTAAAAAGAATATTAATGAAAAATAAGAACATGAAACCATTAAAGAGAATTTGAAACTGGCAGGTGAGGAGATATCAGTTCTGAAGCAAGAGGCAAAGAAACACAGAGTTGAGAATGTTCAGTTTGAGTAAATGAGAAAAATCTGGGAATATCAAGTAACTAGTGTTTCAAAGACCTTGGATAATATAGAAAAGTTGATAAAGTGGACTCGACCACTAAGGGGAGAGGTCAAAAAAATCAAAAATATAAATATACACTTGCAATCCAAGAATGGGGCATTCAAGGACAAAGTGAAATATCTAGAAGAGAAATTGGATTTGATTCATGTAGAGTTGGAAAAGAAAGGATTGAAAATGACAGTGGTAGAGGAGCCCATTAGTCAATTGATTGTAAATGAAGAGGAAAAACCACAAGAGTGATAAGGTGAGATGGGATATGTTTTAGGAGGCTCATAACATGTAGAGAACAAAAATTTGCAGCTGGAGGACAATTTTTGAAGATAATCTTGAAAGAAGCAATTATTGTTTTTTTGCATATTTTCGTAGTGTACCTCAGGCTTGAAGCGATATATACGCTACGAAAAACCTGCAAGTGCTTTTTTTCTTTTAAAATTAGTTTTGCCACGTTTTAAGGAGGTAGATCCATGGTTGCAAGGTTTCATGACATGGTGAAGATTTTTGAATAACAGAGAAGTGAAAAAAATTGATATAAAATCCTTTTTTTTCTGATGCTACCAAAACTCACTACGAAACTACGCTATTTTCGTAGTGAGAAATTGTTGAAGGATTTTAAGCATCTTAAGAGCATTTTTTCCAGCTAGAGACTTCTAGCATGTCAAAGGACCTTATTAGAAAATATTTATGACTCAAAGGGAGTGCCATGAAGATAGGTCATCAGTCAAAACAACGTTGAAGATGAAGGTCATCCATTCCTAAAAAGAAGGGATATGATCCATATATATAGGGGTGCTTTAAATATGTAAAGTGGTGGTGAACTTGGTCATGTGTCCTTTGAGCATGTGACATTAATTATGTAACCGTCATGTAACTATTTCACAAATAAGATAAAGGAATGCAATAAATAGAAGATAAAGTCCTATTAGGAGTTTGTTTCTTTAAAGGTAGCTTGTTTTCTGTTTTAAGTTATTGATTTTAGTTATGAAAGCTGTCATAGTATAATTCAAGGATCTAGCCACTAGTCAGATCATCCATATTGTAAATGTCTATTTATAGAGAAAAAATCGAAGAAGCAAAGGGTTGGAGAATATTTTCACAAAATTGTTGCTTGTATGTTCTTTACCATTATCAGTAATACAAAGTGACATTCTACTTCCAAACCTAAGATTCTCATGAGGTTTTTGATGTCTTATTGATATTTATATTATGTTTAATCATTTGAAGTATATTTCATCTCTAATTACTCAGAATTCATAATATTATTCTTTGACTATGTTTCCCTATGTTTTATGTGTGAATTATCTCTATTGAAAAAATCTATCTGCCACAGCTTCCATGTGAAGAATTACTGTCACTAAAATTACTGATTGTTGACTCCATAATCCCAATGGTAGCAAGCATACATTTTTCAACCTGCAATCATACAAAACAAGTTACAATTCCATAGAGTTATCCATCTATTACTATCATTATTCAAAATCATAAACCCCCCTTCAGAGAGCCCTCTCTAACTAAAGATGCTAATCTTCAGTTATAAGTGTTTTGAAAGAGTTACATTAAGTTAATTTATGAGCAACCAATTAAGATCAATTTGGTGATAACATTATGGTGCATCTGTCAGGAGTCTGAAGACATATTTCCCAAAGTTTTAGTGTAAAAAAGTGAAGTTGAACTCTTGGAGGTAGTAGGAGCTTAGAATTTGTTCGAGGATGCAACTACCTTGGTGACTCCATTTCAAAAATTCATGCTTAAAGGTGGCTCCGAGAAGGAGATACACGAGGAGCAACCGAGATCCTAACACACCTACTATAGTGGATAATCCAGAAAAAAATTCCAAAGGCATTCAAGGTAGTTCTTCGAAATCAGGTACTCAATCACATTCAAGATCTTTTTCCTTTGAAGTTTTAAGAACTCCCAAAGATAAAAAGTTTCATGATAAAATTCAGGAAGTCTTGTTTTGGTCTGAAAATGAAAATGAATTAACTGAGATTGTTTTAGACCTACAAAGAAGAGGTATTGATACCTCAGCCTTCGTGACCCAAAAATATAAAGAAGAATTCTAGGAAATGGTCACATCAAAGTTATTGTTAGAGAAGAAATATTTGGATATGTTGAAGGAACTAGACCCATTTGAAGTCTTCCTAAGAAAAAAATCTGGTATTCCTTTACCTGAATGGAGCTCATTTGTAACTCGATTACAAATACCAACTACACCACCTCCCTATAGTTCTTCTTCTACTACTATTGTCCCTAAAAATACCACAGTCCCTGTCATCATGGCTAGAAATGTTCCACCTCCACCTACTGCTGCACCTACTAGGTATGCTCCACTTGTTCTCCCAGTTGTCCTTAATGCTCTCCCTAGTAAATACTCTACTAGAATTAAAATTTGGGGAAGAGATGAAGAAATTTCAGTTGAAGAACATGTAGACCAATTCAATGACTTTATAGATAGAGAGGAGGTTGACCATGAAGATGTCAAAATGAGACTATTTTCTTAGAGTTTCACTGGTGAGTTCAGAAAGTGGTTTAAATCCCTTTCTCTAGGAAGCTTTCATAATTGGAATGAGTTTAAGGATAGTTTCCTGAGAAAGTGGGGAAACATAACAAACCTTGTGCATGCCCTCACTGAATACAATAGCCTGAAAAGAGCTGTAGATGAAATTTTCTAAAATTTCTTCAAGAGATTTAATAAAATCTATGATTCCATTCTTTCTCATCTTAAGCCTCCACCAGGAGCATCACAATTGCGCTATGCTAAGGCATTTGACTATGAATTCTCTATCCTGCTTAGAGAAAGAGAATCCCCTTCACTAATAGAAATGAAAAATGATGCTGTGAAAGTGGAAGCGACTATGATAGTAGCCAAGAAATCCAAGATGGGAAAAAAAAAATTGAAGGAAGAAGATAAGCCTTCCACCTCAGATGATAAATTTGACTCCATGATGAAGACAATGGAAAAACCAATGGATAGGCTTCACCTTGGAAATGTGATGCAGGGAATCTGCAATAAATCATTTACTTGCACACACTAGAGTATGGGTTTCCTTTCTAGTGGAATTATCATCAAAATATTCACTATAATAGTTAGATTCAACTCAAATTATATATGGAGAGAGAGTCAAACACAAAATTACTTTCTTATAATAATAACAAGAAAATAACAACTTCAAACCCTTTTTTCTAAATATTACACTGGTGGCCTTTTTCTCTTGCCTTCACAATTCGTCATAATATCCCTCTCTACATTTTTCTCTCTATCATATTCCATTTTTTGTGTCTCTCTATCCTCACACAAAGATTTACATTTATACATAATTATGGATTAATTCCAATCCATGATTTCTTCCACAAGTATCTCAACCAGACTCTAAAATAGATTTATCCCTTTTTTGACTCAACTAAGTTCCATTTAAGGAATTTATAGTCCCTAAAATATCTATCCAACTCAATTACACTCATATTCTAAAATAATTAAGAGAATATTTACAATAATCCTCACACTCAAATTTTTCTCTCAATTTATTTTTTAAAATGTACATAATGTATAAAAGAATTACAAAAACCATCACCCCCTAAATCACAGAAATGAATAATGAAAATTAAGCTCGATGTTCCTACATCAGAATACCCATGTAGAGAAGTTTCCATAGACTCATGTCTATGAGGTCTGTAACTTTTCTGTATTAATGCGACAACCACCAGTCTCAATGACTTCCTCCCTCCAAGATTCCAAACTCTATTTTGCCACTGGTCTTTTAAAACTCTATTTTGTAATTCTGCATAGAATTTCCAAAATAGTATTTTCATAATACTATTGAATGTAACTCTCACTTTTCCATACAACATCATATTTATTTCATAAATTATATACTTGTGTATAATCACTGATACCCATTCTTCTAGTGTCCAAACTTTTAAATAATCTCGAACTAGTTTTACATCAGCATCACCAACATCACTCATTTTGTCAACCGCATTCCATAGGCCTCTCCAGCAATTTATTTTGCCAATTCCTCGGAGTAATTCCTCATTTTTTGATGCTTCCGTCCCTAATTGAGTTGAACACACAACTTTCTGAAATGAAAAATAATCAAGAACTTCTCCTTGATCACAACTATAATCATTGATTGCCCCTATAGTAACAAATTTCTCATCCGATGTTGTACCTGCATTCACCAACAAATTATTAGTTTTAAAAATACAAGACCTTTCGGCCTCATTTGATGCTTCAAGCACCAATTTCCCATCATAGTATTTCTCAATTTTAGTAAATCCTCTTTTGAATTGCTGGCTTCTTTCATCCTTATCCCGCTGGTTCAATACTTTTGTTTCCTTTATGTCTCTAAGAATAGAACTTTCTTGTTGCTCCTGATCTTTCATCTCATCTCCAAATACTTTATCCTCAATTTCTTTGATTTCAACATTTTATATATTAATTTTTCCTTATATACCTATAGCCACATTATTATTTCAAGAGATAAAACATTCACTTAACTCTATAAACGTTAGAAACATTCCATCCTTCTCATGCATGGAAACTACAATCTCTTTTGTATCAAGTTCTGCAAGCTTCATTTCTCCTTCAGGTTCCTTAAGCCATCATTCCAAGAACTCTATTTCCATGTGAAGTCATTCCAGAATTTCATCACAACCTTCATTCTAAGTTTCATTCTTATTCTAGAAATCCTCCTGAGTTATCATGTTTTCTGTATCATCACATTGTAAAATTCTGTCATCAATTTCATTAAACAAATTCATTTGTTTACCTCCTTGGAATATTACTTCAGCATTTTCATTATGTTTTTTCTCCATAACAGCTTCAACTGGCTATCTTACACCAAACAGGAATTCATCTATGAATTCTTTCTACTACAAGAAATCAGTACCTTCCTTCTGTGAAAGGCCTTCTCCATCATACTTCACTTTAAGTGTTTCGTTCGTCTCTGTGACAGTTTCACTAGACTGTTCATCATCTTTTGCACACCCTGAAAACATACAAAAACTATGAGATTTAAAATACAAGGCTTCATAGTCTCATCTGCTTCTGTTGTCAAAATATCTTCCAATTCTTCTGAACTATTCCAATAGTCCATGAGATCTTTCTCATTGAGCTCTTCACCCAGAATTTCACCCTGTTCTGGGCCACAAATGGAAACTTCCATTTTCAACTCAGCCTCTCTGAGTTCTTCACATCTCAATTGCACACTCATCATCTACTCGAGCTTCCTCAACTATTTTTTCAACTGTATGTTTACCTGTTGTTCCCTCTTTGCATGTAGCCTCTGCCATTTCACTTTCTTCCTCATGGTCCAATCATGTCTTTGGTCTTTCGTATTTCTCTGAAACAATTTCATCAATAACTCAAGGTGAACTGTTATCTCAGCTTTCTCCCTCTCATACTCTTCATTAGTCAACTACTTACATATGCCATATGCCTTTGCATATTCCCTCTTCTTTCTTCTATTGCAGTCTTTCTCAGAACCTCTGAAATGACTATCAATAGTCATCTTCTCCTCCTTTGTGAAATTCATATGTTCGCTTGTGGATTTCATTCAATCTCCTTTTCAACAAGATTTCATACTTTCTATCCAACAATGCAAGCTCTCTTCCAGTTCTTGGTATCTTTTATTTCTCTATCTTGGAATCATTTCCTAGCAATTCTCTTGCTCCTCTTTGCTGCAAACAACAACTGAAGTAGTTCTTGTGTTACAATGACCAAAATCTTTGGGTGTCGGTCTCTTCCAATCATGCACCCAATTACATCCAAACCTTTGAATTAATTTAAGACTCTTTGACTCCAGACTTTACATCAAACCTTTATCTTGGATGAAAAATACACCCTCTTGTACAATAAATCAATGGTTTAACTTGACTCAAGTTATACAAATTTCTTCATTGACCTTGACATCATATTTGACTTCAAATCTTGACCCAATAATTACAATAATGGATATTTTGACTCTAATTCAAGTTATACAATATGCCAATGAACATCCACCTTTAATACATTCTCATGATGTAAAATATTCACTCTCTTTCATAGTCCATTCTTATGAAAATATCATAAGTCACTAATTATATCATCTTCCATTATCACCTTCTTTTAAACTTTTAAATCTAAATGCAATCCATTTTTCCTAAGATTTATTTTATGGTGAAAATAAATAAGCCATTTAATTTTTAACATTTAAAATACCTCTTGGAGATGAATTTTCATACCTTATGCTCCGTTCAATTTTATTTAATAAACCTTCTCTTCGCAATGTCAACTCTCTGGATTTCACTCTTTGGTGTCGTTCTTATCACTGTGAATATTTGCATGCCCTTCGTACCATAACCTCTTCAACATGCTCATCATCTTAGCGCAAACATTTTTCCTGCACTTACATGCAACTAATTATTTTCAATGATGGTTCTCATGCAACACCGTCTCTCTTTAGTCCACCAAAACAATTCCCTTATAGGATTTTTCCAAAACTTTCTTTTAGCATGGTGGCATCAACATATTTCTCCGACAACAACAAACAAAAACTGCACTATCTTCTGAACAGAACAATGTGAACACTTTCACATGCGTTACAAGCAATGATCAATCATGATCTTTAACTCATAGAAATCATAGATACTCCTTTACAAGCTTGCTCCTTCATGTAGGTCACAGTTATCATGACCATAAAAATGGTATTCCACAACAATGCTCGAATCATATTTACACATCAATTTCTGCAATGGATTTCAATTCCATTCCTTAAACTTTGGATTGATTTCACTCTTTCATAAAATTTACAAAAATATTAAATTCTCGAGTATGGAAAGGGAAAATTAATCATCCAAATTTTAAAATACCTTTAATCAATGAATATTGATCCATTCAATGAGCACTTACCTTGGAATCTCCTTGTGGGTGAAATGATCTAACCCCTTTCTCTTGTATTCTTGGCAAAATTTGGCTCCTTTTTGCTTGGCATTAATAGCAATACCCTCATTATAAGTTGCAGAGGATTTATTCAACAACATATCTATTCTCTTCTCACACATGAATTTTGGTGAAACACTCATAAAGTGCATATGGCCTTAAGCACTATTCTTCTCAGCCTGAATTACACATCCATTTTATGATAAGTTTTAAATGCAAACAATACCATCACTCTCTGCACAGTGAAAACAACACTTCAACGTCTTTTTTGTTGAAAACTCCATCATTTTAAAAGAGAAACATTCTATTTATGGAGGCATCTACCACGTAGGTTTCTTCATCTCCGGTGGCTGGCTTATTCTATCAACAAAATACATAATCAAGAGGATGAGTCATTCTTGATGCAAATGCCAGCAATATGTTAATGAAATTCTCATCAAGGTAACATTGGATATAAATGAATAGATGCCAACTTGGCATGTAACACCAATAATGGTGATAACACTAAAGTAATTTCCAAAGCATCCTCAAAAATAAAGGAAGAAAAATATCAAGAGAATTTTGATCTGTAGATGACCAGATGAGAATTCTTCCTGATGGTGGTGTTGTATCAAAAAAACACATGGGTGCATGGAAGGTGCTTCCAAGAATTTTCTCATAAAAATAAAATCTCATAACTAACATGGTTCACACAAATATACAAACCCATGTTCTTGCTAAAACCAAGGCATATATTTCTATCAATAATTTTGGGTGGTAATATTTACTGTTTGCTTCCAATGTTTCATGTGCCAGACAATAATCACTCACCACTAGAAAATTTTGCAATATGATCTAAACTATAAACAATGATAAAATTATGTACTAGCCATATGCTTTGGTTATGTACAACCAGTAAACTTTCCAGCTGACATGCCCTGCCTCTCTTTTTCCTTCTTCCACTAGCTTTGCTGTTCCTTTTTTTACGTTTGAGACAGTAGTATGTGATTGATTGGGCACGGTTTGGACAATAAGTTCTCTAGATTTAGTTTTGTGCTCATTGATTTTCCCTTCTGCGTTTACAACATTTCAAACTACACATTCTGAGGATTTCTATTAATGCGCAGCTCTAATTTTTAAACAATATAAAACTGTAGCTTACATTGGCTGAAATCGATAATTCTTATTCAAAATTCACATTATTAACTTCATACTTTATTCAACGTAATGGCATTCTGATGCAAGGTAGATACAATGGAAATGTTACCATACAGGAGACGTCGACATAAAAGAGCAAATGATGTATGGGCAGGCTTGTGCATTACTGCAATCACAAATGTAATCATTGTTAGAAAGCCCATGTTTCACAGTGCATTTTCTACAGAAACTCTTGGTAGATGTCAACATCGGTTGGAGATGTCTTTAGGTTTGAATCACAACCATCACACTCCTCTTCCTCAATCGGTCTCCACGTCACAATCCAATCGGTCTCCAATTCCGGCATTTAGAAATGTGTTCCAGAGCTTTAAAAATGTTCCTGCAGTTAATATACTCATCTCTCGTCCATGGTTGCATGGATTAATTATATCTTTGGCTCTGATAGAAAATGATGCAGGGAATCTGTAATAAAGCATTTACTTGCACACACTAGAGTTTCAGTTTCCTTTCTAGTGGAATCCTCATCAAATAATTCACTATAATACTTAGATTCAACTCAAATTATATATGGAGAGAGAGTCAAACACAAAAATACTTGCTTATAATAATAAAAAGAAAATTACAGCTTTAAACCCTTTTTGCCGAATATTACACTAGTGGCCTCTTGCTCTTACGTTCACAATTCGTCACACTATCCCTCTCTAAATTTTTCTCTCTATCCTATTCCATTATCTATGTCTCTCTATCCTCACAAAAAGCTTTACATTTATACATAATTGTGGATTAATTCCAATCCATGATTTCCTCCACAAGTATCTCAACCAAACTCTAAAATAGATTTATCCATTTTTTGACTCAACTAAATTCCGTTTAAGTAATTTATAATCCCTGAAATATCTATCCAACTCAATTATACTCATATTCTCAATTAATTAAGATAATATTTACAATAATCCTCACACTCAATTTTTCTCTCAATTTATTTTTTAAAATGTACATAATGTATAAAAGAATTACAAAAACCATCACCCCCTAAATCACACAAATGAATAATGAAAATTAAGCTCGATGCTCTTGCATCAAAATACTTCTGCACTTCCTACACACATGAACCACAATTTAGAAATCCACAGTTCAGAAGACCTCAAAATCAACAGAGATGGAGGAAAAAAAAAAATTAGTCCGACCCTCAAGTAAGACCTCCTTTTCAGCAAAATTTAGTTGATGAAGAAGATCAGCCTGAGATTCTAGGAGACTCCATTCACTACCTAAAAGAAAACATGTCTAGAATGTTTTTTACTAAAGAGGAGCATGATGAGTCTGATCATGATGTAAACAAGGGTGAGGAACCATCTAATTACCTTAAGGGTTATCAACATGCAATCTTTTAGATGTAGAAGTAATACAAACTCAGAAATAGAAATTTCCGTATTATTGCAAACAAAACACAACCCAATAAAGATGCTCCTAAAGCAATTGAGGCCAGAAAAGATACACCACCTCCTCCTCCTATCGAAGAAATTGAAAATATTACTTATACTTTCAGTTTGGAGAATGATATTTCCAAAATCAAGATCCCATTCCCTTTTGGATAAATTCTTAAAGTGAATGAGTACATAAGTAAAATTGTAAAAATGATGAATTCCCAACCGGGATCTGCAGACATCCTTTAATGTACAAGAATATCATCCAACCATTTACATGGGACCTAGATTGGAAGAATGAAGAAGTAACTCTTTTCTATGTTAGTCTTAGTATCCATGACATGACTTTACAGAATGCCATGTTGGATTCAGGGGCTTCTCATAACGTCATGCCTAAAGTGATTATGGAAACGATGGGATTAGAAATCACTAGGCCATACAAGTATTTGTTTTCTTTTGATTCAAAAAGAGTTCAATTCATTGGATTGATAAAATATGTTGTTGCTGGTCTGACACAAGTCCCTACCAAGACAGTGGTAATGGAAATTGTGTTAGAAGAAATTCCATCCAAGTTTAGCATACTTTTATCCAGGTCTTGGGCAGAAAAAATAAAAGGCACCATGTAGATGGACCTAACATATGCCACCATTCCTATTTTTGGTGAGTAGAGAAGAATGTACAGAGAGACAAGGATGGCTTATATGGTAAGAAGTAAGGATAAACCTAAAAATTTCCCAATTTATGTTGTTTAAACTGAATTAGGATCAACAATTATTGTAAATGAGATAACTGATGAAGCAGAAGATGAAAGGAAAGTACAAATTCAGGAGGTTCAAAATTAACAAGCTGAAAATCAGGAAATCTTTGAAGAAAAGGCAGAGGGTTGGTGGTTGCTGCACTTTGATGGATCAATTGGAAGAGAGGGGGCTATAGCAGGCATTTGGATCACAACTCCTGATGATGAAAGTAAGTTCTATTATTTCAAACTGAAATTTGATTGCACAAACAATATGGTTGAGTATGAATCTCTATTTTTGGGTTTATAAATTTTGAAAAGATTAGGTGCCCAAAAAATTTCAGTTTGTGGAGATTCTGAATTGGTTATTAAACAAGTTGAAGGAATATATCAAACTAAGGATGTGAGAATGAGAGCATACAGAAATTTGATCATGGATATGTTAGAAAAATTTCAATAATATTCATTTATTGTGAAAACTAGGGATCAAAACTTAGTAGTTGATTCCCTAGCTATTTCTACAAGTATGTTTGTTATCCCTGCACATTCCACTAAAAAGTATGAGGTTGAAGTTTGTCATAGGCTTGCTATCCCAGACAACATGATCCATTGGAAAGTGTTTGAAGATGACCAGCAAGTCAAAAACTTCATAGAATTAAAAGAGAAGTTTGAAAGCATACAAGTAGATCAACAAAACATGTTTGTTGAAACTAATAGTAATTCTGAAATTTTGCAACTAGAGATTAATTGTATACCCAAGGTTTCATTCCACTTGAAAATATTTTTGACCAAAATGATGTATTCAAATCTCCTAAGATGCAAGCTGATGATGAAGAGGTAGAGAGTTTTAATCTTGGTACAGTAGCAATGCCTAAAATGAGAAAAATTTCTAAGTTTATTTCTGTAGAGATGAAACAAAAATATATTGAGATGATGAAAAATTTCATTGATGTTTTCGCATGGATTTATGCTGATTTGAAGAAATATGATCCTGCTATTATTTAGCATACCATTCCTATTAAAGAAAATGAGAAACCTTTCAAACAGAATTTGAGAAGGATTAATCCACTGCTCATGCCTATGATTGAAAAGGAAATTAAGAATCTCTTTGATGAAAAAATTATTCTTCCTATTAGATTCTCAAAATAGCTTTCTAACTTGGTACCAGTCAGGAAAAAGAGTGGAGAGATCAGAATTTGCATTGATTTCAGAAACTTGAATAAATATTATTTGAAAGAAAATTACCCTCTCCCTAAGATGGATCAAATTCTACAGAATATTGTTGGTTCTCAAAGGATGTCTATGCCTGATGGTTTTTCAGGATACGATCTATTAGTATGAATCCTAATTGTTAGTGTACGAAAAAATACCACTTTAGTTGTGCATAACAAACAACCCTAACAACAAAGATGGCTGCCAATATATTCAGATCTACAATTAGGTGATCAAGATAAAAGCTGCAACAATATAGATCTATGCATCAAAAGACATTAAGCAGTAAATAAAAACGAGATTTACTCCATGTATCCAATAGACAAGACAAGAATATGTTGAATGAATTTTATAATAAGGAAACTTGGGAGGAAAACATAGAAGGATGTTACCAGTTCTCCTTAATGGGATGGGTTCTTGTAAGTCCTCAGCACTTCAGATCTAAAATTCCTCTCTCTTGATGGTGTAGAAAACCCAGACAAAAATGGAACTCAAAGGTAGATCACAAGAAAAATGATAGAAAAATATGACAATGATGGTGGATAAAAGTCAAACCAAAAGTATAGATCCAGAGATCTTTAGGAAAAAAAAGGTAGTGACCGAATGGAAAAACCATTCTATTTATAACAAAATATTGAGTTAGTCTAGATATTGGTGCATAGTTAGAATATTATTAACCAAATCAAGATCCAACTTTCATGGAATATTTTATTATATTTGTTGGAGGGAAAAATAATTTGACTTGGGTCAAATCCCTTTATTTGTAAATAATAAATAAATGAATAATTTATATATTATTTTAAGGATGTGGTTGAGTAATAATTAAATAAATAATGACTTATTTAACAATTTATGAGTGATTTAGTCAAATTTAACAAGGAATATTATTTAAATAAGGTTTAAATAATTATTCCTAGAAAATAATAAGATAAATAATAATTTATCTAATTAATTTTCTTGTTTTGCGTTAAATATGACCAGGAATATTAATTAAACTGTTGTTTAACTAATTATACCTTAAGGAGAATAAAAAAAATTGGATTTATTTAATATTTCCTCATGGGGTTTCCTGTTTAGACCATAAACAACTTAAGAAAGGTGGTTTACTATGTTATTTTTCATAGTGAAAGCAATTTAACTTAGGGTAAAATTGGTCTTACATGGTGTACTTAGGTCCATATAATAGTAACAGGTTAGGTGACCAAAAAATGGTGTAACAGATTTCCCCCTTGCGTGAGAGCGTTTGGAGCTAACCGTATGACCGAAGTACATTGTAACAACTCAATCACTAAACACCGAAGGGGAAGTCAAAGAGAGATAAATATAAGGCAGAATAAAGTGTTAGAGGACTATACCCTAAGGAGGCTAGACTTATAGGTATGACAAGTATCTTTTATGAGTGAGTACCTATGTTATAGGTGGCGGGGGAGGCATAGCTATGCCTGTCGAGACAAAGTACAAAGAATAATGTGTCCAGTAAACAAGGGACTGAAAAATATAGTACATGCTAGCATAAACATGAGCCAGGTAAAAACATGATAATGAATCCCACATACATATTGTGCCTAGGATAATAGCTAGGACTTATACAATAATATTTGAGTACATGAGATACAAATATTGTTGTGTAACCAGCTCCAAAAAGAGAAGAAAAGAGATATCAACGCCTTATAAATGAGCCACTTCGAGGGGGCAACCTCCAATACATTACATAAATGAACAATTCTTTGATGATACAAATGAAAAAAACCTCCTTCTATATATAGAGGTCCATGGGGCCAAAATATAATCCTAGTGGGCCACAATGTAATCCTAGCCGACCTAACATTAATAATTTAAGGGCACAATAATAATAAAATGGGGGTTACAAGGGTACAATAATAACAATAAGGGGGTTACACTAACAACAATAAGGGACTATACTAGTAATATAGGGACCTAACATGCCCCTCTCCTTCAAAAAAGTGTTGTCCTCAACACTTGAGTAGCTATGGGTGCTTCTGTATAAAATTCTCATCCTCCCATGTAGAATCTTCAGTGGGTAAGTTCTTCCACTTGATGAGATACTCTGAAATTGATCGATTCCGTAGCTGTCGAGTTCTTGTTTCCATGACCGCTTCAGGTTCCAATATGATTTTCCTTCCTCATCAAGTTCTGGCAATATTGTTTGAACTGGAAGATTTTCACCTATAACCTTCTTTAAGCATGAAACATGGAAAACTGGATGTACTCGCGAAGAAGCGAGAAGCTCCAATTTGTATGCCATAGTACCAATATTTTGCAACACCTTGTAAGGACCATAGTACTTTGGTGATAATTTATTATCCTTCTTAGCTTGCTTGAGGGACATTTGTTTGTATGGTTGTAGCCGTAAAAATACCCAATCTCCTACATCAAAACTTCTCTCGCTGCGATGTTGATCTGCCTGTTGTTTCATTCGTTTTTGTGCCAAATTCAGGTTATCCTTTAAGAGTTGGAGAACTTCTTGCTGATGCTCGATGTGATCTTCCACTGCTTGAACCTTCGAATTTTCCCTTAAAGATGATGTGATGGATGGTGGATGATATCCATAAAGTGCCATAAATGGGGTCATTTTTGCTGCAGTATGGAAGGAAATGTTATACCACCATTCAGCGAGAGGTAACCACTTGACCCATTGTGTTTGTTTATCAGATACAAAACAACGAAGATATCCTTCCAAAAATTTATTTACTATCTCAGTTTGACCATCAGATTGAGGATGATAAGATGGGCTATGAGCTAATTGAGTACCCAAACAAGAAAATAACTCTGTCCAAAAATTTCCAGTAAAAATGGGATCTCTGTCGCTCACAATAACCCTTGGGCTTCCATGTAGCTTTTGAATTCTGTCCATAAATGTAGTAGCAAATGTACTTTCTTTAAATGGATGAGATAATGCACAAAAGTGTGCATACTTGGTAAGTCTATCAACTACCACCATGATGACACTCTTTCCTTTGGACTTAGGTAGACCTGTGATAAAATCCATTGAAATATCCTCCCAAAGTTGACTTGGAATGGATAAAGGTTGTAGAAGTCCCGGGGTCTTAATTGTTTCCCCTTTATTCTTTTGGCAAACGAAACATTCTGCCACAAACTTTTGAATATCAGATTTAAGGCCATCCCAAAAAAAATATTTCTTCACCCTCTGGTAAGTTTTTAAAAATCCTGAGTGTCCTCCTAAAGGAGAAGTGTGCAATTCCAGAAGAATCTTTTGTTTTAGATGGGAATTATTACAAAGATATAAGCAATATTTGTACCATAAGGAATCATTTTTCCAACTAAATATATCAGTTGTACTAGGATCTTGCTGCAACTTTTGTATGAGTGTCCATACATCTTTGTCCTTCTTCCATTTATCTCTTGCTTCGGTTATCCAATCTGGTTGGATAATAGAAATGGCACAAAGCAATGCTTCCACCTCTTCATTCTTTCTTGAGAGTGCATCTGCAACAACATTAAGCTTTCCTTTTTTGTAGATTATTTCAAAGTCATAACCCAACATCTTGGTGACCCATTTTTGCTGCTCTTCTGAAGATAGTCTTTGTTCCAAAAAGTGTTTAAGACTATCATGATCAGTTTTTACCTTGAAGTGTCTTCCCATTAGGTAAGTTCGCCATTTCTTTAGTGCATGCAGTATTTCTAACATTTCTTTCTCATAAATAGGTTTCTGTAAATACTTTCCTTTGATTGGACGACTTTCAAAAGCAATGGGTCTTCCTTCCTGCATTAAAACTGCACCAATTCCATTTCCTGAGGCATCACATTCCACGATAAAGGTTTTTGTGAAGTCTGGCGTAGCTAAGACCGGTGCTAGGCACATTGTCTCTTTAAGATCTTCAAAGGCCTTAGTTGCTTCAGGAGTCCATGAAAATGCATCTTTCTTCAATAATGTTGTTAGAGGTGCTGCTATTCTCCCATAATTCTTAACAAACTTGTGATAATACCCTGTTAACCCAAGAAATCCTCGCAACTGCTTTATGGTTGTGAGGACTTTCCATTCCTTAATGGCTTTAATTTTGTTAGGGTCTACCTTAACACCCTCATGAGATACAATATGACCCAGATATTCCACCTCTTGTACTCCAAAGAAACATTTGGATGTTTTTGCATATAATTGTTTCTCCTGCAATAGTTTGAGCACCCTGTCAACATGTTGAACATGATCCTTCCAAGAATTGTTGTAGATTAGTATATCATCAAAAAATACTAGCACAAATTTTCTAAGGAAGGGTTTGAAAATGGAATTCATCAACCCTTGAAATGTAGAAGGTGCATTGGTAAGGCCAAAAGGCATGACCAAAAATTCATAATGACCCTCATGAGTTCAAAATTTTGTTTCCGAAATATCTTCAGTCTTCATTCTAATTTGATGATATCTTGAACAAAGATCCAACTTGGTAAAATAAATTGCTCCATGTAATTCATCCAATAATTCATCAATCACAGGAATGGGAAATTTATCTTTAATGGTGAGCTTATTGAGCTCCCTATAATACGGACACATTCGCCATGATCCATCCTTCTTATGTACCAATACTACGGGAGCAGAGAAAGAACTTTGACTAGGTTGAATTATACCCGCCTCTAACATTTCTGCAATCATACGTTCAATTTCGCTCTTTTGGAAGTAAGGATATCTATAAGGCCTGATGTTTGGAGGAACACTTCCTGGAATCAAATGAATAGCATGATCATGATCACGAATAGATGGGATTCCTTTCGGAGTTTCAAACACCTTGGAATGATTGTCCAAGACCTATTGGAGATCTACAGGAATAGATGATTTTGATGTTGGAACTTCTAGTGAGCACAATTATGCAATTACACCTCGTTGTTCTCTCTTTAGAATATTTTTCATGACATTAGACCTTATTATCCTTCCCATCTTCCCTTAAATACCCCGTAATTCGACTTCCTTTCCTTCTGAAAAAAAATTCAAGAAAAGTTCTTGAAAATTAAAAGCTACCATCCCCAAAGATTGTAACCATTGTACTCCTTGTACAACATTAGCACCTCCCATAGGAATGGAAAGAATTGGACTAGTCAATACATATTCCCCCATGGTTAGCTTGATATTATGGCATTTTCCAGAGAAATTTATAGCTCCTCCATTTGCAACCATCCCTTGACATTCTGGTGCTGGGTATAGGAAACAATTCAATTCCTTAGCTACCTTACAATGAATAAAATTATGGGTGCTACCTGAATCAATCAACACTATTACCTTTTTCTTCTTGATCTGTCCTGCTATCTTGAGAGTTTGAGGAGTGGTAATTCCTGCCAGTGCATTACATGATATGGTAGGATTCATTTCTTCCTCTTCTAGGGCCGGTTCCTGGTGTATATCCTCTTCTTGTTCATTTTCTTCTTCTTCTTCACAATCTATGTAAAATAATTTCTTTTCAGCACACTTATGACCTTTAGTGTATTTTCTATCACAACTGTAGCAAAGCCCTTTTTCTCTTTTTTCTTTCAATTTTTGTGGTGTCAACCTTGTAGGTTGTGGAAATCTAGGCGTAGCAACACTTCCTTCTTTATAGAATTGAGTGGTAGGCTTCCTTGTCGCCATAATTTTACATTAAACTTTTCTTGCCAACCTGAATGCCTTCTCCAATGAATCAGGTTCCAGAACGCGAACTTCATGTTGGATGTTATCCTTTAAAGTGCCTATGAAGAGATCAATCCTGTGTTCCTCTGGAATATCAGTTACCCTTATATTCAATTTTTGGAAGTCCTCAATGTGCTGCCCCACTAAACCCTTTTGTTTGAGATTTATCAATTGGCTAAGGAAGGTGTTGCTCTTTGTATCCTCATAATGTGCTATCATTTCCTCCGTAAAAATTGACCAAGTGACAATTTTTTTACGGGAGAAAAGCCATCGATACCATACAAATGTATTTTGTTCTAAATGTAAATTTTCAATGCGTACCTTTTGTGTGTTTTGCACGTTATGGAGATCAAAATATTGCTCCATCTGTAGTATCCATGTTACAGGATCCTTTCCATCAAACTTCCTCATATTCATCTTTGGAATATGGTGGTTCTTCCCGCCAACATTAGAGTTTATGAAATCACAATTAAAATTTATTTTTTTCTCTTCATGAGGTTCTTCTACTATATTTTCACCATTAGGAAACCTTTCTTGTATCAACTTTGTCAAACCTTCCATGTCTGCTTTTAGAAAATTCTTCATGTTTTCCATTTTCTCATCGATCTTAGCTTCCATGTCATCCATATTAGATTCCATTCCAGCCTCCATGCCATCAATCTTAGATTCCATGCCTTTCTTCAAAACTTCCATGTCATTTTTTGTTGCTCTTTGCGCGAGTGAAATTTGTTGCACTTGCTCTTGTAATTTTGATATGTCATGTTGCCATTCTTCATCTTCATGAGTCATAGTAGAGCTTTCCAAAGGCTTAATGGGTGTTGAATTCTTTTTATGGGCCATTTTATAATCCAATACTGATATCTATTCTACAATATTCCCTTGCAATCAATTCAACTTGATTCTTCAAACAAGACTTATGCAATTCAGAAAAAAAATACACACCTTTTACTTGATTTTGAGGAGCTCGATATTTAAATTGGATTATCTCTGTGATTGCAGAACTTAAATATCTAAGTTTCGGTACCGATGTATCCCTCTGAATTATCTATTGAATTCCACAGGTTTGACCTGATTTGGATTCTCCAAGACAAAGTTGTGTCCACTCTCCCACAATGACCTAATTATGGGCTAGTTCAGTAGAGCGAACTTTTAGGACTTCCCACGTGTCACTGTTTCATCCTTTGTCTCTAAAATTGATATCCAAGCAACTACAGTCCATGTACTTGTTACCACTTTTTACGGCACTCCAATCCAATGCCCAGAGAGAGAGTTATTGAAATTTTCCCATGATCACCTCTTTGAGATGAAATTCAGGAGCCTGAAAAAGCACTACCTTCCACAAATCATATCTCCAAAAATATTGCGAACCAAGATCTAAATTTTTTTGAAGATTTTCCTTAGGATTTCAGCTTCACACCATACGAAGTTCAGTTTTTGAACCTTCGTAGAAAAATAGTTATAGTGCAAATTCCACGATGACCGTTTTAGGAGCCTGAAAAAATACCTAACTTCCACAGATCATATCTCTAAAAATATGGCGAACCAAGCTCTGAAATTGTTATAAAATATTCCTCAGTATTTTGGCTTTGCACCCTAAAAATTTCAGCTTCTGAAACTTCGTAGAAAAAAAGTTATAGCGAAAATTCCACGATGACTTGTTTGGAGCAGCGAAACCCCAGAATCCAAAGCTCTGATACCAAATGTTGTTTAAACAGCTCCAAAAAGAGAAGAAAAGAGATATAAAAGCCTTATAAATGAGCCACTTCGAGGGGGAAACCTCCAATACATTACATAAATGAAAAATTCTTTGATGATACAAATGAACAAAAGCTCCTTCTATATATAGGAGTCCATGGGGCCACAATATAATCCTAGTGGGCCGTAATGTAATCCTAGCCAACCTAACATTGATAATTTAAGGGCACAATAAAAATAAAATGGGGGTTACAAGGGTACAATAATAACAATAAGGGGGTTACACTAACAACAATAAGGGACTATACTAGTAATATATGGACCTAAAAAATACAACCCAAATTCCCCTATAAAAAGGAAAGGGCTCTAAAAATATGGCTGATAAATGAAAATGAAAAGGCACTGCAAGAAGTTGAGGCCAACATCATCAAATATATGGAGTTGCATCAAATTATCTAATGAAGAGGTCATCTGGGCATGTGGGGGGCTACCTATAGGGCCACCCCCTCATGATGGCTGAAACATCTCACACACACCCAGGAATAACCGGTATCATCTGTTGCATCAATGAACCATCAAGTATATAGATCTTGATCATGCTGAAAAGGAGTTGGAGATGAGAAACAATCAAGTCAAAGGGAAATAAGGATTCCCTTTGCCTGATCCGAGGCACCAAACAAGAGTGGAAGCCGGAACCAAGGTACACTGCCGTCTAGACCTATCTTCTAAAATGAATGATTTGATGTCGATAGAAGGAGGTCTACCATAGGTGAGGAAATAAGGGATCCTCAACTAAGGAATGAGAGAAAATAGTAGAGCGACTGATAGACTGACACTAGGGATGATGATGAAATGGGGAGTATTGAGTAGCAGACAGATGACTTCCCATATTAGAGCATAAAGGGCATGGATGACCTAGAAGTGACTGACACAATATCATGAGGGATAGGGGATGGTAGGACTGAAGGCCATAATATGCGACATGAGCAAGTAACCAAGGCAATGAAGGATGGAGGAATATAGCGGGATACAAAGAGACTCAAGATAGACTCCATGAATGCGATTATGACTCAACTCGGATGCTCTAAAAAAGGGTGACTCGATGATGCTACCACATAGAGAAGGTCCAATGGGGACCATAAAAACATGAGTACATGATGGTTACTCATGACAAAAATCGACACAAGCATGGATAAGTATGTAAGAAAAGTGGTGCCCCAAGTACAAGTGTTGCAAGTGAAGAAATTCGATTTTGGGGAGTGGTGAAGTGACGCTTCATGGACAAAATGTGTCCTGGTGAAGTATCAAATCAAAAAATCATGAGCTGGCTACCTAAAAGAAATAAAACATGCATTTCTGGAAGGAAATGCTAAGGGAAATATTTCTTAAGATAGAGTGCATTGCGAGGATTGGGAAGGGGATGGCCTTCGAAATCCTCTAAGAGATATGCCCCCTTACCTAAGTGCTTACTAATGAATAAAAGTCCTAGCCATGATGAGTCAAAATTACCATAAACGAGGACATCATGGGCTTGGTCATACACCAAAAAAAGATCACCTTCGTGAAAGGTATTGTTGAGTCTCAAGAGTGTTTTCCATATTCATACATATTTCCATTATGTCATAACCACCTAGCTCTTATTTCATAGCCATCTGACCTAAAGCCCTACATCAAGTAACCATTTTTCATAAATATATGGGTTAGGATCCTTGTTTTCCAAAGTTATTTATTTTATGTATTTAAAGTGAATTTATGATTAGAAACTAGAAAATTAACATAGTTTCATATATCTATATATGTGTTGTGAGTTTTGTAACATGTGTAGATCAAAAAGGAGACTTCTAGAAGACCCTTATGTGGCACTCTAAGGCCAAATTCGAATTTGGTTGGAGAAGATCAAGGGATCATGAGAACATGTGTCTCACTTCCTTGTTGTATTGAAACTCTAAGAGGATATGTGTCTCACTTCCTTGTTGTATTGAAACTCTAAGAGGATATGTGTCTCCTTTCTTAAGTTGTGTTGAAATTCTAGAAAGACATGTGTCTTATCATTTCTTATTTTGATTGTAACTCTAGAGTTGGAGGGAGAGATTCATGGACTCTCATTAATGAGATGACTCCTCATATTTTGTATAAATAGGAGAAGGTTTCTCCTATCATGGTTAATGAAGAAGTAGGAGAAAATAGGAGTATTTTGTAACAAAGTTAAAGATGGAATGGAATGTAGATTTGTGAGATTTTCAATAGAGAAATTCAGTTCTTTGATGATGTTTTGATTACAACTTTAAGGAGCTGAAGGACTTCACCAAATTGGTAGTAGAGAGCCCCTGCTATCCAAGGAGGCTTCTACATGCTTTCTAGATAAGTAGCTTTTAATTCATGTCTTGCATTATTTGTTTAACTAAAAGATCCTCATTATCTTACAATCATTATTTTTCTTAAAATGCTCTTCCAAAATATCATTATTAGATGAAAAGATTTGGTTGTATTATATTGAGTTAATTAGCATTCTCTGTTTTACAATTAGATTAAAAGATCCTCATTATCTTACAATCATTCTTTTTCTTAAAATGCTCTTCCAAAATATCATTATTAGATGGAAAAGATTTGGTTGTATTATATTGAGTTAATTAGCATTTTTTGTTTTGCAATTAGATTAAAAGATCCTCATTATCTTACAATCATTCTTTTTCTTAAAATGCTCTTCCAAAATATCATTATTAGATGGAAAAGATTTGGTTGTATTATATTGAGCTAATTAGCATTCTCTGTTTTGCAATTAGATTAAAAAGATCCTCATTATCTTACAATCATTCTTTTTCTTAAAATGCTCTTCCAAAATATCATTATTAGATGGAAAATATTTGGTTGTATTATGTTGAGTTAATTAGCATTTTTAGTTGCAATTCCTTTTGTTAATTATCACAGCTAGACTTATTCTAATAAACTCTTCCAAAATATCATTATGATGAATAAGGCATAACTGTGGTATTGTAGGTTTTAGTGCTTGTTTACACTAAGTGGCATATCCATTCTTACTCTTACAAAGCTCTTCCAAAATATCATAACAATGAGTAAGAAATAGCTGTGGTGTCTTAGATTTTAGTTGCATTTTCTTTCATTGTTACGTTTATTTTCAATTGCATTGGATAATACAGCCAGGACTGTTTTACAAACTCTTCCAAAATATCATTCATCATGAACAAGAAGGGCTGTAGAATTCCATAGACTAGTTGCATGTTAATTTAGTGAGAGTACTCCGGAGGTAGATTACATTTCTGTTCCCAAAAAAAATAAGAAAAAACACATACAACGAAGTAAGGAAGAGGTCACTTAAGCACATATAGTGCACCACAATTCATCAGTTTACTAGCCCTGGTTGATAATTTATGTTAGCAATTTAGGACGCTAAATTGACTACACAGGTACGAGGGTGGAATTTTCGTTCATACTAAGCTTTGGTCTATTTCTTAGCCACTTCAATGGTTTGCAATGCAACATGACAATATTTGGAAGCATGCTCAAGCATGATAAGTCATTGTTCTAAAGGTTGGGTGTCAGGGAGAAGTTCGACAGCAAGATTAAGGGAAGGGATTTCACACTCGATTGGTAAGACTACCTCCTCTCCAAAAACAAGGTGGAAAGGAGTAAACCTGGTGGTGGTTTTAACAGAAGTTCTATAGGCCCACAAATCAGGTAAGAGCATAAGGTGCTAGTTGGTTTTATGCTTATACACCGTCCGTTGAAGCATGGTTTTAAGGATTTTATTGACTGCTTCAACTTGGCCATTACCTTGGGGGTAATAGGAGGAGGAATATTGGTGCTCAAAGCCCAACAGTGAGGATAGCTCATGCCATATCTCATATTCAAAATGGTGACCATGGTCAAAGACCAATTTTTTGGGAACTCCGAATCGAGTGATCACATGGTTAGAGAAAAAGAGGGTTGCGGTAGTTTCTATATTATTAAACGTTGGCATGGCCTCAACCCATTTGGTGAAATAGTTAACCACCACGATGATATACTTGTGGTTACCAACAAACGATGGTTGAAACTCCATAAAGTATATGTCCCACTTACAAAAGGGACCAGCTGAGATGATAGGATAGAGGGGAGTTGGAGGGGCTTGTGCCTTAGGGGAAAAATGTTGGCAATTGGAATAGTGTTTGACTACTTCAATGCAATCATCAAAGAGAGAAGGCCAAAAGTACCCAACATGCATGATTTTCTGGGCAGTGTCTAGACCAGAGAGGTTGCCACCACAAGTGTCACTATGATAGGCATTGAAGAATTGCTCTACTTCGGCATGTGTGAGACAACGACAAAGGACAAAATCTACACCACGACAATAAAGGTCGTCACCGATAAGAAGGTAGCAAGGGGCCTGGTGTCAGATACGTCATTGAGCATCATGGTCAAGATGAAGGGCGAACTTTTGGGTTCACAAATAAGTAAGGATGCCACCATACCAAGGATCATAGATGGTGATGGAAAACAAATGGTCATCGAGGAAATTATCATGAACTGGAGGATCCTACATATTGGTAGGTAGTTTGGAAATGACTTCAGCGAGGGCTAAACCTTTCTTACTTTTTGGTGTGACAAATTCAAGATTGAATTCCTGGAGGATATTTAAGAGATAAAAAGCTTCATGATTTTAACTCTTCATACCATGGGTATTCGAGGGATGATTTACTTTCCATGGTAGCCATAAAAATTTTCATCAAGCAATCCTCATGAAACCTAATACCAAGCTTATGTATATGCCAATGAAATTTTATTAGATGTAGAATAGCCTCATCCTCATTTCTGTCTATGAATTTGGGCAGATAAGTTTTCCAATCTATTGCAAGGAATTTGATTTGGAAAACCAAGAATGTGAGCACGATTCATAGGGGCATACCTTCTAGCTGCTGAATCCATCTTGAAAGTAGTGAAGTCACCAAGAAGTTTTGGAAGCTACCGATTTTTGAATGGTGGAGTCGTCATGAACACTCTAAACTTTTGGATTCTTCAACACTCGAGTTGGTAGGTGAAATATGCAAAACCTTCTTGTTCCTCACCATTCTTTTACCATCAGCAATCAGAGATAATATTTTTCATTATTTCCTAGGAAATATTTAACCTTCTCTCCCTGGAAACGACGCTAAAAATGTTATCACTCCCCCCAAATTTCCAAGGTTGTGAATGGTGTTGAAGGAAGGTAACCACAGACCTTGCTTTAGGTCAGGTATTTATCCCTACCAGGACCAGAGAGGGCTCTCTCATTTTCATTTTGAATTCAATGGAATGACTGAATATCTTTGGTCTTAGGCTAGGTATGTAATCTTAGTAATTAGGATTTTTGTTTGATGTTTTAAGTTCTAGATAGGAATGCTAGTGAGGAGGCTAGGTCTAGGACATTTCGGTCCGAATTCCAAGGTCAATTTGCAGAGAATGTGTGAGGCCAGATAGGTGGCTTGAAATCATGTTTAATTGGTCATTGAGTATAGGATGAAGTGATATAAATTATGAATGAGCATTGAGTTGAATTCATTCATTTATAAGAAATTAGATATATCATGTAAACCTTCTATAAAAAAAATCATGAGCATACATGATTTATGCTTATAAAATTACAAGATGAACACATGGAAGCATGTATCTAAAATATGAAAACATAGCATTCAACCTGAATAGATAAACATACTGTTGTAGCCGCTACAACACCACCCAAAATTTGGGTATATTTAAAATTTCGGGTTCCCCCTCTACTCGCTTAGGCGTTAAAGTCTTCCACCCGACCTGCAATCAACTACATCCCAGTGACCTATCCCCAACCCCTCACGAGTTGTCTCACCATCATGATCAAATGTCGCTGGTGCAATCACGCCATATGTGGGAAGGACCACTCAGCGTACGCCAGAACACTCTTGTCGCAGTCACACCATGTGTAATGAGATTGCCATGCATACGTTTGAATGGAAACCTTTTGTGTATTGACCAATAAAAGCCTTCCCACTGTAGGTCATTAAGCTGTTGTTTGAATACTTCTCTTAGTTTTGTTAGTTTCATATGTCTTATCTGTGGTCACCATTATCAAAGGATAATTATGATGTCGTTATGTTCCACACAGGTCGACCCTACAGGCGACAAACTCCCCAGTCGTGTCAGGACATCAAGGGTAATAAAATTGGGCTCAACGACGAGGCCAAAGTTGCGGAACAGGGGAGGATCAGGAGAAAGTGATCAGTACTGTTAAAAGGAGGATGGTGTGATGCACATCGATCAGAAAAGAACCTTTACGTCACTGATGCAAAGGCCTCCTTCACTAGTGCGCACCAGATGCTTAAAGTGCTCCGTTTGGAAATTTCTAGATCCTACCGCATATCATCTGAATATCGAGGGGTGCACACAAAGGAAAATATTTCTCCACTTCGATGAATCTAGCTTGAAGTATTGTCCGGTGAACAAAGCGAACTCAGAAGATTTCTCTAGACAATGACAATCTCATTCGAGGCATTCTTGCGCCGGGCAGCAGTCTGGAAACACACAGGGTGGTGCGGCAAGCCAACGACATAATTTCAAACATGTGAACGCTCCTTTCCAAAGCAACATTTATTAATCCTGAGCCACATAGTGTGGATTTATCTGTGATGCAAGGAGTATAATGTGGAGGAATGATAAGGCATTAAAACCCTAGCCTTCTTTTCTCTTGAAAGTTGTCTAAACGAGACCATAAGAAATGGGGAATTTCAAATTGAACCTAAAAGGTCATGTTGAAATGCATACGCCTTTCGATAGCCAGGTAGAAGAGGTCAATATAAAAGGGGCCATCAATGTGGTTGAACAAGTGACTAATCTACCCTATGAGGCTGCATTGTTTTAAAAGAAATTCCTCGAGAAGGATATGCTTTCACTCTAAAGTAAGACTTGGAGACTTCTCATCGACCTCACATCTCCAATTGTTTTCACAAGACACCCCATGCTCGGTTGCTGAGTAACCGATGTCTAATCTTGATATTTCAAGGAAAGAAGCATTCATATCATGAGGTTATGGCCTTGGCGTGAATATGTTTATTTATTTGCACTAATGATATGAGGAAAAGCCAATTATCCACGTTATATGGTTGAACTAAGGCGCAAAGCAGGTAAAGCAGTATGTTTTCAAACCACGTGCGATGGCAAGTCTTCCACCTATGATAAATACTATGAGCCAACGTATATTATTATGGCGGTCAAACCTCACATGAGCGCCAATGTTTAACAATCTGGAGCAATACACATAGCATGAAACACGTGGAAACACGGCGCAAGAAATGCATGGAACCCAACGTTGCATGGCACAGATAGGCTTGGACAAGTGGCATCAGAATCCAACGTCCAATGGTTTTATTGTTTTAAAAAAAAACGTGGAGCGGCTGCAAAGGTCCAACGGCTGTTTTCAAAATGGTGAAAAATGTGTGGAGTAGTTTACATAGCTAACGGTCAACAGGATGTGGAAACGTGGTGCATAAACCCATGGGCACGTTTGCATGGGACGTACTATTTCAGTCGGCTCAAAGGTTCATTACTGAAGTTTCCATCCGAAGTAAACAATTGCAGCATATATATAAGTGGTCAAACATTGTGTTTCGACGTGGAGCATATATTTATTAATGACTGGATATATTGTGTTTCGACGTGGGGCGTATATATATTAACGACCAGATATTATGTGTGGACGTGAAACCAGAACCCTACACGAAAACAACGAAGGCGATGATATAACCATTATTGTGCGGATATAATCAAAGGAAATGTCGAAATATATAAAGGCATCAGCGCGGTTTTAAACCTACAGATAAACACATGGGGAACATACATATATAAACCTTACGTTCAAAGCATGGAGAGAATATTTTAAACCAACCTTCAGTGGTAGCTGGCATGGTATAATAACTCTGGTGTGATAATAGTAAGAGTCGTGCGATATGCATGGTCATAAACCATGTGCTACCAGAACGCGTGGATCCAAGGCGTTTCTCACGGCATGGGTTCCTTAATTAACGTGACCATCAGCGCCATTGCAGCAATGTTATCTTCCGTTACAGCCAACGATAATGATATTCCCCACAGCTCGCACATAGTTGCCTACGGTGACTGGTAAAACGAAATCCCATTGTCAACAGAAAGAATGCTGATGAACATTGTATGCGTTGGAAAGATTTTCTACGAATTGAAGAAAAGTTGCACGCTGGGATACTCATTGCAAAAAAAAGATGATAACAGATCAGACGCGCTGGGGTAATGAATGTCGATCTGCATTCAGAAATTGTAGGTCTTGCCACAGATTCACAATGCATGCAGGCCTGTCGAAGGTGTCAAAGAAGCAGTCCGTGAGCGCCCTCAGCAGAGATCTCATGCAAGTAATGGTTTGATACTTCACGCTACAACCAGATTCTCATTTCATTAATCAAAAGGATATTGAGAGGTCGCAGAACATCCAAGTCGCTGAGTCGCAGTACACCTAGAGTCCATGAGGCGCGACTTGCCTAAATCTGCGACTGTGCGACCCGTGAGGTTGCAAATTCACCTGAGGTACCTGAGTCACACATCAATGAAACCAGGATGTAGTACGACTTGTCAGTATTTGCGACCTTGCGACCTGTCTTAAGATTGAGTCACGCGACCCCTCTAGGTCGCTGAATCGCTAATTTGCGGGGAAAACAAAATTTTCGACCTGTAATAGATAAGGCACGGAATGGTTCATTAATCCGATCAGGTCCAACAGCTTGTCTTTTTACGTCCCCTGCCTGATCGAGAGGAGATAAGAAGTTGATCTTGCGTCATATGCAAGAGGGCGAGTGAGTAAATATAATATTACTAGATTGATAGTCGCTGCCTATACATATGAAGTGATATGGGAAAAGGCAGCACATCTCAGATGAGGCAAAGTCGAGCCTTCTAGTCTCCTTTGATTACAAATCCATCAAAGAGTCATGTTCGAAAACGATCAAAGAAATTTAAACTGGAAGATGAAGAGGGTAACGTTGTTCGCCCGTTCATGTGGGAAACTCTTGTCTGCACCAAAATAGTGTCCAAGGCAACACCGTGTGAACACCATGAGCTTCTTGTTGCGCATGATTTATTGGGAGTTCTGAGGTCTATACATACCTCCCACACGAGAGCTATATGGCACAGTTCTAGCCTGCTACCAAAATACCAATATGGAAATCAGAAATGCATCACATGCAATGGAAGACGGCACAAACAGAAGACCTTTCATCTTTCCAAAGTTTACAACAACACTCGAGAGCCTGGTAGAGGGGAACCACGTAACGACCGTACACAATACACAGGGGTCTGCAGTCTCATCATTTTCGTTTGTGCGATTAATTAATGTTTGTGCGATTAATTAGTGTTACCCCATTATTATTATTCAAATCTTGAAGACATGTGACTTGTGTTGTTTTATTGCAGGAGGAACCACTCTGTTACACATAAGAGCCAAGGTTTTCCCCAGCACACAAGGAGACATTATCAAAACAAGCAGATGCTAGCGGAACTCCAAATAACTCGCAGATATGGCGAGGTCACAGGTCGCACGTCTATGGTTTTCTCGCCTTTTGCGACCCCGCGACCCAGTGAGCTAGTCGCAAGGTCGCAGGGTCGCACCTTTTCAGTTTTTCCGCCTTTTGCGACCTCGCGACCCAGCGACCTAGTCGCAAGGTCGCAAGGTCGCATTTCTTTGGTTTTCCTCCTTTTTGCGACCCCGTGACCCAGCGACCTAGTCGCAAGGTCGCGAGGTCACATTTCGTCGGTTTTCCACCTTTTGCGACCCAACGACCCAGCGACCTAGTCGCAAGGTCGCAAGGTCGCATATCTATGTTTTTCCACCTTTTGCGACTCTGTGACCCAGTGACCTAGTCACAAGGTCGCAAGGTCACATCTTGGCAATTATCTTACAACCCGCGACCCCGCGACCCAGTCAAGTCACAGATCGCAACAACACCTCAGGTTGTAGGTCGCAACAACAGCCAGGTCACAAGTCACAACAGCGGCTCAGGTCGTAGGTCGCAAAAGGAATGGGTCGCAAGGCAACCCAATGGTCAAGAAGGTGAACAGTCAAGGAAGCCCAATGGGCAGTTTTGGCATTATAAATACTCCTACGAGAGCTTGTAATGGGAGGGGATTTTGCTTTTGGAAAGAAAAGAGCCACATGGCATTGTACTGAAAGATTATACTCTTATGCATATGAATACAGATTCTTGTTAAAACACCCTATGGTTATGATGTGTTTTGTTGTGCGAACACTGTGTGTATTCTTTGTACAGTTTCAGAACATCCTATGATTAATGAAGCTGCACTTTTCATGTCATCATTTATGCGTCATGGCTATCTGTGTTGTATCAATGATTTTTAGTTTATCATCTGCTCTTTTAATGAATGTTAATGAACTATTTTGTTAGCATTTCGTTTTATCTTTTAGAAAATAATGGGACATCTCTCCATAAAGAACTATTTCTTTCGTGGTCAGATTACCTTACAAGCAGTACCGCCAAAGATGTGTTGCTAATGACATCTCCTGAGGTGTACACGCTTTATTTATAACCTTGCTACGCATAGTGTTTGATTCGTGTTTAATGCATCAATCATGTATTCTGTACCATGTGAATAAGGGTGTGTCCACAGGTCCAATCAGGTTCTTTTGAGACCGAAGAGAAGGCGTCTTAAGCGGTAGCCGGACCCACACCCCGGACGGGATCCCTACTCCAAACGGTTCAAGGTCTAATCGGGACTTTCTACCCGGGAGATCCCCTACTGTTGGCCGAAGAAATTTTCCCGTCAACAAATTTGGCGCTAGAAGGAGGGCTGAACCTCTGACCAGATGTTTAACGAAAAGGGGGGGCCAGATGACAAGCTGAGCCCTTAGAGCCTGCAGTTAATCTCATATCTATAATGGCTCATTCCCAAATCATTCTCCCGAGATGTTTGTCGGAGTTTTATGAGCCTGGATACTACATCTCCGATGAACTTATGTATCACTTTTCCCAGTTAAAATTTGATGGTGAAAATGGGGTGTCTATAACCCAGCACTGTTCAAATTTTTGTGACTTTGGTGAGTGATATGAAATTGACGATGAGGGTTTGTTTTGTTTGCTTTACTTCCTGACCCTAGAAGGTCACGCTAAGCAATGGTGCTGAACTTTTCCAGAATCTTCCATCCATTCATTTGAACAACTCGCCAGTGAATTACAACAAGCTTTTCACAGGTATGATTTTCATAACGTTTTACTAAAGATAAATGACATCAGAATGGAACCTCAGGAATCTTTAGATGAGTTCTCTATCAGATTCGTTCATTATTTTTTTGAGTTCCCTGATAAGGATGTCGATTGGAGGTTGTTAAGAGAATAGTTCACGTATGCGATTCTCATTTCCCTTCAACCATTTCAGTTAGCAACCCGACCTGAGCCTAGTGTTCCCTATGACAACCCGCAAGTCAACGGTTGTTCTGACTTTGAGTCTTTCATGTACCATGTCGAATCTGAACACCCCAGTGGCTCATTATCTCTTTTGACTCATGAAACCTACCCCGAGCCCACTCGATGTCTCCCTGGACTTATTCCTAAATCTGGTTCACATTCGGATTATGAGTCTGGTTCACATTCGGATGGTGAATCTAGTTCACATTCGGATTATGGATCTGGTTCATATTTGGATTATGAATCTGGTTCAGATTCGGATGATGAATCTGGTTCATATTCAGATTATGAATCTGGTTCACATTCGGACTATGAATCTGGTTTACATACAGATTATGAATCGACTCCTACCCCACATAAAGTTGATTCCCTTGCAAGGCCTGCTAGATCTTTGTGTCCTCTGAATGACAGGGATGCGCATTTTGAAAAGCCTTGTAGGATTAACGCCCCTACGATTCAATCTTTTCATTCATTATTCCCTAGTTTGTTTCTTGATCTCGCCATACTAGTAAATTTTTCTAGACATTCAGAGTTTTCTTATACTGGTATTGGCGAAAATCATAAACACGCAGGTGGTGTTTCACAGTCACAGTCTAAAATCGATCAATCTTTTAAATCTGATCTGTCTCACTCGGAATCTTTAGACAACCATGGGGGTGATTTCTTATCTGGGCAACTTCAAGATGTCCCCGTTATCGATCCATCCCAGTTGGTAAACCCCAGGGAGCCTAACTTGCCAGGTACCAAACTTGACCAAACCGATGGTTGCAGCGATCACTCCTTATATGAAAACATATGCAATCATACCGCTGACGACCGTCACTCAAATCTCTTTTCCGACCATACGAAGACACCTGAATTCGATGATCCGCTTTGGGAAGATTCAAGTACCCACCAAAAAATTGAAACGCGTCATCTTCCACCGAACGTTTCTGAAATGACAATTCCCCAGTACCATGCTCCTTCCAGCATAAACGCGTCGAATTCACCCCATCCTGGCAAATCTAGAGAATCTGACATTTTGGATCATCAACCTGTCAATGCACAAACGTTCGACCAAATTGATACGAAGCCCACTGACATTTTGCAACTCACCACAATCCATGGTCACATCCAGTCACTTGTTGATCTTGCCCAACCATCAAAGTTGGGAAGCCCTCCGCTCGAAAGTTTGGAGTTTGTTCAAGGTAGTGAGGAATTGCAGCCTACATTGAAAGTGGATTCGGATCCTCATACCCTTGACCCAACCCAAGAGCAACCTCGAGCTAGGGTTTTCCAAACTAGGGTTTCTACGCTTGGATGCACATGCATCTATAATTTGCCTGGCACTTGCTTATTGTTTCCATTCCATAAAACTGATGATCCTCACTACCATAATGAGCATGTTGGTTCGTTCGACCAATCCCATCCAGTGAATGTGCTTGCAAATAGGAATTGGCTTACCCATCACCCCTCAGATCCAGGATCGTGCGTGAATGATTTGGTGGCATTTATCAATAATGTTGAGTTTCAAGAACATATTTCTGTGTATCAAGATGAGAGTGGGATTCAGCTTGCACCTCGTATTCTGGCATGTTCTTTGATAAGTATCTATGATCGTCCTGCCGTTGCACCTGTTCCTCGGGTAAGTTTTCTTGCTACTGCATTTTTTTGGATACTGGCTCTGATCCTAATCATTGTTGTCATTGCAGGATGCAAACTAATGCAGTGGCTGCATTGGAAAACTGATTTTACATAACTCAACCGCATCATTGGTTAAACTAGGGTTTAGGTGTAGGTTAGATAGGACCTGCAATAATTTTTTTTTAGTTTTACTTGTAAATTTTTTTCTTCATAGTTTAAAAGTGTGTTTTTCATTTTGTTTACGATTAATATCTTAGGCATCATCATGTTACAAGTATTTTCTTTCATTTCCTTTCCAGTTGCTTGTTGTTGCATAAATAATCATTGCTTGTATTGCGCCTCTTTGTCACCTACAACTGGTTGATCGTTCTCAAAAATGGCATTGCATTTGCATCCTGAGCCTTGCCTTTTACATTGCGTCGTACTCTCTCTTCCTCACATCATTTCTATCATGTCGCCTGCCGCTGCACTAGCCCTCATTACAACCCTATCACCTTGCAGTCTTGTTTTTCCCCGATCGCTGAAGCAATAACTCCATTGTTTACGTGAGGTTGTGGTGGCTATCTCAAGAGGAAAATCTCTTAGGACAAGTCATTTAAGTCTCATTCTCAACAAGATGCCTATGAGTCTAAAATTATTTAGCCTGGGAGATACGAGCCGGTTGATTGTGGGAGACCTAATGAGTTTGAAATGGCCTATACCCATAAGTCTAAACTTTGTGCCCATCATAGTCTTGGACGTTTTAATGATTTGTCTGCATGCTTCGCCTATTGTGGTGAATGGGATGTGAAGGTTCGGCACAAGGGAAAACCCAAATCAGGATATCTTTCAGTTTCTGTAACACGAGAAACAACCTCTCTTGCTCGTAAAATAAGTCGGGATCCCTCATCCGCCCATGAAAAATAAGTGCCATGAGCACATGGAAATAAGTGCCACGAGCACATGAAAATAAGTGCTGTAATCACATGAAACAAATAAGGGTAAAGGATTGAGAAAGGCTTCCTGCGCAGAGAGGCAATGCAACGACTCCGCCGGGGTACTGACCAGGCTCGCTGGCAGCGGAGCAACGTTTGTGATTTCTTGAAGTGACTCCACCGGGGTACTGTTCAGGCCTGCTGGAAGTGGAGCAACACTAGAAGCTTACTTTTAAAATCCTAAGAATAATAAACCCAGTGCCTTGCTCTTCACATCATCAACAAGCTACTGGCATCTGTGAGCCTTCTCTTTGATGTGTTTCTGATTAGCAAGACTTAGTTGAGGCACAAGGATTAGGCATACCTGTAAAGGGCCAAAGTAATACAAAGGGTACACATGGAACTTGTTCAATATTCCCTTTCATTATTATCCGGACTCAGACTATTGTGGTGATATTGACAGAGATGCTAGATCCTACCAGTGGTTCGCCATTTGTTGTAGCCGCTACAACACCACCCAAAATTTGGGTATATTTAAAATTTCAGGTTCCCCCTCTGCTCACTTAGGCGTTAAAGTCTTCCACCCGACCTGCAATCAACTACATCCCAACGACCTATCCCCAACCCCTCACGCGTTTTCTCGCCATCATGATCAAATGTTGTTGTTGCAATCACGCCATATGTGGGAAGGACCACTCATCGTACGCCAGAACACTCTTGTCGCAGTCGCGCCATGTGTAATGAGATTTCCATGCATACGTTTGAATGGAAACCTTTTGTGTATTGACCAATAAAAGCCTTCCCACTGTAGGTCATTAAGCTGTTGTTTGAATACTTCTCTTAGGTTTGTTAGTTTCATATGTCTTATCTGTGGTCACCATTATCAACGGATAATTATGATGTCATTATGTTCCACACAGGTCGACCCCATAGGCGACAAACTCCCCAGTTGTGTCAGGACATCAAGGGTAATAAAATTGGGCTCAACGACGAGGCCAAAGTTGCAGAACAGGGGAGGATCAGGAGCAAGTGATCAGTATTGTTAAAAGGAGAATGGTGTGATGCACATCGATCAGAAAAGAACCTTTACGTCACTGATCCAAAGGCCTCCTTCACTAGTGCGCACCAGATGCTTAAAGCGCTCCGTTTGGAAATGTCTAGATCCTACCACATATCATCTGAATATCGAGGGGTGCACGCAAAGGAACATATTTCTCCACTTCGATGAATCTAGCTTGAAGTATTTCCCGGTGAACAAAGCAAACTCAGAAGATTTCTCTAGACAATGACAATCTCATTCGAGGCATTCTCGCGCCGGGCAGCAGTCCGGAAACACACAGGGTGGTGCGGCAAGCCAACAACAGAATTTCAAACATGTGAACGCTCCTTTCAAAAGCAACATTTATTAATCCTGAGCCACATAGTGTGGATTTATCTGTGATGCAAGGAGTATAATGTGGAGGAATGATAAGGCATTAAAACCTTAGCCTTCTTTTCTCTTGAAAGTTGTCTAAACGAGACCATAAGAAATGGGGAATTTCAAATTGAACCTAAAAGGTCATGTTGAAATGCATACGCCTTTCGATAGCCAAGTAGAAGAGGTCAATATGAAAGGGGCCATCAATGTGGTTGAACAAGTGACTCATCTACCCTATGAAGCTGCATTGTTTTAAAATAAATTCCTCGAGAAGGATATGCTTTCACTCTAAAGTAAGACTTGGAGACTTCTCATTGACCTCACATCTCCAATTGTTTTCACAAGACACCCCATGCTCGGTTGCTGAGTAACCGATGTCTAATCTCGATATTTCAAGGAAAGAAGCATTCATATCATGAGGTTATGGCCTTGGCGTGAATATGTTTATTTATTTGCACTAATGATATGAGGAAAAACCAATTATCCACGTTATATGGTTGAACTAAGGTGCAAAGCAGGTAAAGCAGTATGTTTTCAAACCACATGCGATGGCAAGTATTCCACCTATGATAAATACTTTGAGCCAACGTATATTATTATGGCGGTCAAACCTCACATGAGCGCCAATGTTTAACAATCTGGAGCAATACACATAGCATGAAACACGTGGAAACACAACGCAAGAAATGCATGGAACCCAACGTTGCATGGCACAGATAGGCTTGGACAAGTGGCATCGGAATCCAACGTTCGATGGTTTTATTGTTTTTAAAAAAAACGTGGAGCGGCTGCAAAGGTCCAACGGCTGTTTTCAAAATGGTGGAAAATGTGTGGAGTAGCTTACATAGCTAACGGTCAACAGGATGTGGAAACATGGCGCATAAACCCATGGGCACGTTTGCATGGGACGTACTATTTCAGTCGGCTCAAAGGTTCATTACTAAAGTTTCCATCCGAAGTAAACAATTGCAGCATATATATAAGTGGTCAAACATTGTGTTTCGACGTGGAGCATATATTTATTAATGACCGGATATATTGTGTTTCGACGTGGGGCATATATATATTAACGACCGGATATTATGTGTGGACGTGAAACCAGAACCCTACACGAAAACAACGACGGCGATGATATAACCATTATTGTGCGGATATAATCAAAGGAAATGTCGAATTATATAAAGGCATCAGCGCGGTTTTAAACCTACGGATAAATGCATGGGGAACATACATATATAAACCTTACGTTCAAAGCACGAAGAGAATATTTTAAACCAACCTTCAATGGCAGCTGGCATGGTATAATAACTCTGGTGTGATAATAGTAAGAGTCGTGCGATATGCATGGTCATAAACCATGTGCTACCAGAATGCGTGGATCCAAGGCGTTTCTCACGGCATGGGTTCCTTAATTAACGTGGCCATCAGAGCCATTGCAGCAATGTTATCTTCCATTACGGCCAGCGATAATGATATCCCCCACAACTCACACATAGTTGCCTACGGTGACTGGTAAAACGAAATCCCATTGTCAGCAGAAAGAACGCTGATGAAGATTGTATGCGTTGGAAAGATTTTTTGCGAATTGAACAAAAGTTGCACACTGGGATACTCATTGCAAAACAAAGATGATAACAGATCAGACGCGCTGGGGTAACGAATTTCGGTTTGCATTCAGAAATCGTAGGTCCTGCTACAGATTCACAACGCATGTAGGCCTATCGAAGGTGTCAACGAAGCAGTCCGTGAGCGCCCTCAGCAGAGATCTCATGCAAGTAATGGTTTGATACTTCACGCTACAACCAGATTCTCATTTCATTAATCAAAAGGCTATTGAGAGGTCGCAGAATAGCCAAGTCGTTGAGTCACAGTGCACCTAGAGTCCATGAGGCGCGACTTGCCTAAATCTGCGACTGTGCGACCCGTGAGGTTGCAAATTCACCTGAGGTCACTCAGTTGCACATCAATGAAACCAGGATGTAGTACGACTTGTCAGTATTTGCGACCTTGCGACCTGTCTTAAGATTGAGTCGCGCGACCCCTCCAGGTCGTTGAATCGCTAATTTTCGGGGCAAACAAAAGTTGCGACTTGTAATAGATAAGGCACGGAATGGTTCATTAATCCAATCAGGTCCAGCAGCCTATCTTTTTACGTCCCCTGCTTGATCGAGAGGAGATAAGAAGTTGATCTTGCGTCATATGCAAGAGGGCGAGTGAGTAAATATAATATTACTAGATTGATAGTCGCTGCCTATACATATGAAGTGATATGGGAAAAGGCAACACATCTCAGATGAGGCAAATTCAAGCCTTCTGGTCTCCTTTGATTACAAATCCATCAAAGAGTCATGTTGGAAAACGATCAAATAAATTTAAACTGGAAGATGAAGAGGGTAATGTTGTTCGCCCGTTCATGTGGGAAACTCTTGTCTACACCAAAATAGTGTCCAAGGCAACACCGTGTGAACACCATGAGCTTCTGGTTACACATGATTTATTGGGGGTTCTGAGGTCTATACATACCTCCCACACGAGAGCTATATGGCATAGTTCTAGCCTGCTACCAAAATACCAAGATGGAAATTAGAAATGCATCACATGCAATGGAAGATGGCACAAACAAAAGACCTTTCATCTTTCCAAAGGTTTCTGCTGCAAACACTCAGAGCCTAGTGAAGACCACGCTGCGGCATGATACCTGACCAGACAGGGGTCTACAGTCGTCATTTTCATTTGTGCGATTAATTAATTTTACCCCATTATTATTATTCAAATCTTGAAGACATGTGACTTGTGTTGTTTTATTGCAGGAGGAACCACTCTGTTACACATAAGAGCTAAGGTTTTCCCCAGCACACAAGGAGACATTTTCAGAACAAGAACATGCTGGTGGAACTCCAAATAACTCGTAGATATGGCGAGGTCGTAGGTCGCATGTCTATGGTTTTCTAGCCTTTTGCGACCCCGCGACCCAGCGACCTAGTCGCAAGGTCGCAGGGTCGCACCTTTTCAGTTTTTCCGCCTTTTGCGACCTCGCAACCCTACGACCTCACGACCCAGCAACCTAGTCACAAGGTCGCAAGGTCGCATTTCTTTGGTTTTCCTCCTTTTTGCGACCCTGCGACCCAACGACCTAGTCACAAGGTCGCGAGGTCGCATTTCGTCGGTTTTCCACCTTTTGCGACCCAGTGACCCAACGACCTAGTCCCAAGGTCGCAAGGTCGCATATCTATGTTTTTCCACCTTTTGCGACTCTGCGGCCCAATGACCTAGTCGCAAGGTCGTAAGGTCGCATCTTGGCAATTCTCTTACAACCTGCGACCCCGCGACCTAGTCAAGTCGCACATCGCAACAACACCTCAGGTCGCAGGTCGCAACAGTAGCCAGGTCACAGGTCGCAACAGTGGCTCGGGTCGCAGGTCACAAAAGGAATGGGTCGCAAGGCAACCCAACGGTCAAGAAGGTGAACAATCAAGGAAGCCCAACGGGCAGTTTTGGCATTATAAATACTCCTACGAGAGCTTGTAATGGGAGGGGCTTTTGCTTTTGGAAAGAAAAGAGCTACATGGAATTGTACTGAAAGATTATACTCTTATGCATATGAATACAGATTCTTGTTAAAACACCCTATGGTTATGATGTGTTTTGCTGTGCGAACACTGTGTGTATTCTTTGTACAGTTTCAGAACATCCTATGATTAATGAAGCTACACTTTTCATGTCATCATTTATGCGTCATGGCTATCTGTGTTGTATCAATGATGTTCAGTTTATCATCTTCTCTTTTAATGAATGTTAATGAACTATTTTGTTCGCATTTCGTTTTATCTTTCAGAAAATAAAGGGACATCTCGCCATAAAGAACTATTTCTTTCGTGGTCAGATTACCTTACAAGCAGTACCCCCAAAGATGTGTTGCTAATGACATCTCCTGAGGTGTACATGCTTTATTTATAACCTTGCTACACATAGTGTTTGATTCATGTTTAATGCATCAATCATGTATTTTGTACCATGTGAATAAGGGTGTGTCCATAGGTCCAATCAGGTTCTTTTGAGACCGAAGGGAAGGCGTCTTAAGAGGTAGCCGGACCCACACCCCGGACGGGATCCCTACTCCAAACGGTTCAAGGTCTAATCGGGACTTTCTACCGGGGAGATCCCCTACTGTTGGCCGGACAAATTTTCCCGTCAACACATACATAGAAGAACAAATTCTCCAATGCATACCACAATATTCTCAACACAAGTTCAGCAATATTGTCTTTGATTTATTCCAAAAGGTTGTACAATAGCTCCACTGCAAAATAACACTATCCAACCCAAAAAATACTAAAGAGAGTCTACTTATAGAAAAAATTAACCATGAAACCTCATAGGGTCGAAATCCCATCCAAAATGAATCATAAATACATGATATGAGTCATTTCCTAAATTATAAGGAGGCTAAAAACCATTCCCTAAATTTTAGCTATGAAATAGGAGTGTGTGTCCCCCACATTAAATTACATGTTCCCTCATGATAAGAGGAAAAAAAGAAATCAATTAATCTATTTCTAGCTCATAGGACAGAAACACCTTAAAATTCTAACATTTTCTGAGCTTGACAAGTGCTGTGAGGAATCTTATGCAGATGTGTAACACTTTATGACAAATGCGTAGCATAATTTTACAAAAGCATAACAAACGTTTCCAACCATTTTTGAGGAAATTTTAGGCTTCGAAATCCAATTTTGAAAGATAGGTCAACTAGCCTTGTGTGTCTAGATTCCATAACATATTTAATTTTTCAAAATGACCCATGGAAAAGCCTCCAAAAGTTCATTCTCCCAAGGTTACTCAAGATGCATAACAAGAACTCCAAAAAAGTGGCAGAAGCATAGAAAATGAGCGGCTTTTTTGGCCTTTTCTGAAAAATTAAAGAGTTTCATACAAAAACGGTTCTTGATACGTGATGTACTCATCAAAATTAATCCAACCATATAATAAAATCATCATTTGGATGCCCCTAAAACACTCATAACAAAATCTTGTTACCGTTCTGTGACGAGGGAATTTCCAAATTTCTGCAAAAATCACAAAAAATACCAAAATTATTAAAAACCTCCAAAAATTGGTTTTATAGCACCCATGATTGATGGTATAAACAAATAAGGAAGATTTAGCCAGAAAATCTAAGGTATCCTTCTCTTTAAGCTTCATTTGAGTTTCTTTTAGCCTTCTCTTCAGCGGTGTTAGCCTTATTTGGGAAATCTTGTTCCTAGTGCGATAGTGATTTTCCATGTATATTTGGAGTTTTTTGTCTCTCTTAGTTCTCTTCAAGAGCTTCTCCAAATGTTCATTTACCCTTCCCAACCAGAGTTCTCTATCTTGATTGATATCCGTATCTATTATCTCATCAAAGGTAAACTCTTAAGGTGGATGAGCTAACTATCTTTCTAGCTCCGACACCCTTTTGAGGCCTCTTGTCTTTGGCCTTATTGGAAGTGTTTTAGTATCAATGTCTTGAATTTGATCAACATATATGATTTTATTACCTTTACATTTATATGCCTCTAGTCCTATTTTAGGTTTTCTTTATATCAGTTGCTCCACCTTCAATTGCAAATTCTCTTGTTGTAGGAAAGTGATTTGAGAATTAGAAATGGAGAAGATCTCCCTCCACTCTTCTATTTACTCACCCTTCTCCCAAATGATCTCCTCAGCTGATTTGATCTCAACCTACTCTGCTACCTCAACCTCCAATGGCTCTAGTTCACTATGTTGGTGCAAAGGTGTTTCATCTTGATGCATGATAGGATGCTTCTCTATTTCATTTTGTTCAACAATAGTGTCAAGTGTAAGTACACTTTTAATAGATTTTGGTGAAAATACCTACCTCTTTTCCTTCTCATAGGTATGATTAAACTCAAAAACCCTAGGAGCCTTTGAAATATGATTTTTCGTGCTGGAAGAGCCAACCTCCATTTGTTGTGTTGACATTGATGGTGATGGTGTGTTATGCATGACAGGAGGGCTAGTGGTGGGCATTGTTGCTACTCTTTCCATGAAGGTTTCCCAAGTCATGTTGATGGATGAAAGGTGATGCAACACAATGATTTTGACCAAACCATGGTGAAAAATACTTGGGTAATGATCTTTATTTCTGCTCTAAAAATTCTCAGTCATTTTAATCAAACTTCTATACAAGTAATGTGGCAAGTCAAGTGATTTGGTAGAGGTGAAATGCATCAACAACCTAATATGGTACCTATCCAACTTGGAAATTCTCCCTTCACATGTAAAATAATTCATTATTAACCTAATAAAAGGAGCATATTTGTTAAGGATGTGTCTTAAAGGGAAGAGGTACTCTAGTTTCTCTCTAGCATGAGGTTTGAGAAATCGTTTGTGATCTTCAAGGTCTAGGTCTAGGCCCATAAACCACTTCTGCCCATGAATAGGTATACTACGTTCTGAAGAAATCACATATGCTGATAGGTTAAACTCAACACCTACAATGATGACCTTTCCCATGTTGATATTAGAAGAAAATAAGCTTGTAAGTTGAAGATGATATCCTTCCTCCATAATTTTCTCACAATATATCAAACATCTAGTCCTCTCAAAACATCTTTTGGAAAAGGGTGAAGCATTGATTTCTTGCATGGTGTAGGGTTCTAATATGATGTGGTGCCCACCATTGAGGATTTTATTCTCACTCTCCATAATTTCTATCAGTGAAAAGATGAAACACTAGTGTGTAGATGAAATGGGTATATGTAGTGAAATTTGGAAAAATAGAGTATAGGGATGGGGTTGGATTAGAGGGTGAGATGAAGGGTTTTGAAGCCAAGGAAAATTCTCAAAAAAATTCAGGAGGTAGCCTTGTATGTTGGCTCCACGATATGAGTGAAATTAGGTGAAATGGATGTGATGAAAATGGTCAAATGAGGGAAATACGGGAATTTCCAAGTTTAACACTAGAAAATTGGCAAGAAAATAGGGTTTGTTGGAAATGATTATTAGGAAGGATATGGATGGTGGGGAATGATATTATGATGTATGTGGGAAGTGTATGATAGTGTTAGATGAGAGGGTTAGGGTTTGGTCTACTGAAATCTTTCAATGATGAGAAGAAGTGAAGATGTAGTGGAAAAGGACGTGAGCAAGAAAATCAACACTGTGCTTCATAAATTGACCACAAGAGGATATGAGATTCTTAGTTCCTATTGTAAAATATTTAAAAGCTAATTCCAATGACCCTTGATCTTGGAATAATGATTTAGGAGCCAAAATGCCCAAACCTCAACACTTTCTAGATGCGAAACGCAGAGTTTCTGAATCTTAACAAGCTATTCCCAAAGCGTAACAAGCTATTCCAAAAGCGTAACAAGTTGTTCCAAAACTGTAACAAGTTGTTCTAGAAGTGTAACAAGTTTTTTTGGAAGTGTAACACAGTGATTTTGATACATAATAAATGCCAGCAAATGCGTATCAAACTAGTTTTGGAGTATTTTCTTGCCTTTTTTCGAACCCTTGACCACTATGGAGTCCAATGTAGGTAAGAGAGGAGCTCTACCACACATGAAAAGAGAAGAATGAGTCTAGATGAGCCTCTTTTTGTCCTTTATAAGATTTGAAATGGATTTTTTGTCCTGTAATGAAAACAATATGACAATTTTTCCTTTTGAAATCCTTCGATATTAAAAGAAATTTTAAAATAAGACAACTTGTCTTACTTTATTCACCTAAGTATGTTGACTCCCTTTAGAAGACTTATATGATAAAAATGAAGGATTGTTGGCCTTGTTTGATGACAAATTGGAATTTTTAAAAGAAAAACAATGACACCTAGATAGAATACCTAGATGAGATGGAGTGAAATACCTAATATTTATAAATGATAATAAATGAGATGACCTTTAAAGTGATGATGGCCATGGATGAGATTAAGGGAGTAGCATTTCTGACCTAAAATCCTTCAGTGACCAAAATTTATTTTGAAAACTTGTTTCAAAAGACCAAAATTTTTGACCTATGAATTCCAGAAAATTAACTGAAAGAGTATGTTTGATCATTTACATATTGACACTAACACTCAGCATATGCTGCACTTTCTACGTTGGCTATAAAAAAGAAAGAGGTACTCATTAGAAATAACAGGGGAAAATTTAAAGTGAACATCCTATGTGTATTTTTGGAAGCTTGTTGCTCTTAAACATGACACTCATATTAAATTCATGTCGGGTTGGGGACATCCTAAATTTGTCACTTTGCCTCCATGGGTTTGGGAAATCCTTTTACCTCTCATCCGATTACCAATTTTGTCAACATGACCTCTGATCCTATTTGAGTCAAATGCTACGATACTCTCAAGTCGTGTCGCTAATATTTTCAAGAGAAGTCCTTTTTCTCAAACATCCTCTTCTTATCTAACCTCCTTTGTTACAATCCTAAATCACTCCTATCATCTTAAGATATCTTCTATTTCGTGTCGACGATGTGGGAATCATCATGGCCCTCCTTCGATGAATCACTTCTTGTCGACTTCATCTCATTATCCAAGAAGGTGATTTAGAAACTTTTTTTCAGTACCTTAGATCTTCCATGGCCTAATGACAAGTTATTCATGTTCGATGACAAGTTCACATCATTGGCCTTCGATCGAATGATTATGCAAGTGTTCTACTTCAACACATTTATTCACACTTGTATATTGTGTTATTGTACCTTGAGGTCCATCTTCACTAGTGGTGGTGTCTCTCGTGCCTATTAATGGTTCTCATCATTGACTAGTAATGAGGTGGTTTATACCATTTTCGACATCAACACATCTATTCTCATGGTTAGGTTCATTTATTGGGTTGAATGAGGCCGCGATGAATACCTTGGGTCACATCTTATTTTTGGTCTAGGCTATGAGGAGTTATTGATTATTCATGATTGTATACATGATCATATCTATATGGATGGTTGTGTCCATACTGCAAATCCATTTCCATGATATATTTTAGACAGATGGTCGTGACCATAGCGTGGGTCATGTGTCATTTGATGCCTAGTGTAACATCGTGTGGTTAGGAATATTTATACCAGAGATGTCATATATTGTAAAAAAAATTATTTGGCAGGTTTTTTTAAGGTATTTTGTCTTCCTCGCCTTGGTTCATAAATAATTTCAGTGATCACTCCATGTTCTACCTTCATCCTTTACGGGGAATATATTAAATAGTAATTTGTCACGATGCTAATTTTCCCATCCCTGATCTTGAAATTCCCCATGATAGATCATGTGAAATGTTTCCATCATCAATAAATATTCTAAAATATCCCCTAAAGATCCAAATAATACTTCCTTGAAATATTACTAAAGAAAATTGGTCAAATTGCAAGTTTCCTGGGTCAGTGATCTTACTTGTGCCATGAATACACTGATTTCCTTTTCAAATTTCTGGCCCAGTGCTTTCAATGTCCTAATTTCTTCAAAAACAACATTTATCCCCTTTCTAGTAGTGCTTCCTCAAATGGAGGAGAATATTAGACCTATAGAAGCTCAAGGGCGGCAAGTTGGTTATTAAATAGAGACGATAAGGTCGATATCTCTCGTTTTGGAGCCTTGATCTAATCCATGGGGGATCATCCCTTAGAAAGTGGGTCTTCCTCCTCCTTTCATGGGCTCTCAACCTCCCCTCCCTTGATATAAATTCACATCCCTCATTCCCCAAAGTTTAGATCTTGGTTCATCATTGTCAAACTCATTTGAAATATCATCCCTTTGCATGCTAGCATCATGATTAAGCCTAAGTGGATGGGAGAAGGAATGCTTTTGAGCTAGGTGAAGAACTCATGTTTTTACCTAAGGATGCCTCCAACATCAAGGCTTGGTTGTAATTTCTCCTTTTTTAATTTATCAATAATAAAAACTGATGTTTTCTTTCTATGTTTGTCTACATGATTATGCAAATATTATGGTACACCTTAATATGCTAGATAACTAGCATTTACATTTATTATGTATTGTATCACATTTTTTTTTGTCTCTTGATCATCCATAGGTATTCATGTGCCATTATTAGTAGGAAGAAGACCTACAAGGATCGTGGATCAAGGTCACCATCAACGGATCCAAGGATAACAATCAGAAAAAAGTTATTTATGTTTATTTCCTCATTGCATTGTAAGAATTAGTTAAGAAAGATTATGTTAGAAATAATCTTGAGCTACTAGACCCAATCTAGGGCTAGAGAGATCGTCCCTGTCCCCACAGGGTGTTAGCACTCCACCAGTTCTCCGAAGGCTAAAAAGGAGACTGACAAAGGTAACCACATACCACTTTGACCTAGTAGCTAGTCCTACCAGGCTTAGAGGACTCTCTCAATGAGATCATAACCAAGGATTGAATGTGACATGAAAGATATTAGGCTAGATATGATAGGCTCAGGTAGGTTTTGATAAATTTAGGGTCTTATGCTGGATCAAGAATGAAACTAAGTAGTTGGGTCTAGATATCAAAGGGTTTACAACTACAAAGATATAAAGGAGCAAGGTAGAAGTGGATCTATGATAGCTTTATGGTTTTATAGGTATGGTGTCAAGTCTAAAAAATTAGATGGTTTTAATGAGCATGTTCATTCGTGAATTCATTAAACTAGAAGCATGAAACACAAAATTATATTTCCATATAAATAGAGCTAAATTAATAGAATTATGCCTACAAAATTGTAAGGAAAGCCACTGAAATACAAGATATGAAAGAGGAGAAATATATCATTCAATAAGAACTATAACAAAGAAGGTACATGATCATAAACTCATTGCACATGAATTCCTATATAATAGGTACAACTGCATCCTTTGATTTATGAAAATGAAAGTGAAAGTATAAGCTATAAGATTACAATCCACTAATGTCCAACTAGTCAAATGACTTTGAAAATGATAAATATAGACCAATACAACATCTCCCCTCTCTCAGGGGTTGAATCCATCATTTGTGGAGTTGATTACATGATAAGCTCAACATAAAACTAATCTCTATTGGAAATCAACCAATTCATCTCATCACAGGAAACTAGATACATTTGACCAAAATTACATTAGTCATTAGGGGAATTTTGAGGTCTAAAATGGGCCTCCTAAGAAAAATGTACAAAAAATATAAAGTTTATAAGAACCAATAGGATTCAATATGATGATGTCAACCATGGAGGATGAATCGCCATTTTTTAAGAAAAGGATAAAAATATTAAAAAATAATGAAATAATTAAACTACTTTTTCAACTCGTATTTTCTTATCTCCCAATTTTTTTACTCAAATTTTCAGCGGGAGTACTCCTTAGATGAAAATTTTAATTCCCCATCCAAGGAGTACCCATGTTGCATACTTTCGATGGACCCTACTACACAAAAAATGAGAAATACATAAAAAAAAAATGTGATTACAATCACTTTTTCATGTATTTCTCATTTTTCGTGTATCAGGACCCATCGAAAGTATGCAACATGGGTACTCCTTGGATGAGGAATTAAATTTTTCATCCAAAAAGTACGCCCACTCGAAATTTGAGTAAAAAAATTGGGAGATAAGTTGAAAATATGAGTTGAAAAAATAGTTTTTTCTTTTTTCCTTCTAAAATTTAATGATGTCATCAAATTTTATTTTACTATTTCCACTATTATTTTATTATTTCATTAGGAGGCCCATTTTATACCTTAAAATTCCCCTAATGAAGCATGTATATACCATATTTCACTATTTACCAACTCAATTACAACTCATGACATCATAAAACCATTATCATCCGTCAATTACATCAGCAAAAAGTCAAACTAGGTTAGAATTTCTGTGAAAATTTTCTTGTAGAGAAAGAAGAGTGAAATCTAGAGAAAGTTTTGCAAGTTGGGAGAAAGCATAGCAAGCTGAGGAAAATTTACTTTTGGAGGCCTTCGAGGTGTACAAATCAGGATTTGAAGGTACCATTGGAAAGATCTGGATGTTTTCTATAGTATAGGCTCATCAAGCACTTAAAAAGGTGGCTCCTATCCATCCAAATATTAATTCTCCCAAAAGAACTCAGAAACCATAGCTAAGGCTCCAAAACCAGGGTAGAAAGGTGATGTTTTGCATGTTTTTGGGAATTTCGACCCCCCAGAATTGGCTAACGTGGCTAAACCGCTGACTTGGATTGATGTACTCATTAAGAGGAATCCAAAAATGTTGAGTTTTCCTCCAATGGACCCCCGCAACAAAATCATATCATGGCCCACGCTATGCTTCTGCCAGTGTGATTGGCTTTCTGAATTTCCAATTTTAACCAAAATGTCACAAAAAATAAAATTTCTTCAAAAAGTCTTCAAAATTGATCCAGAGGTGCCTCATAAGGTATATTATGCCACTAAAGAAGCATTAGCAAGAATCTCCAAGTTTCCTTCTCCTTTTGACTTTTTCGGGTTTCCTTCAATTTGGGTTGCAATTTTTTGACTTTGACATTGCAAATTTGATTTATTGCATAGTAGTGTTCAACCATGTATTTTTTCATCTTGTTGTCTCTGTTAGCATTTTCAAGGATCTTCTCCAAGGGAATATTGACTTTCTTAAGCCAGAACTCCTTGTTTTCATCGATTTCCATGGCTATCCTTTCTTCAAAACTCAACTCTTCATCTAGTGGATTTTTCTCTCTTTCATTCTGCAATTCTCTTCAGAGACCCATAGTCCTTGGCCTCTTCCTTTTCACTTGATTTTCATGCTTTGTTGGGTGTGGAGCCTGATTATCTTGTTTACTTTGTATCACAGCATTGGACCCCTGTACCTTAAAAAGGGGCGGCAACGCCACCCAAAATTAATCGCTGTCGTGGGGGATCCATGTGGGCAGCAGTGCTTTTCGGAGCCCCACCCTGGCGGGGGTTCGGGGGTAGCGCCCCCGAAGCTAAAAATAGATGTAAAATTGCCTTGTAAAAGTATAGTAATTTCTAGTCAATCTGGGCCGTTCATTAGGCAAATTATCTGACGGTAGAAGTTATGTTTAGATTAGGGTTTTTTTCCCTAGAAGGCAACCCCCTTGTATATATGAGGGCATTGTATTGCGGCTGTGTATTATGAGTGTATTCTCGGAGCGAGAAACAGAGAGGGAAGCCCATGAGAGAGAACGTAAGATATTACGACGGATCTCTGTGGGTTTTGTCTCTTCATTTTGTTGGATAATATAAAGGAAGGAGCGTTGTTCGGGGTGGACGTAGCCCCAAGCTGAGTGAACCACGTATATACGTGTCTCTACGGTTTATGTGTTTTGTGTGCTTGTATTTTCCGCATATTTTATGTGTTTCATTGCTCTGTAATATTTAATTTTCTAACAACTGGTATCAGAGCCGAAGGTATATTTGGATGATAAACTCGCAGGGAAAAAGGGTTCCTGGTTTGAGTGGGAGCAATGGCGGACGATGGTAAGTTTAGGGTTGAGAAATTTAACGCCCAAAACTTTGCGCTATGGAAGATGTAGATGGAAGATTATCTGTATCAGAAAGATCTATACCTACCATTGAGTGGAAAAAAAAAGAAGCCGGTGACCATGACAGACGCAGAATGGAACATTCTCGATAGAAAGGTACTCGGAACAGTACAGTTGTGTCTTGTGGCGTCAGTCGACTTCAATATTTCGAAGGAAACAACAACAGAGGGTTTGATGCGGACGTTGGAGAAACTGTATGAAAAGCCCTCGGCCTCAAACAAGGTATTTCTTATGAAACGACTATTTAATATGAAGATGTCGGAAGGTGGATCTGTTGCAGACCATTTAAATGAATTTAATTACAGTTACCAGTCAGCTAAGTTCTGTAGGGGTAAACTTTGATGATGAAGTTAGAGCTCTATTATTCTTGTGCTCATTGCCAGAGAGTTGGAATGGTTTAGTAATGGCCATTAGTAACTCTGTCTCTGGATCTAGTACTTTAAAGTTTTATGATGTTGTTGGTGCTATCCTTAGCGAGGAAATGCGACGGAAAAGCTCCGGTGAGACATCAGGTAATGCTTTGAGTGCAGAGTCTAGGGGAAGAAGAATGGAAAGAGGAAAGAGCTCAAGATATCGCAGTAAATCAAGGAAAGGCAGATCCAAGTCCAGATCGGGGATAGTGTGCTGGAATTGCGGAAAGAAAGGACACCTAAAGAAAGACTGTAGATCTCGGAAGGGAAAAGAAGGAGACACACAGCAAGAAAACAATCATGAAGAAAATGTGACAAGTGATGTGTTACAAGATGCTTTGATTCTTTCTTTCGAAAATGTTACTGATTCTTGGGTTGTAGATTCAGGGGCTTCATTCCATGCCACACCTGATAAGAAATATTTTCATGACTATGTCCAAGGAGATTTTGGACAAGTTCGTTTGGGTGATGATAAACCCTGTAAAATTGTTGGAATGGGTAAAGTTCTTGTAAAACAACAGAATGGAAACCAATGGCTACTAAAAGAGGTAAGGCATGTTCCAGATCTGAAGAAAAATCTGATTTCAACAGGGCAGTTAGGCAGTGAAGGTTGTGTGACAACTTTCACAAATAAAACTTGGAAGGTCACCAAAGGAGCCCTGGTAATAGCAAAAGGCGAAAAGGTTGGTACATTGTATTTATGCAATGGTATTTCTAACTCTGTTAATGCTTTAACTTCCAAAGGAGCAGATGCAGGATTATGGCATCATAGGCTCAGACACATGAGTGAGAAGGGAATGAAGATTCTTCACTCAAGAAATTTGTTTCCAGGTTTGAAGAATGTTGATTTGGATTTATGTGAAAATTGCATTTATGGAAAACAAAAGAGAGTCAGATTTCTCAGAGTTGGGAAAGAAAAGAAGAGCAAAAAATTGGAGCTTGTGCATACAGATGTATGGGGACCTTCTCAGGTATCATCTCTCGGTGGCTCTCGTTATTATGTTAATTTTATTGATGATGCAACTAGAAAAACATGGATTTATTGTATTCAGAATAAATCTGATGTATTTGATACTTTCAAGAAATGGAAAGCTTTGGTTGAGATTGAGACAGGAAAGAAGTTGAAGTGTCTTAGATTAGACAATGGAGGTGAGTATTGCAGCAAAGAGTTTGATAGGTACTGTTAAGAGCATGGAATTTGTAGAGAGAAGACAGTTCCAAGAACACCACAAGAAAACGGTGTGTCAGAAAGGATGAACTGAACAATCATGGAGCGTGCAAGGTGCATGAGATTGCATGCAGGATTGCCTTTACAATTTTGGGCAGATGTTGTAGATACTGTTGTTTATCTAATAAACAGAGGGCCTTCAAGTTCATTGGATGGTGGTATTCCAGAGGAAGCATGGACAGGTAAAAAGGTAAACTACTCTTTTTTAAAGCCTTTTGGTTGTGAGGCCTTTGTCCATATTAATAAAGAAAATAGAACAAAGCTTGAGGCAAAATCAAAGAAATGTACCTTTATTAGATATGGTGCTAATGATTTTGGTTATCACTTATATGATTATGAAAATCACAAAATCATTAGGAGCAGAGATGTAATATTCAATGAAAAGGTCTTGTATAAGAATCAATTGCAGGAAAAGAAACAGGAAAAAGAAAGCAAGGAATACACTGTTCTTGATGAGAGAAATGAAAAAGTAAAGGTTCCTGAAAATAATAATAATAAAAAACCACAGCAGCAGCAACCACCACAACAGCAACAGGCACCTCAAACACCTGAAAGTGGTGTTAGAAGATCTACCAGGATAAGTAGACCCCCTGAACGATACTCTCCTTCATTATATTATTTATTGTTGACTGATTCTGGTGAACTCGAATGTTATGAAGAAGTAATGCAGGTTGAAAGCAAGAAGAAGTGGGAGCTAGCCATGGAAGAAGAGATGGACTCCTTAATGCATAACCAGACTTGGGACTTAGTCAAGTTGCTTGCAGGTAAAACTACATTGCAGAATAAATGGGTTTACAGGCTGAAGGAAGAAGATGGAGGAAAACAGAGGTACAAAGCTAGACTTGTGGTGAAGGGTTTTGCACAGAAGAAAGGTATTGATTTTGATGAAATATTTTCTCCTGTTGTTAAAATGAATTCAATCAGAACTGTTTTAAGTCTTGTAGCAGCTGAAGATTTACATCTTGAACAGTTAGATGTAAAGACAACATTTCTCCATGGATATTTGGAGGAAGAGATATACATGCAGCAACCAGAAGGATATGAGGTAAAAGGGAAAGAAAATTTGGTGTGCAAGTTAAAGAAGAGCTTGTATGGCTTAAAACAGGCTCCAAGGCAGTGGTATCTAAAATTTGACAAGTTTATGTCTGAACAAGGTTATACTAGATGTCACTCTGATCATTGTGTTTATCTAAAAAGGCAAAATGATGGCAGCTATATTATATTGTTATTGTATGTAGATGATATGCTTGTTGCAGGATCTAACATGCAGGAAATAAATGTGCTCAAAAGAAAATTGGCAAATTCCTTTGCAATGAAGGATTTGGGAGCTGCAAAACAAATCCTTGGTATGAGGATAACTAGAGACAGAAAAAATCGCAAATTAACACTGTCTCAGAATGAGTACATAGAAAAGGTGTTGAAAAGATTTAATATGCAGAATGCAAAACCAGTTAGTACACCTTTTGCTAGCCATTTTAAACTTAGTAAGGAGATGTGCCCAAAGACCCAAGAAGACATGGATTATATGTCTAAAGTTCCATATGCATCAGCAGTTGGAAGCTTAATGTATGCAATGGTCTGCACAAGGCCTGATATTGCACATGCAGTGGGAGTTGTAAGAAGGTATATGAACAATCCAGGAAAAGAACATTGGATGGCAGTAAAATGGATTCTCAGATATTTGAGAGGTACCACAAATCAAGCATTATGCTTTGGTGGTTCAAAAATTTCTCTACAGGGATATGTTGATGTAGATATGGCAGGTGACAGAGATAACAAGAGGAGCACTACAGGATATGTATTTAATGTAGGTGGAACAACTGTCAGTTGGGTTTCAAAAATCCAAAGTGTTGCTGCACTTTCAACAACAGAAGCAGAGTATGTTGCTGCTACAGAGGCTAGTAAAGAAATGATTTGGTTACAAAGGTTTATGGATGAATTGGGTAAGAAGCATGATATGGGCACGTTATACAGTGATAGCCAAAGTGCCATTCATCTTGCAAAGAACTCAGCATTTCATTCCAGGACTAAACACATACATCTCAAGTATCATTTCATACGGTCAGTATTGGAAGATGGAGAGTTGAAGTTGGAAAAGATACACACTAGCCAGAATCCTGCAGATATGCTAACAAAAGTTGTAACTAGGGAGAAACTGAGAACATGCTTAGTTTCAATTGGTCTTCAAGGATGACAATGAAGATGAGAAAAACTAGGTCCAAAGAGGAGTCATTGTCCAACAAATGAAGCAGCGGTGGAGTTTCTACAATCAGTCTCCAAGTGGGAGATTGTTTGGTGTGGAGCCTGATATCTTGTTTACTTTGTATCACAACATTGGACCCCTGTACCTTAAAAGGGGCGGCAACGCCGCCCAAAATTTAATCGCTGCCGTGGGGGGTCTAGGGGGGGGCGGCAGCGCTTTTCGGAGCCCCCCGCTGGCGGGGGTTCGGGGGCAGCGCCCCCGAAGCTAAAAACAGATGTAAAATTTCCTTGTAAAAGTATAGTAATTTCTAGTCAATCTGGGCCGTTCATTAGGCAAATTATCTGACGGTAGAAGTTATGTTTAGATTAGGGTTTTTTGCCCTAGAAGGCAACCCCCTTGTATATATGGGGGCATTGTATTGCAGCTGTGTATGAGGTGTGTATTCTCAGAGCGAGAAACAGAGAGGGAGACTGTGAGAGAGAACATAGGATATTACAGCGGATCTCCTGTAGGTTTTGTCTCTTCATTTTGTTGGATAATATAAAGGAAGGACTTGTTGTTCGGGGTGGACGTAGCCCAAACTGGGTGAACCACGTATATCTGTGTCTCTCTGGTTTTATGTGTTTTGTGTGCTTGTATTTTCCGCATATTTTATGTGTTTCATTGCTCTGTAATATTTAATTTTCTAACATGCTTTTTCAAATCTTCATTGTCAACCACTTCTTTTCCTTTTACATCATGCATACTAGCTTCAAATTGAATTTTCTCTAAAGACAATTGTTTTTCCTTCAACTAATTGTTTTCTTGATCTAGAAAGGAAATGATGAAATTGTCCCTTTCCAAGTTGTATTTGAGTTCTTTTATCTAAACATCTTTGTCCTTGATGATCCTCTCTAGGTTTTCATGCTCTTCACTGGCCTACGAGTCTACTAAATCAAATTCATGCTTCTCATCATGCGTAGATGTCTCATGCTGTGAATGTAATCCCTACTCTGCTAATGTGGGCTTGGCCCCTTCCTTAATATGAGGATCAAACACAAGCCTTATGCCTCTTTGGTATGTTTTAGTGACCTCAATATTCCTCCTCACTGAAACTGTGATAGGTGAGCCAACCTCCACATGTCTAGATGGTATTGATGGTGCTGATGGTGAACTAGAGCTAGTAGGTTGGCTACTTGAAGACAAAAATACATCCGCGTGCATGAATGTTTCCGAAGTGATTCTCTTCTGCTCAAGTTGGTGTAAAACAATGATTTTTATCAAAGCATGGTGGAAGAGGCTCCTTTCAATACTACTCTGGTTATGCTGAACCTTTTTTGCAATCTTTTCCAAACTTATATAGAGGTAACAGGGAAAATTGAGTGGCCTTACCCCTATGAAATGCATGAGAAGTATGACATGATACCCATATAGTTTATAAAATATTCCCTCACAGGTGAAATACTTCATAATGATTTTCATGAGTGGTCTATACTTCTCAAGGAGGTTCCCAATAGGAAAAATACTCTTCATATGTGGTTTATAATGTCTTATGAGATAGGGTTGATAATTATGAAGATATAGGTCTTGGTTCTTAAACCATTTTTCACCATGATTTGATATGAATGTGGCCTCAGCTACTATATCATTTTATATAGTGAAATTAACCCCTGCAATTGTTACTATGTCCCTTTTGAGTTGAGTGGAAAACAACTTGGTCAATGTGGCATTGTATTTTACCCTCTCAACTAGTTCACAAAATGGAAGACACACTACTTCTTGAAAATAGTGATTGGATAGTGGTTTAGACATCATTTAAAGAGTGGTTAAGGGCTCATGTCTTATCACATTGCCTCTGTTATAATATTTCTTCTCCTCCATTTTGTTTTTTGCAAGGAGAAAAACCCTAACAGGTCAAAATAGGGGAAGGGAGAAAATGGATAAGATGAAGGAGTTAGGTAAGGGAGATGAGAGTGGGAAAATTTAGGGAGATGGGAAAGGATCTTAGGGAGGTATAGGAATTGAAATGGAGTGAAATGAGTAAGGGAATTGGGCTAGGTAATTTTTATACAGTCCTAGCTAGGAAAGCTACCAAAAATTGCAAAATTATTCTAGGGTTTATGGCCTAGGAAATCGAAATGAGGGGATGTCAAGATTGTGGGGGATGGTTTAGAGTGTGAGGAAGGTTAAAAAATCTATGGGAGAGTGTGTTTGTCTTTAAATACTTGAAAAGTAGAGCAAAAAATAAAATGGAGGGTTTTCACACTAAAATTATGAAATTGAGTTGCAAGGAGGGGTTTTCTAAGGTGTAACTTACTTTTACACTAATGCTAGACACTGTGATATACTTTAGAGGGCTCCAAAAATTGGTTTGATGCCTCCAAAAGAGTAAACACATCGTTTGGAAAAAGTGTAGCGTGGAGGGAAGAAAGTGCAACGTTGCTAATTTTGCACCAAATCCTTGAGTGCTTTTGACTTGAATTTGTTGAATTTTCACTTGGTGATTAGTGAGAGATCTTCTTCAATGAGGTGAATGAGAAAATGAGCTTGAATTTTCCTTTTATAGCTTGTAGTGGTCACTTTTCTTCATGGTACTAGGATGGCCCAGTACATGTCCTTTTCACTTTGCTTTGTAAACTTGTAACTTTGACACTTTCTTTGCAGCTTTAGTAACATGATGAATTTATTACAATTTGAAAACAGATATTACATTTGAAGCCAAACTTTATTGAAAAAAATTAGCTATTACCACTCCTCAATCGCAGAAACTTATGCATGGAATGACAGATTCGGTGACCTTGAAACCCTAATGACCTAATGGAGACACTGAAATGAATGAAATAACGATGATGTTGACTGAAGAGATGATAATGACCTTACAATGATGGTACACTCAACTGAGTGATGACAAGGACCATCATATAAAAGTTTTGAAAGGAGTGGAAATAGCCCTAGACATACTACCCAGTGACCAAATTTTTACTTGAAGACCTAATGAGATGACAAAAAATTGACTTTGAGACCCTAACAAGACATTATAAGATCCCATTTGATCATTGGTGATAGGCTATACAGACTAACACTAACTAAGCGGATTTATCTTGACAACACTAGGTAAAACCTTGACACAAATTGATCGAGAGTTAGAATGAAGATATCGTGTTGAAAATCCAAATAATACCAACAAAAAAACTATAAGTGGATCATTATTTCATGGGAGTTGTTGAGCCCCAAAGATGTCCTTTCCCTTCACCAAATTTCACTTCATTTTCTTTGTCCCTTATCAATTAGAAGCTTAAATTGTCAATAGGATTGGTTAAAGACACTTTAGGAATGTATACAATGACTGACTTTCTATATTTTCATGGTTTTTTTGTTGTAGTAATTTTTTACTAGACTCAGCTACAGAATGCAGCCATTCTGTAGCTAGTCGCCTATTCCGCAGCTATCTTCATGTTCTCATAGGTTACAGGTGTCACTTCAGAGAAAAATGCATATGGTTTAATTCGAAAATGCTCCCACATCATTTATTGCTCTCTAAGAAGTCTGAGAAAGAATCTACAGGTGGTTATGCACGTGGAAGAGATCAAAGCTAAGAAGCAGATTCCTGCCAGGACAGGGACTCTACAAATGTCTCCAGCAAAGTACGAGGCTTCCATAAGAGTTATAATTTGATTTTGATTGAAACAGACACTTTTTCCTATTTATTATCAAGGGTAGTTATGTATTTCTTTTATAAGAATGACTCAGGAGACCGAGGGATAGTTAGTGAGATTGATGTTTTGTTGCTAGATCTCAAAAGACCATAATACTCTGTTTTTGAAATAGTTTTCCTTTAATGAAAGAAGCACCACTTTATTGAAGTATCTGAGGCAATATTGAGGATATTTGTATGCTAATCCGGTGGTAGATGGCCCCTACTACCCGAGAAGCTTTGTGCACATTGTTTAGATAAGTAACTTTAGCCTTGTTGCATTCCTAGTTTAAGCAATTTTCTGAACTTTGTGTTTTATACTCACTTGCATTGGATGCTACAATCTAGTCTTGTTCTTACGAATTATTCCAAAACATCACTAATATTGAATGAGATATAACTGTAGTATTTTAGGAATTAGTTTCCTTTTTATGAACTTAACGTTTTTTTGCTCAATTACATCAATTGTTATAGCTAGACTTGTTCTTCCGAATTGTTCCAAAATATCACTAATACTGAACGAGATAGGGCTGTAATATTTTAGAGATTAGTTGCATTATAGTGTAGTTGTAATACTCTGGAGATTAATGGCGCGCTAGTTCAGTTTCTGTTCACTGTATTTCAAGTTAGATTAATGGCACTCTAGTTCAGTTTCTGTTCACTGTATTTCAAGTTAGGATAATGGCATTCTAGTACAGTTGTGGTCACTGTATTTCAAGTTTGAATGATTGCATTCTAGTTCAGCTTTATCCATTGTATTTTTAGTTTTATTAGTTAGTTGTATGCTAGTTTTGTTCCATTAGACTTCAAGGCCTTCATTATTTACAAACTACTCTTGTTATTAATCTCTTCCAACACATCATCATATGGACAGGAATTAGTGATATTAGTTCAAGGCCTTGACTGTTCTGCAATCTCTTATAATTTTACAAAATAGCCTTTTCCAAAACTATTCCAAAAGATTTCTAACTTTCGAATGAGGCTTAGTAGTGACAATTTGAGTTGCAGAATGGATTAATTTCAGTGTCATAGGTTAATTTAGAGTAGAGTTCCTTACTATGCTACAAATAATCTTTTCCAATTGTGTTCCAATAAATTTCTAACCATGGATGAGATTTTTGTGATATTGTAAGTCATTGTTTACTTAGAAGAACCTCATTGCATTAAACTTATCATTTTCTCAAGATATTCCAACATATTTCTAATGAATGAATGGGACTGAGTTCATGTTATGAGTTACTGAGTTCATGTTATGAGTTATTTAGTTCTTGCTATGAGTTATTTTTCTTGTTAAAGTATTGCATTTTCTGTTCTCAAGTGCCATCCATAATTTAGAATAGGTTTTGCTCTGTTTTAGTGTGACCAACAACTTCTCTTTGCCAAAACTTAGTTCTTTTCCTCTTAGAATAAAAACACAAAACCAGAAACATTGGAAAAACACTAAACACAACGTAGTGAGAAACAAATACCTAGGCACATATAGTGCACTTCACTTCAATAGTTTACTGGCCCTGGTTGACAATCTATGACCTCAATATAGGAACACTAAGTTGAGCAGAAATTTTGGCGCCGTTGCCGGGGAAGTGTAACTAGGTAGCCTTGTTTCTTACCTCCCAAAAATAATGATATGCGTAGAGAAAGAGACTCAAGGGGTAGATTCATAAGAAGCATAATCTTGATTCCTAGAACACCACTTGTTTCACCAAGACCAAGAGCTAGCACACCTTCAACTCAAACCCACATTCCATCCTTTACTGATCCTAGACTTCCCGCAGGAATTAAGACGAATATTCCATTAGGTGACCTTCTGACACTTCCACTTTATCCACCTAAACCCCTGCTGTTTGTAAGAAGATTCTGAGACTCCCGCTCGGGGACATGCACTCTTTAACTTACGAAGAATCAATCATATATATGAAGGGGGAGGAGGGAGTTTTTAATGGATAGAACACCCTATTTGGAGGGGCAGAGGTAGAGGTAGAGGAGAAGGAGGTAGAGGTGCGAAGGAGAAGGAGTGCGGCAGGAAGAGGTAGAAGTAGGTGGGAAGCTCTTTGCTCTCCCCATGAATAGATTAAGAACCATCAACTATCATGAAAAACATTTCAACTTTCCGTCCTTCCAAACTTTATGGACTCAAAACCTAATATCCTAAACCTTCCTATTTGAATTTGAAGTCTACAACTTATGACTACTTACAAGATGCTCAAAAACTTAAACTATTCCCTTCAACATTGAAAGGAGAAACATTAAAATGGTTTATGAGTTTGATCAACAGTTCTATTAGGACATGGGAAGACATGAAACAAGCATTTCTAGAGAGGTATTTGGATTACTGTATGCTAGTCAACCATAAGGAGGAAGTGTTTAAAATGTTACAAAAAGAGGATGAAAATTTGGAAGATTTTTTGGAGAGGTTTAACTATAACATCAAGAGGGCAAAAATGGAAAACTTAGATCAAGACACTTTGAAAGCTCTCTTATTGAAGACAATTAGGGATGAATGGTTAGATATCCTTAACATGATGGGAAAAGGGGATATATCTCAGCTTACATTACCTGAAATAGTTGAATTATGTATCAACCTTTCAAGAGGGAAATCTAAAACTATAAAAGGACCAAGAGACCCCGCTCTTGCAAGGGCAAGTAAGTCTGCTTCTGGGACAGTAAGTAGGGTAGAAATAGGACATATTCTTGATGAATTCAAATCTGATATCTTGGGGAGTCTTAGTGAACAAATAGACACCCTTAAGTTACAAAACAAACAAAAATCCGAATCTGATGCCTTAGCAATCTTTTGTCCCAAATGTAGAAATAAACATGCCTTGAGAGAGTGCCCTTTGGATGCCAAAGTTGCGGAGACTTGTGTAATTTGTTCAGAAAAACATGATACCAAGAGTTGTCCTTCACTTCCTGGTCTTAAAGCTATCTTTCAAGAAGAAACTCCTACAAGTTCCACAGAATCTCTCAATTTTGTCTCCAGGAGGCAAGGACCTCAAACACAAGGATTTCATGATCAGTTGTATAATCAACCCCCACCAAATTGGAATTCTTGGCAGCAACCTTGGCCCCAATTTCAAAATCAATCACAAACTTGGGCACAAGGAGCACAAAATCCATATGGAAGATACTCTCAGTACTATAAGTATCCACCACCCTATCCACCATATTCACATTTCCCTCCTCAACAAAACTTTCAACAAAATCCTCAAAATCCACAACATCACAATCAACCACTTCCATTACCATTTCCTCAGAAAACAAATCAGTTGCCTGCCCAACCTATACCAAACTCCAACAATAAAAATCCTCAGAACACATACATGATAGAAGGCCAACAGTTTCCAACTTATTTGATCACTCCTTTAGACCTTAGTGATGTTCAACTTAGGTCCGGAAGAATACTTGAAAAGAGGAAACCTTCTGTAATCATACAAGAGCAAGACAATTCTGAGGAAGATTCTCTATGGGTAAATAAAAGTCTTGAAGAGAACACAACTTTCCAAGACCCAAACATTGAAAAATCAAAACAAAAAGAACCAATAATTTCAACTCCTATATTAGAGCAGCCATCAACATCCACTTCTACACCTCCTTTTCCAGAAAGATTACAAATTGATAGGGGTGTAGAAAAACAAATTATGGTGCCTAATTATGATTTCCTAGATGAGCTGAGAAATGTTTGTATTAAGATACCATTATTACAAGCTATCAAGGAAATTCCAATCTTAGCAAAGACAATAAAGGAGTTGAGTATGAAGAAAACAGGAAAAAGAATAAGAGAGACAAAGAAAATTCAACTGGTAGGAAAAATAGCAGATATCATGATGGGTAAGATTGCTATTCCAAAGTATCTAGACCCAGGAAATCCAGTTGTTAAAATACACATCAATGGAACTGAAATTCAAAACACACTTATTGATTTAGGAGCAACAATCAATATCACGAGTAGACAAATCATGGATAAACTGAAACTTCCTAATCTTCTTTTTACACCCACATTATTACAATTAGCAGATAGATCTATGATCAAACTTGATGGAGTAATAGAAGACATTCCAGTGTCCCTAGATTCTTGGGAGTATCCTGTGGATTTTATGATCCTAACTCCTAAGAATAATCTAGGAGGGCATCCTATTATATTAGAAAGACCTTGGTTAGCTAAAGTTGATGATTTCATTAGTTGTAGATCCGGTGATATGTACATCTCTGATGGTAGTTCAACCAAGAAATTTACCTTGTATCCTCCAGCAAAAACAATTACAGAATTGGATGATACTCAATGGATAGAGGATGAAGAAGACTTACAACCTCTCTTCACAATTTCAGAAATTAGTGAAGATAGCCAGATTCTGAATATCTTAGAAAAATTTGAATCCTCTTCGGAATACAAACATGAAAAATTTCAAGAAGAATCCAACATTGAGTTTTTATCATCAAGACAGATGTCTCTCTATTCCATGGATAAATTTGGCAGCTCTACAATTGAGATATTTCCAGGCAAAACTTTAAACATAAACAAGAACCTAGAGAAATCTCAACAAGCAGAGCTAGTCAATATATTACCGAGACATTCTTCTACATATGCATGGGAGTACATTGATATGAAAGGGATAAGCCCCAAGACTTGCACTCATCACATCTATATAGAGGAAAATTGTAAACCAATCAGACAACCTCAAAGACGGATGAATCCAAATCTTAGGGAAATTGTTAAGGAAGAATTGCAGAAATTGTTAAATGTTAACTTTATCTATCCCATTTCAGATAGTCAGTGGGTTTCTCCTTTGGTAATTGTGCCAAAGAAAAATGGTAAATGGAGGGTATGTATTGACTACCGAGAATTAAACAAAGCTACTCTTAAAGATCATTTTCCCCTACCTTTCATAGATTAGGTATTAGATACATTAGCTAGCAAAAAGTACTTCTCATTTTTAGATGGGTTTAGTGGTTATAATAAAATCCAAGTAGCACTTGAAGATCAAGACAAAACCACATTTACCTATCCTTGGGGTACCTATGCTTACCGAGTATTGCCATTTGGATTATGCAATGCACCTGCAACATTTCAAAGGGCAGTACTAGGAATTTTTTTAGATCTAATACATGATTGTGTAGAGGTATATATGGATGATTTCATAGTTTATGGAAACACATTTGAAGAATCTTTAGCAAAATTGGAAATTTTTTTAAAGAGATGTAAAGAAGCAAATCTTTCACTAAGTCATGAGAAGTGTTTTATGATGTTTACTGAAGGAATTGTTTTAGGACATCACATTTCAGGGGATGGGATTAGAGTTGATGAGTCAAAAGTTGAAGTCATCTCTAACTTATCTATGCCAAGTTGTAAAAAAGATGTTAGGATTTTTCTCGGATTTACAGGATATTATCAAAGGTTTATAGAAAACTTCACCAAGATAGCATCTCCACTTTTCAAATTACTTACCAAGGACTGTGAATTCAAGTGGAATCATGATTGCCAGTTAGCCTTTGAGACCCTGAAAACAAAAATCTCTGAAGCACCTATTTTAAGGGGCCCTAACTGGAAGTTATCTTTTCATATTTCAACAGATGCCTCAGATACAGCTCTAGGAGCAGTATTGGGACAAAAAGACCTGATTCCTTATGCCATCTATTATACAAGTAAAAATTTGACTCCTTCAGAGTTAAATTTACCTGTAACTGAAAAAGAGTTTTTAACTGTTGTTCATGCCATAAACAAATTCAGACACTATATAACAGGCTATGAATTTTTTTTTCACACAGATCACTCTGCAATTAGATATCTAATTAATAAATCAATTACTAATGGCAGATTCATAAGATGGTTATTGCTTTTACAAGAATTCAACATTACCATTCTAGATAGGCCTGGAAAACAAAACACAGTAGATGATTTCCTATATATACTCCAAAACATTAAAGATAACACTCCAGTTGAAGAGCAATTCCCTGATGAATATCTTTTTGCAATTTCTACTCAGACTCCTTGGTTTGCTGACATTGCTAATTATTTAGTTTCAGGGAAATTTCCTTCAATAATGAATGCAAGAAACAAAAGAAAGATCATTTATGACAGTGCAAAATATTCATGGGTTGCTAATGAGTTATACAAAACAGGTCCAGATTTTATCATTAGGAGATGTGTTTGGGAAGATGAGATGCCTGAGATCTTCAAGGCATGTCATGATGAACCTTGTGGCAGACACTTTGCTGATAAAATAATAGCTTATAAGATCCTTCATTTAGGATATTATTGGCCATCCCTTTTTAAAGATGCTAAAGAGTATGTCAAAAGGTGTGACAGTTGCCAAAGGGTAGGGAAACCTTCTCCTTCAAGTGAGATGCCATTGCAGCCTCAGGTACATATTGAACCTTTTGAAAAATGGGCTTTAGATTTTGTAGGACCTATTAGTCCTCCATCAAGACAAAAAAAATATATATTAGTTTGCACTGATTATGTTACCAAATGGGTAGAGGCCAAGCCATTACTTTCTGCAACTGAAGCATCTGTAGTTAATTTTCTTTTTGACGATATTTTTTCTCGTTTTGGTGTCCCAAGGGAAATTGTTACAGATCAAGGAGCTCAATTTACATCAAATCTAGTGGAACAAATGATGGAGAGATACAAAATCAGACACAGAAAATCTACTCCCTATCATCCACAAAAAAATGGTCAAGTGGAATCTACCAATAAAGTCATTGAAGGGATCTTAACAAAGATTGTTCATTTACATAGAAGAGAGTGGGCAGACAGGCTTCCTGAAGCCTTGTGGGCCTATAGAACTACATGGAGAAGCACAACAGGCCATACTCCCTATGAACTTTTTTATGGAAAACAAGTTTTGTTTCCCATAGAGTTTTAGATTCAAACTTTTAAAATGGCAGTTCAGCTAGGACTTGATCTAACAGAGGCACAAAAGCATAGATTGGAGCAGATTAATGAATTGGATGAGATCAGGCAGGATGCAGTCCAGAAAACAAGTATAGTCCAGCAGCAAAGAACTAGATGGCATGATAAGTACATCAAGGAAAAGAAGTTCAAAGAAGGTGACTGGGCTCTCTTGTTTGATTCAAAATTCAAGGATTTTCAAGATAAATTCCAAACACATTGGCTTGGGCCATATGAAATTATAAGAATTTTTGACAATGGAGCAATAAAAATCAGGACAATAGATGAAGAGAAGGTCACTTTTCTTGTAAATGGTCATAGATTGAAGCTGTATCATAAGCCACTTTCAAGAGAAGAATTTGTCAAGAGATTCCAGGAAAACAATGATGTGAAATTAATGAAGAAGAATTTTTCTTCTTCATCAACTTAGTTGAATTTTCTGAATTCAAAAGAATAAAAAAAAAGAGTATAAACATGAAAACCAATCACTGATTAGCATGTTTATACAGAAAAGATAAATTGAAAATCAGAATCCTTTTGACACTTTAGCTTTTCAAATTTGTTTTTTTCTTTTCTGCAAGCAATCATTACAAAATCATAAGTTTCACTCCATCATGTCTTACTTCATTCATATTTCATTCGCTCCATTCATTCATATCTCATTCATTCCATTCATCCATACTTCATTCACTCCATTCCATGGTCCATTTCATTCCCATCTCAGATTTCTATATTTGATCTCTTTCTACAGATTGAGTGTTACAAATCATGAGTTGCAGACCACTTTTTATGTTTCATTCCATTTCACAATTGTGATTCATTTCATTCCATTACATTTCACTTCACTCATGATCCATTTCACTATCTTTCATGATCCATTTCATACAAAATTCCATTCCATGTTTCAAAGATCCTACAGATACATTCTGCAGCCAGCTAGACATTCTGCAGCCAGATATCTAGAAGGAAACTATCCAGTAATCATTTGATCAGCAGCAAATTGATCCTGCACACCTATGACAACAAGCAAAATCAAAGGAGTTATGAAGACGGAAGAATCAATGATTTTCAAAGGAGGACAAAGCATATCAAAACCACAAAAAAATTAAAGGAAAGGCAAAGGTAAAGTTGTAAAATTATTATGATGACAGAATATGAAAGTTATAGTATAATTAGGTCATGTATGATTCAAAAAGTTGTTTTAATTATTCATGTTGATCATGCCTATTAAACCTATCATAAAAAATTTGGAAAAAATCCCTTCCACTCCACCATTTCAAATCATCATTTAAAACTTAACGGTTAAAGTACTGAAGTGACCTATTTGGTCACGTCACCAGCCGAAGTATTCAGTGATGATTTTGAATTTCTCACGAAATGTTTCCGTGGTCTTTTCTCCCATGATGGCTCTCAAACTCATTAATTCGTGTAAATCACCCTCACCACATTTCACTCATTCTGTAACCTCTTCATATCATCCTTCCGTAGCTAATTCCTACTGCATAAACAGAGAAAGCACCTTTGGGGTAAAAACAACTCTTTAATATCCATTTTCACTGTGGATAGAAGAGCAGTAAATTGAAGGTTGAGAAGAGAAGCCATGGGTCTCGTAGTAAGATCCGAACCAGTTGGAACCAAGTACTTAGAGGGTTACCCACAAATTAGAGAAATGCTACAGTAGGCTGGGTGGTTACAATTCTTGGAAAAATTTAATGGTTTTCATAAAGAGGTAACTAAAAAATTTGCACGGTCCTTCATTGGAGTAGAGGTCGAAATAGGAGATATTAAATTCACTATTACAGAAGCTTTCATTGTAGAAGCAACGAAATTACCCAGGCAAGGAGAACGATGGTTCAAAAATAGGGAATTTCATAATGAGGCATGGAGGCAAATGCTCAAAACACTAGGTATGGATATTTCCATTTTTAAGAAGGGCATTCCTAGCTCAACACTGAAGAATAAATGGCGGAATATGTTGCTCATTTTTCAAAAGTTTATAACTTGTGAGGGAAGGTTTGGTACCCTATATGTTTATCATATTCGGTTAATGATGCATTTCTTAGATGAAGAAATCAATTTACCCTTTTTCCTTCTTCATAGTATGAAGAGAATGGCCTCTAATGTACAAAAGAGGGTTCAATTCCTGGCAACCACTTTGTACCACCATAGCCTAGTTAAAATCTTAATTGAACATCATTTGAGAAAAATGGGAGACAATTGGGATGAGTTTCTAGTGAGGAATCACTTTGAAGAACCCAAGGAACCTCCATCTGAAGGCAATCTTACAAGAAGAATCAGGAGAAGGAAAATTTCCGAAGCTGTTGAAACTAAAACTGGAAAGTCTATACAAGAGGACAGTGAGGAGATAATTTTTGAGAAATTGAATGAAATTAGGAAACAACTTAAAAAGGAGAAGATGATAAGAAGGTATGCCAAGGAGAGAGGTGAAGGACCATCTCAACCAAGACGAAGCCACATAATTAGAGGTATATTGAAGAAAACAGGGATTAAACAAACATGAATCATAAACATTGAGGATGAAGAGACACCAACTGCTAGATCACCTGAGTACCAATATGAAGAGGATCTTGATGAAGAAACTTCGGAGATAGACCCAGCTCAACAAAAAATTTATAATTATATTGAGACATTAGAGAAGACAGCCTCAGAAAGTAGAGACAGAACTCCTAGCCCACCAAAATCTGCAATTGATGTACTAAGAAGAGACAAATATGAGTTAGAAGTACTCAATAGGCATATCAAGAATGAGAATGACATTTTAAGGGAGCAGGTTAAGTTGAAAAGTGATATGAATACAACTCTCTCTCTGCAAATGGAAAAATTGTACAAGGCTAGTGAGAAATTGAAGAAGAAAAACAAAAAGTTGAGTAGGGCACTTATAAATTTGAGATTCAAGTTGGTAATAAAGAAGACTAGGAGGCCATTAACTATCAGGCAAAGAAGAAGAAGGAGCCTAGATGTCCTAGCAGAAGTCTCATATATATGAGTTGATTGCATGAGGACATGCAAAAACTTTGCAGTGGGGGTATGTTGAGCCCCAAAGATGTCCTTTCCCTTCACCAAATTTCACTTCATTTCCTTTGTCCCTTATCAATTACAGGCTTAAATGGTCAATAGGATTGGTTAAAGACACTTTAGGAATGTATACAATGACTGAATTGCTATATTTTCATGGTTTTGTTGTTGTAGTAATTTTTGACTAGACTCAGCTACAGAATGCAGCCATTCTATAGCTAGTCACTTATTCCGCAGCTATCTTCATGTTCTCATAGGTTACAGGTGTCACTTCAAAGGAAAACACATATGGTTGAATTCCACAATGCTCCCACATCATTTATTGCTCTCTACGAAGTCTGAGCAAGAATCTACAGGTGGTTATGCACGCGGAAGAGATCAAAGCTAAGAAGCAGATTCCTACCAGGACAGGGACTCTACAGATGTCTCCAGCAAAGTACGAGGCTTCCATAAGAGTTCTGATTTGATTTTGATTCAAAAAGACACTTTTTCCTGTTTATTCTCAAGGGTAGTTATGTATTTCTTTTATAAGAATGACTCGGGAGACCGAAGGACAGTTAGCTAGATTGATGTTTTGTTGCTAGATCTCAAAAGACCGTAATACTCTGTTTTTGAAATACTTTTTCCTTTAATGAAAAAAGCACCGCTTTATTGCAAGATCTGAGGCAATCTTGAGGAGATTTGTATGATAATCCGGTGGTAGAGGGCCCCTACTGCCCGAGAAGCTTTGTGCACATTGTTTAGATAAGTAACTTTAGCCTTGTTGCATTCCTAGCTTAAGCAATTTTCTGAACTTTGTGTTTTATACTCATTTTCTTTGAAAGCTACAGCCAGTCTTATTCTTACAAGTTGTTCCAAAATATCACTAACATTGAATGAGAGATAACTGTAGTATTTTAGGAACTAGTTGTATTTTTCTGAACTTTACGTTTTTGTGCTCAATTACATCAATTGTTACAGCTAGAGTTGTTCTTCCGAATTGTTCCAAAATATCACTAATACTAAACGAGATAGGGCTGTAATATTTTAGAGATTAGTTGCATGATAGTGTAGTTGTAATACTCCGGAGATTAATGGCGCACTAGTTCAGTTTTTGTTCACTATATTTCAAGTTAGATTAATGGCACTCTAGTTCAGTTTCTGTTCACTGTATTTCAAGTTAGGATAATGGCATTCTAGTACAGTTGTGGTCACTGTATTTCAAGTTTGAATGATTGCATTCTAGTTCAAATTTATCCATTGTATTTTTAGTTTTATTAGTCAGTTGTATGCTAGTTTTGTTCCATTAGACTTCAAGGCCTTCATTATTTACAAACTACTCTTGTTATTAATCTCTTCCAACACATCATCATATGGACAGGAATTAGTGATATCAGTTCAAGGCCTTTACTGTTCTGCAATATCTTATAATTTTATGAATAGCCTTTTCCAAAACTATTCCAAAAGATTTCTAACTTTTGAATGAGGCTTAGTAGTGACAATTTGAGTTGTAGAATGGATTAATTTCAGTGTCATAGGTTAATTTAGAGTAGAGTTCCTTAATATGCTACAAATAATCTTTTCCAATTATGTTCCAATAAATTTCTAACCATGGATGAGATTTTTGTGATATTGTAAGTCATTGTTTACTTAGAAGAACCTCATTGCATTAAACTTATCCTTTTCTCAAGATATTTCAACATATTTCTAATGAATGAATGGGACTGAGTTCATGTTATGAGTTACTGAGTTCATGTTATGAGTTATTAAGTTCATGTTATGATTTATTTAGTTCTTGCTGTGAGTTATTTTTCTTGTTAAAGTATTGCATTTTCTGTTCTCAAGTGCCATACATAATTTAGAATAGGTTTTGCTCTGTTTTAGTGTGACCAACAACTTCTCTTTGCCAAAACTTAGTTCTTTTCCTCTTAGAATAAAAACACAAAACCAAAAACATTGGAAAAACACTAAACACAACATAGCGAGAAACAAATACCTAGGCACATATAGTGCACTTCACTTCAACAGTTTACTAGCCCTAGTTGACAATTTATGACCTCAATTTAGGAACACTAAGTTGAGCAGACATCACTCTCACAACTTTTGGTGACCTTATTGAGATGAAATCGTGCATTTTTGGACCTTGAACAATAAAACCTAATGACCTAATTGGACCTTGAATGACCTGACTCCATGTTTGACATAAGATATAGTGAAATTAGCTTTTAAAAGTGTTCTAACGCTTAGAAATACATGAAGGTGGGCGAGAAAATGTGAAATTTTGAGAGAGAGTGAAGTGTTATGACTTGGAATACCATCAGTGAATCAATTTTTTTCATGACCTAATGGAATGATAAAAAATTCCAGAGTGGGACCCCTAAAATGAGTATAAAAACAGTAATTTTGATCATTGATGGTGTAATATTCCAAATCTGGAATTTTCTACAACAATAAGAATATATTAAGATATTCTTAAAGTTGGAGATCATAAAATAGGCTCATATGATGTGTTAAAAAACACATAGCCCTCAACTGAGTGAAACAACAGCAACAGAAGAATGCCTACACCTTCCTAAGTGGGGAAAATGCAAGAATTAGACCCTGGAAACGTTATTTCTAAAGATCTGCGTTATGAATGGGTGAAATAACGCTGGGTTCCCTTAGCATATTCTGTTAGGGTCTCACATACAAAATGGGATAAAAAATAAATCCTTTTTGATATGTTAAACAGACCTCCCGGCTACCTCACAACTTAAAAATAGCCAAATCCCATGACTTAAGTTATGCAGAAAAATATTGAAGCACGTACAACGTTATTTTATGAGGGTTTCTACAGTAACATGGTAAAATAACATGGACCTGGAACTTTATGGAACAATATGCCAAGGAAACAGAGATCTGGCCTCCTTATTGCATTAATAAGCTAACCTGGCAAGGGTTTCATGAAACACATGTACAAGAAAGAGCAGATCTGAATATTCAGCTCAGAAAATGCAGTCTTACTGCAAAATTATAGAAATATAGCTGAATAATACAAAGAGGGATGAGGATCCCTTCCTCTAGCTTTCCGGGAGAAGGGTTGGCCCTTTCCCTAGGAAACTAGCTCAAAAACAAGGGTCTTAAACCTGCTACAACAACTCTGCATAAAATGATGCAGTTCCTTCAAGGGATTGTGCTGTAGGAGATGAGAAACACTTTTTCCTGCTGCAAAGATTTGAAATGTGCTAAAAAATATTCCTAGCTGATTTCTCAAGAGGAGGAAATCACCTTCTACTGAGAAACATACCCGAAAGTGGTGTAAGAACCCTCCACTGCAACACCCTGCAACTCAACAAAATGCTGCTACTGAAATAACTCTGGGACTGAATAATGATGCTTGGCCTTGAGCCTAGATGTGGAGAAATACTGAACACGCTCTCCCAAGAGGCCTCTCAAGGGAAGTGGTGGGATTCCCGCTCGGGAACACCCAGTGCTACCTTGCTAAACAGCAAGGGGAAGCTAAGTCTAAACGGAAAAGATCAATAGATTGAAATACAAAAGCATGAATAACAAAGGACTCCATCCTTTTCATATATAGCAAGTGAACCTTTCCTCATTGGGCCCCATTCACATGTGCCATCAAGCTCATGCAAGTTGTCCTCCACAAAAACTGCGCTGTCCAAAGGAGATTCAATGTATCTAGACAACTTAGTTGATTTGGTCAAAGTTAACTGAATCGTCATGATCCCATCTCTGTTCACACCCAAGGGTGCTCAATTTAGCTGCTTATTCTTACCCCTTTTCACATTAGGGTGTTATTGATCCTTCTAAAGAGGTTAATGGGCCTCCCTACCCATTTATTCACCTACCTAGTGATGAAACAACTCTAATATTTCATTTAGCTTGAAGGCTCAAAATTTGGAATATTACAGTCCTCCCCTCCAAAATATTGCTTTTCCTCAAGAAATTATACAATGAGAGCAAAAATCCTCCCCTCCTCTTCTTGTGGCCTCCTCATCAAAAGTCTCCACCACTGCTCAAAATGATCTGCTACCAATCTATCCTCCAGTGTTTCTTTCCAAGCATGAAAAACCATATGGCTCACATCATAGAAAGGTGGAAGATGTAAGTGGAAACCTCCCTACTGTCCAATGGCCTCCTTAAGGTAGGAGTGATGATGAACATGGGGAATATTATTCCCAATGAGTGACTCCCACACCCATGCTATCATCCAAATGAAATGAGCCAATCTAGTTAGCTCAAAAAGATCCTTAACCCCCGGTTCATACAATGTGTTGGGGCTGCATGGAGAGATTGGATCCTCCCAACCAAGTGGTTTATCTCTCCATCTATGATAAGTGTGGGGCTGCTGCTGATCTTGGGCTGAAATATCATGACCTCCAAGAGTGGCCCAAGCTACCCCATCAAACAAATAAACCATGAAGTGCCTCCTCCAAAAACTCAAACTCTCCAAATGGCTTCTCCCATATGAAGAAGAGAGATGTGATTTGGCAATCATGGGCTGCCCATTGCTCCTCCGGAAAAGTCCATCATGAAAATTAGGGAGAATCATCCTCCCAATGGGCATATTCAACTCATATCCCACTCTCCAATCAAAGCTTCCCATGATCATAGAGATATCAGCAACACATGGAAGAAAAAACCAATAGAAACAAGTTGTCTTATGACAACTGGAAAGTGGATCAAGGTCACATACAAGGAACTAGCGCAGTGCATTCCTTCCCTGCATCAAATCAAACAAAAACAAGTGCTTTTCCAGCCACTTGTTTTCTGCCACAATCATTCTACAAAATATAAACATGAAAGTACAAAAGGGTGTCAATGGTGCACACCAAGAATCATGTGGATTTTCCCACAAACTACCAATGATATAGCCAATCTCAATGCTATAAAGGGCTTCAAGTACATCATTATACAATATGCAAGAAGGAATAATCCTCCTTGGTACAATATGCTGCTCATATAAAGACAAGAAATACAAAAAATAAGGTGAGATTGCACATTCTCCATTATGTACTGGAGGACTTGAGCTGAAATGGCTCAACTGAAAATGCTCCCTTATTTCCAATGAGTAGGAAGGTGGCTGTGACATACTCTCCACATCATCCGGGCTATGCATCTCTCCATATGCTGAAATATTTCTTGCTGAATTCCCTCCCAAATGAACTCCTCTGCCAAGGCAAGATATGTATCAAAATGCATGGAAAAGAAGTCCTCATGTGCTACATGCAGCAGCTTCTCCTTGAGCTTAGAAGCTCCAGTCAAGAAGACTCTGCCATAAGAATAGATGACCATATTATCCACCATATATCTTTCATCTCCATCATGGTCATCAAGAATCATGCATGCAGCAAGATCCTTGGAGTACTCTACCAAGAGTTGAGACCTCCAATAAGGATCAATCCTCCTAAGGGACAACGCTGGTGATCTGCAATGTGAAGTTCTACATATGATTTTGTCCTTTCCTTTGACATCCCTCATGCCAAAGTCATCCTCCAGATTGCTGCCATGCCCATCATGCAGCTGCTCATGCCAAAAAAGAAGAAGCGACCTTTGGAAGTTGGCCTCCCATGGAAAGCTCTCCTCTGAAAGGAATCTCCCGATCTTGGCAAAAGAAAGCATGAGTGGCCTCCATCTACTCTAATGTATGGAGGATTCCTTCCTCAAAGGAAGTACCCTCCATTTCTCCAAATCCATGGAGCATCTCCCTTGCACCATGAAGGTGCCATCCTCCATGACTGTAGCAACCTATGTTAGCGCGGTATAGGTAGTGAGAGTGGGTGGTGCTGAAAATGGGAGGATGTCCTCCTCCTCCTTGAGTTTATCCCAAACTCTCTGTGCTGCACTGGACTCCTCCAATGTTTTCACCTCCCCAGAATCCAAGAGTGGTGAATCAAATGGCAATATTTCTCTTACCAAATCCAAGTCTAGTGGCCTCCCCGGTGGAATGCCTCCATGTAGTGAGACATCTATGGCAAGAGAAGAATGTACATATGGTTGGGCAACCTTTCCCTTGCCCTCACAGGGAAAACCAATCTGTCTCTTCCTTGCATTAGCTTTCTGAAATAGAGAAGGGTGTGTGCCTCTCATCAAGTGATGTTGCTCTTCCTCCCTACCTCCTCCTTCCAGCTGCAATGCTGCACAATCATGTTGTTCATTGATTGTGCTGGGACCTCTATGTATGATATCTTAGGGAACTTCTTGCAATGACACAATAAACCCTCCTGTTGGAGCATGGGATCCTCCTCCCTCTACATGAGGCACTAGATATGCTCTAGATGTGATAGCGTTGTAACCTCCCTCCTTCTCTTCATCTTCAATATGAATAGGAGGTAATTGCTCAATAAGAGGATCCTCCTTTGCAAAAAAACCCTTCATGCCATTTTGTCCAAGGTTGTGAAACAGAGATATTGCCTTCAGCAAGGTATCATGCAAGATTTGATCTCCTCCAATAGGTTCCTGAAGTGGTTTTGAGTTTGCAGGTTCTCCCAACTTATGCAAAAGTTTCATCAGTTTGATTGTTTCATGTTTTGCATCAAATATTTCAACCAATATTTTAGTGAAATTTGAAAAAGAAGAAGTATTAATTTTTTTTAATAAAAATGACTCAAACATCCACCAAGCATAGGCATTACCTTTAAAGTGCAGCACTGCAACTCTGATGGTTTCTTCTTCAGAAACTGGGTGCTGCTGCAGATAAGTACACAACTCCTCCACCCAAGCTTTGGCTGAGCAAGTTGGGGATCCATCAAAGGTAGATAGAGAAAATCTATCCATGTCATGTATCTAGCTCCTCTCCACCTTGATCTTGTAGAACTCTTTGAAAGTAATATGATCTCTAAGCTTCTGAGTTTGAGATTCATATTCTTGCAGAAAATTACTAAGAGTTCCCTTCTCCCGCATTTATCCTCCTTTCATATTTCTCATAGAAACCCTAAGAATTTGACTGCGCTGTGCATAATAGGGTGTAGCTGCATGCTCACACCTATCATGTACCAATCTAGATCTGGCTCTAGATCCCAACTCATCAGGAGATTCCATTTCTCCTCTCATATTCTTAAGATTTTCATTGATGCACTGCACAGATTTTGAAAGAATCTTTGTAAGATTATCTTCCCTCTTTCCTTAATATGATGGAGTCTTCTTTCTGTTCATCTCTCCTTCTCTGAATAGCTGCATCGATGAGTTCCATAGGCTGAGCCAATATTGAAGCTCTGATACCACTGTAATATTCCAAATCTGGAATTTTCTACAACAATCAGAATATCTTAAGATATTATTGAATTTGGAGATCAGAAAATAGGCTCATATGATGTGTTAAAAAACACATAGCCCTCAAATGAGTGAAACAATAACAACATAAGAATGCCTACACCTTCCCAAGTGGGGAAAATGCAAGAATTAGACCCTAGAAATGTTATTTCTGAAGATCTGTGTTGTTACTGGGTGAAATAACACTGGTTTCCCTTAGCATATGTTGTTAGGGTCTCACATACAAAAGGGGATCAGAAATAAATCCCTTTTGATATGTTAAACAAACCTCCCGGCTACCTCACAACTTAAAAATAACCAAATCCCATGACTTAAGTTATGAAGAAAAATACTGAAGCATGTACAATGTTATTTTATGAGGGTTTCTGCAGTAACATGGTAAAATAACATGGACCTAGAACTTTATGGAACAATATGCCAAGGAAACAGACTGTTGGAAATGTTGTCATTGATGGCAAAGAAGCACAAAGGAGCAGCACCTGAACTAGCAATAAGGCAAAGGAGATGAAAAAGGAGGAGCACTTGAAACATCAGCTAAGGAGCAGAGAAAGCGTAAGAGGTTGAGTAGCAGAAGCAGCAAAAAGAAGAAAAAGGAGGCAGCGCTGAATCACAGACAGGCAAAGGAGGCAGCGCTGAAACAAAGACAGAAAAAGGAAGCAGTGAATACAATGGAGGCAACAAATGAAGGCAGAGGAAGCGAATATAACAGAGGCAGAGTCGTTATCACTGCAGCAGAGGCAGAGGCAGAGTGGGAAGAGAGGGTGAGGGCACAAGAGCCGTTATAAAATTCCAGGAATCGCACTCTCCAACCGGCATTATACATATAACTTATACAAACATTATTTCGAGAATCGCTTCACTCCAGCGGCAAAATATATAAACATATATATCAGTTATATGCAAGCAGAGCACATATAACATATACAAACATAATTCCGGGAATCGCTTCACTCCAGCGGCAAAATATATATATATATAAGTTATATACAAGCGGAGCGCTTTATATCTATATAAACAAAGGTCAAAGCATAAATATATACAAAAGGAGCGATTTATTATAAGTTTCATATTATTAATCCCGAAAACAAAAGAACCAAAGGTCCAAGGCATATATATTATGGAGCGCATAAAATAAAGTTTTATAAGGTGGGACCCCTCCCCAATCGGATCGGAAATGTGAAGAGTCCAAAGGTGGAAGCGCATTGCAATTACCGATTGGCGATTTCCGATTGAATCGCAATCGGAGCACATTGGAGCTGCAATAGTTGAGTGATATCAATTCAGGCGATTGGTGATTTCCGATTGAATCGCAATCGAAGCACATTGGAGCTACAATAGTTGAGTGATATCAATTCAGGCGATTGGCGATTTCCGATTGAATCGAAATCGGAGCACATTGGAGCTGCAATAGTTGAGTGATATCAATTCAGGCGATTGGCGATATCCGACTGAATCGGATTAGACTGTGGAACAATTAACCGGTTTGGCATTCAAACATTGCGATTTGCGATCACCGATTTGCATTGGAATCGGAGCAGAAGCGATAAATAGCATTCGGAGAAGACTCATTGCATCGGGAAGTGTGTTAAGTGGGCCCAAAAGGAGTTCTTATATGTTTAATATGTCTTCACTATATTACACTGAGAATTGATTTAAAAAGGAAGTGTGTATGTATGCCGAGAGTTGAAATTACTTATTTGTATATATGAAAGGGCGTTGTTATATGTATATATATTACATTGTTGCGGTTGTATTAAAACATGCCGCGTGGTCTGTAGACCCACGGGTCTCAGCTTAACGGGAGGGCGATTATTAATATACAACGACTGTAATATATGTTCGTTCCGCTTGTGGAGCTTCCACATCAACAAGACACTAATGGCATAAAAGGGATTGGAGTTCCTCCAGATTACAGTCAACAGATATAAAAGCACAATTACACGTATGCAGCAGTTACACCACAGCAGAGAACAGAAGAGCAAACAGAGCTGAAAAGAGAAAAAACACAGTCACAGAAAAGACAAAGACAGAGTCAGAGAAAAGACAAATGCGCAGCAAGCCAAGAGACAAAACGAGTGAGCTGGAGTTCTCATTTAAATTTGAATGTAAATGTTTTATTTAAATTTATATTGTTGTGATGCATTGGAAAGTCTCCCGAAGAGAGAAAATATCCCACTGTAATATTAAAATAAGCACCTACAGTTACATTTTTCTGAGTAAGCTGAAAAGAGATGAGAAGGTAGAAGGCAAAGAGACATGACTTTCCATTTCGAATTCCCAGTAGAATACAAATAGTCATGAAGCTATCTTGTATAAAAGGGGGTAATATCCAAGAGGAGAGGTTGATGAAAATAGAATGAGAAGAGGAGAGAGTGTGCAGCAGAATTGAAGATAGTTGAAGAAAATAAGCAAGTTGCAAGAAGAATGTGAATAAGGAGGAGCTGAGCAAAGAAGAAGAAGGGGCTGAGCAGAGATGATGCAGGTCTGATATAAGAGTTGATGAACATCAGAGAAGAAGGTACAGAACAGAGCTGATATCCAAGGTAAATCAGCAAGTGTTTTTCTTTTGAAAGAGTAAGGAAGTTGGAGCTTCCCTATCAAGTTGTAGCTTGATAGATGTCAGTTGTAGCTGACTGAGGTAGGAGCCTCCTGTAGGTTGGTGCCCGCAGAAAATAGATGGGAGTTGGTGCTTCCACATCAAGTTGTAGCTTGATAAAATGTCAGTTGTAGCTGACTGAGGTTGGAGCCTCCTGTAGGTTGGTGACTGCAGAAAACTGAAGGGAGTTGGTGCTTCCTTGCAAGTTGTAGCTTGCAGAATTGAGGTAGGAGCCTCCTGTAGGTTGGTGCCTGCAGAAAAACAGTGGTGAGAGGGAGTTTGAGCTTGCCTTTGCATCACAACAATAATAAGATGTGGTTTTCTCCCTTTATGGGTTTCCACTTATATTTGGTGTCTCTGTGCATGATGTTTATGTGTTGATGTGGTTTATCTCATCTGCTTAATACTTGCTGCTCTCATATTCAATCTGCTATTACATTAACAAATCTGTTTGATAGTAATACTTGTTGCTCACAAATTAAGATTGCTCACATATTAAGTTGACCATGAAATGAAGGTGTAAATAAGATTTAAAAGAAAAGTATTAAAAGTCCATGTATGTGTTAAACTGATTCACCCCCCCCTCTCAGTTTAACTAAGGGTTCAACAATTGGTATCGGAGCAAGTTCCTTTGGTGTAAGCTTAATAGCTTGAAGGAGATCTGGTTGAGTCATGGACTATCAAAATGTACCTGTGCTAAATACAACTAACTTTCCTGAATGGAGAGATAAGGTTAAGACAGGATTTATGGCTAATGATCCAGAGGTATGGAAGCTTGTTTGTGATGGTTACTGCACAGACTCACCCACTGTGAAAGAACAACAGAGTAATGCTAAGGCAAAATGTGTGATATATGACAATCTTCATAACAAGGACCTTGAGTTGATAATGGATTTAACCTCTGCAAAAGAAATCTGGGATAGACTGCACTTCATACATGGAGTAGACACTAAGGATTGCACTGACAAGAAGGATAAGAGAATTAAGAAAAAGAGAAATTCATGTCAAAAAGAAGATTCTCAATCAAATGAAGTACCTGCTAGTGTGAATGGTAGTAAGAACCATGAAGAAATTGCAGCTGAAGAAAGGGCCAAATTTGACACTGCTTTGATTGAAATAGAAAGATTGAAGAATGAAAACAAAGACCTTAAGACAGTGATGCAAATATGTGATGAGAGAGAATTTGAAGATAAGAAAGAAATTGTTGGCCTGAAGACACACCTTGAAGAAGCAAGAAAGATAGAAGACACTCTGCTGCAACAAATGAGAAAGAAAAGTCAGGAATGTGAAAGATTGGAAGAAGAAGTGATGAGCCTAAGAAATAACTTAGAAAAAGCCCAAAGAGAACTACTAATGAATACACCTCTAATGAAAAGCTCTAGACAGTTGGACCAAATTCTCAATGCTCAAAGACCACCTCACATAAAGGTTGGGATAGGATATGAAGGGGAAACCAGCAAGTCCAAGATTGAAGATAAAAGGAATGTCATTTTTGTAAAGGCAGCAAAGGAAGATGAAGCAGCTCAGAAGATTCCCACTGAAGAAGAAGCCAGCAAGAACAAGATTTGTAAAGAAACAAACATAACCAAGCAACAACATGAGAAGACAAAGAATGAAGGGATGAAACAATCGGCTACTAAAGGCTCACATGCTCCTAAGGATGAAGTGAATAAATTTGGAAGTTGTCAAAGGAGGTTCTTTCCTCCTATGAAAAATAGCACATGTTTCTCTTGTCATAAACCAAGACATAATGCAGCACAATGTAAGAGAAGGTCTATCAACTCCAACCAGCAAAAGATGCAGCAAAAGAGAAGAACCCCTCAAGCAAGCAAAGGGAAAAGACAATCTTCCACCAGGTATACAAATCATTTCCATGGCTACTATTATGCATGCAATGAATTTGGACATAAATATGTTGATTGTAAATTATGTTCAAAAAGGGGAATGAAATATTATACATCAGCTCAAATGCACCTTGGTCAAATAAGATGTTATGTATGCCCCAAGCATGGTCACAAAGCTAAAGACTGTAAACTGCCATATATATTAAAGAACTCCAGACAGATGATGAAATCCAATCCAATCAAACAAAACTATGAATCAGAAAGGAGTGCAGACATTATGATGAACCCCAATAGATTATGGAAAGAAAAGAGAAAAGGGGAGCCTATCATCTCAATAACATAACAAATCCGCCATAGTCTCAGGGGGAGCTGCTCTAGGAAGCAAAGCAAAAATCCATCTAGTGAAAAATATGAAGCAACATCCCAGGGGGAGAGCAGTTCATATATATACACCATGAAAGCAGTCTAAAAAGAGCTCCTTGGAATAAGAACAGCTATAAGATCAATAATGCACAGGACAATTTTCTCCAACAAAGAACTATAGAGGAAGAAGAACACCTGAAGCACACAATAGCCAACAGGTTGATGGATGGAGAGAAAGCAGCAAGAAGCCTTGGGATTAGAGGAAACATTAGCAACGAACATGTTAGCTAAGAATACTTCAGCACATTAAAGTGATGATCACACTGTACCTCTTACTGCTAGAATTAACAATGAATCACATTAATAAGGATGAGTACCTATCATCAGTTCATCACATCTTTCAAAAGGTCACCTTGGAGGAATGTAGTTAAGTGAGTAATAAATATTTGAGAAATCAGCGTGTGAAGATTCATAGAAAAGAAATTGAAGATGTATTTTTGAAGATTTGTATGTTAGAACAATTGAATTGAATATAAAGCAGCAATGATTCTAGAACAGTTTTAGAAAGGTACATGCAATGGCTTTCCTTGGAACCAAATGATAGAAAAAGAAGAATGTTAAATAATTACAAGATCAGATTGAGGATATTAATGACTATTAACGTGAACAACCGAAAGTTCAATAGTATGGAATTATGAAGGTGATCTTAACTATGGGTTTATGTGCAAACTGAAGTGAAATCTCTGCATATCTTATCAAAGTAATATCAATTGGTACTTGGTACAAGCAACATGCCTATAGAACATAATATCCAGTGTTATCAGTGAAGCAGCAGCATGGTTCAGGTCCTCAGGATCAAAGGATTATGGCAAAAGAACCTCAATGTAATATTCCCAGTATTATCTGCATTCTAATAGAACAGTCAAAGTATCTGAAGAATAAAGGACTAGTTGTGATTACCATCTGAAGCTCAACACAAAGGATTTGCAGGTAATCCAACTTTAAAGAGAGATTGAAATACATACCCCCTTATGTCATAAATAAAAGTGCATGGTTGATAAGTGAGATCGACCAATACATTGAATGCATCCTACCTCAAGGTTTTGTTTTGAAAGTTCATTATGCAAGCAGTAAAGGCATTTGATCTCTTAGATCAAATTCTAGTTAATTCATTGATCACATCAGTAACAAAGACCTGCAGCTATTAAGTGTAATATCATCATCAGCTTCCTAGCTCATATCATCACCAACAGGCAAGAAAAGTGAATCACAGTTATAGAAGATATATTGGCATCATCACAACGGAATAGATTTTGACTACAGATGTCTATTGCATAAGAAGACATATTCCATCTGCAATCTTCCTCAATAGAAATATATTGGCACACTACATCAGATATATACCAAAGTATAGTTGAAGCAAGCCTGATATGTCACTCGGAGCATTCACAATATTTAAGTCTTGATCCAATGATGCATCTCTTATTATACAAGTCTAATTATAGCTGTCATTACTTTGGAATGATATCGACTTAATGTGTATATACAAGTTAAAATATTCTCAAAAGTGTTCTCTCAACAAATATTGTACACCCGTATAGAGCAGCATGGTACAAAGTCAGAAGAAGAATGCCTAAACACATCTCAGAGAGAGAAAATGAAAAGATAGAATCTACACTAAGAAATGTGCAACCCTTTGCCATTGATGTCAAAGGGGGAGGAAAAGCAGGTAATATAAGAAAGGGTCTTCTAAAAGAAGCTAGACAGAGGAAGACTTGGAGGAAGCATTGGATTATTGGTGGATGTGTTGCCATCAATGCCAAAGGGGGAGACTGTTGGAAATGTTGTCATTGATGGCAAAGAAGCACAAAGGAGCAGCACCTGAACTAGCAATAAGGCAAAGGAGATGACAAAGGAGGAGCACTTGAAACATTAGCCAAGGAGCAGAGAAAGCATAAGAGGTTGAGTAGCAGAAGCAGCAAAAAGAAGAAAAAGGAGGCAGCGCTGAATCATAGACAGGCAAAGGAGGCAGCGCTGAAACAAAGACAGAAAAAGGAAGCAGTGAATACAATGGAGGCAGCAAATGAAGGCAGAGGAAGAGAATATAACAGAGGCAGAGTCGTTATCACTGCAGCAGAGGCAGAGCGACAAGAGCAGCAGAGGCAGAGGCAGAAGCAGAGCCGTTATAAAATTCCAGGAATCGCACTCTCCAACCGACATTATACATATAACTTATACAAACATTATTCCGGGAATCGCTTCACTCCAGCGGCAAAATATATAAACATATATATCAGTTATATGCAAGCGGAGCACATATAACATATACAAACATAATTCCGGGAATCGCTTCACTCCAGCGGCAAAATATATATATATAACAGTTATATACAAGCGGAGCACTTTATATCTATATAAACAAAGGTCAAAGCATAAATATATACAAAAGGAGCGCTTTATTATAAGTTTCATATTATTAATCCCGAAAACAAAAGAACCAAAGGTCCAAGGCATATATATTATGGAGCGCATAAAACAAAGTTTTATAAGGTGGGACCCCTCCCCAATCGGATCGGAAATGTGAAGATTCCAAAGGTGGAAGCACATTGCAATTACCGATTGGCGATTTCCGATTGAATCGCAATCGGAGCACATTGGAGCTGCAATAGTTGAGTGATATCAATTCAGGCGATTGGCGATTTCCGATTGAATCACAATCGAAGCACATTGGAGCTACAATAGTTGAGTGATATCAATTCAGGCGATTGGTGATTTCCGATTGAATCGAAATCGGAGCACATTGGAGCTGCAATAGTTGAGTGATATCAATTCAGGCGATTGGCGATATCCGATTGAATCGGATCGGACTGTGGAACAATTAACCGGTTTGGCATTCAAACATTGCGATTTGCGATCGCCGATTTGCATCAGAATCGGAGCAGAAGCGATAAATAGCATTTGGAGAAGACTCATTGCATCGGGAAGTGTGTTAAGTGGGCCCAAAAGGAGTTCTTATATGTTTAATATGTCTTCACTATATTACGCTGAGAATTGATTTAAAAAGGAAGTGTGTATGTATGCCGAGAGTTGAAATTACTTATTTGTATATATGAAAGGGCGCTATTATATGTATATATATTACATTGTTGCGGTTGTATTAAAACATGCCGCGTGGTCTGTAGACCCACGGGCCTCAGCTTAACGGGAGGGCGATTATTAATGTAATACAATTGTAATATATGTATGTTCCGGCCTGCGGAACCTGCCACATCAACAAGACACTAATGGCATAAAAGGGATTGAAGTTCCTCCAGATTACAGTCAGCAGATATAAAAGCACAATTACACGTATGCAGCAGTTACACCACAGCAGAGAACAGAAGAGCAAACAGAGCTGAAAAGAGATAAAACACAGTCACAGAAAAGACAAAGACAGAGTCAGAGAAAAGACAAATGCGCAGCAAGCCAAGAGACAAAACGAGTGAGTTGGAGTTCTCATTTAAATTTGAATGTAAATGTTTTATTTAAATTTATATTGTTGTGATGCATTGGCAAGTCTCCCGAAGAGAGCAAATATCCCACTGTAATATTAAAATAATCACCTACAGTTACATTTTTCTGAGTAAGCTGAAAAGAGATGAGAAGGCAGAAGGCAAAGAGACATGACTGTCCATTTCGAATTCCCAGTAGAATACAAATAGTCATGAAGCTATCTTGTATAAAAGGGGGTAATATCCAAGAGGAGAGGTTGATGAAAATAGAATGAGAAGAGGAGAGAGTGTGCAGCAGAATTGAAGATAGTTGAAGAAAATAAGCAAGTTGCAAGAAGAATGTGAATAAGGAGGAGCTGAGCAAAGAAGAAGAAGGGGATGAGCAGAGATGATGCAGGTCTGATATAAGAGTTGATGAACAGCAGAGAAGAAGGTACAAAACAGAGCTGATATCCAAGGTAAATCAGCAAGTGTTTTTCTTTTGAAAGAGTAAGGAAGTTGGAGCTTCCTATCAAGTTGTAGCTTGATAGATGTCAGTTGTAGCTGACTGAGGTAGGAGCCTCCTGTAGTTTGGTGCCTGCAGAAAATAGATGGGAGTTGGTGCTTCCACATCAAGTTGTAGCTTGATAAAATGTCAGTTGTAGCTGACTGAGGTTGGAGCCTCCTGTGGGTTGGTGCCTGCAGAAAATTGATGGGAGTTGGAGCTTCCTTGCAAGTTGTAGCTTGTAGAATTGAGGTAGGAGCCTCCTGTAGGTTGGTGCCTACAGAAAATCAGTGGTGAGAGGGAGTTGGAGCTTGCCTTTGCATCACAACAATAATAAGATGTGGTTTTCTTCCTTTATGGGTTTCCACTTATATCTGGTGTCTCTGTGCATGATGTTTATGTGTTGATGTGGTTTATCTCATCTGCTTAATACTTGCTGCTCTCATATTCAATCTGCTATTACATTAACAAATTTGTTTGATAGTAATACTTGCTGCTCACAGATTAAGATTGCTCACATATTAAGTTGACCATGAAATGAAGGTGTAAATAAGATTTAAAAGAAAAGTATTAAAAGTCCATGTATGTGTTAAACTGATTCACCCCCCCCCCTCTCAGTTTAACTAAGGGTTCAACACAGAGATCTGGCCTCCTTATTGCATTAATAAGCTAACCCGACAAGGGTTTCATGAAACACATGTACAAGAAAGAGTAGATCTGAATATTCAGCTCAGAAAATGTAGTCTTACTACAAAATTATAGAAATATAGCTGAATAATACAAAGAGGGATGAGGATCCCTTCCTCTGGCTTTCCGGGAGAAGGGTTGGCCCTTTCCCTAGGAAACTAGCTCAAAAACAAGGGTCTTAACCCTGCTGCAGCAACTCTGCATAAAATGATGCAGTTCCTTCAAAGGACTGTGCTGTAGGAGATGAGAACCACTTTGGCCTACTACCAAGATCTGAAATGTGCTCAACAATCTTCCTAGCTAATTTCTCAAGAGTAGGAAAGCACCTTCTACTGAGAAGCAGACTCGGAAGTGGTATAAGAACCCTCCACTGCAACACCCTGCAACTCAGCAATATTCTGCTGTAGAAATAATGTTGAGACTGAAGAATGATGTTTGGCCTTGAGCCTAGATGTGGAGCAATACTGAACAAGCTCTCCCAAGAGGCCTCTCAAGGGAAGAGGTGGGATTCCCGCTCGGGAACACCCAGTGCTACCTTGCTAAACAACAAGGGGAAGCCAAGTCTCAATAGACAAGATCAATAGATCGAAATACAAAAGCATGAATAACAAAGGCCTCCATCCTCTTCATATATAGCAAGTGAACCTTTCCTCATTGGGCTCCATTCACATGTGCCATCAAGCTCATGCAAGTTGTCCTCCACCAAAACTGCATTGTCCAAAGGAGATTCAATGTATCTAGACAACTTAGTTGACTTGGTCAAATTTGACTGAATCAACATGATCCCATCTCTGTTCACACCCAAGGGTGCTCAATTTAGCAGATTATTCTTACCCCTTTTCACATTAGGGTGTTATTGATCCTTCTAAAGAGGTTAATGGGCCTCCCTACCCATTTATTCACCTACCTAGTGATGAAACAACTCTAATATTCCATTTAGCTTGAAGGCTAAAAATTTGGAATATTACAGATGGAAGAATGCATATTCTGACACTAACATCAGCCTTATTGGGGATGGAATCTCCTTGGAGGTGTCAAGAACACCATAGACCAAGTGCCTAACCATTGGGCCAATACAATAAAAAAAACATCAAACTGAAATGCATGACTAAACACTGACAACTCAATGACACAAAATCACTTTGAAACTGACTGAAATTGACTTCGAACAATGACTCAAAACTTAACTTAATTTTTATAAAAACTTAACTTGAAATGGTAGAAACTCAATGAAGCTCCATGGCCTTCACTTCGAGCTCCAAACTCCAATGCTTTTCCACTTCACACTTGCAGGAATATCAAATTGATATATACAATGAGGATGAATTTTTTTTCATAATTTCAGATCAAAAAAAGATAGTGCTTCAGGAGCCTACCATTAACTGGCCCTCCTAAGCAACTTTTCCCATTAATTTCTTCCAAGAGATATGCATTTTGTCCACGAGAAGCTGCAATCTTAAAAGAACCTTTCCATAAATTATCAAACTTCCCATGTGTTACACTGAAATTTGTCACCATGACATTTTAGTACTCCCTTAGAACTCTACAACATCAAAGTTCCTAAAGTAAAGCCTTGAAATTAAGAGAAAATATCATAAAAGTCTTAAAAACACTTGTACCACACTTTCTCTTAACATTGCCTGCGGTGCCGCACTTTCTTGCTCTAAATCATGCGGAGCTAAATGAATTTTTTATTTATTAAAAGTGCGGACCCCTGTAAAAGGTAAAACGAAGGCTGAAAGTAACATTTAGAAGCCCAACAGTCAAATCTAGAAGCTTCTAGAAGCAATTATCCGGTCGAAGGTTCACTCTATCATGTATGTTCATTCCTCCATTATGGGAGCCTAACCCTTAATTTATGGAGCCCAATCCCTTCAAAAGAGCATTCTATCCCTTCTTAATGGGAACCATAACCTCCTTTCTTTTCCTATAAATTGAAGCCATAGTGCAGCTTCAAAGGTGAGATAGAGTTGAGAGTTAGTGAGTTAGACTTGGAGAATTTTTGAGGAGAAATGCTGTGAAAACTCAGACTCTCATAGATGATCATTATATGGGAATGATTACACACCCATGTGCTTTTAGCTGAGAGAGTGCAAGGCTTGTCAGACCAAAGGAAACACCTGTTCCAGACCCCAGGAAGGCCTGTATGACATCAAGGCAGACACAGTTATCCTTGATGATGACTTTCTTCAAGCCACTGGAAAGAAGATCAGCGTTGGACTACAAGTAGGTTTCTAAAACCCTGTTATAATTAATTCCATGTCAAACAATATGTAGAGAAAATAGTTTTTATTTGTCTGTTTGTTGCTAGCTATCCGTAGGACACTTGGGAGGTCTATGTTGTCCGCAAGAATGAATTATCCGTCCAACAAAATGGCGACTCCACTGGGGAATGGATCTTGAACTTTGATTTCTTTTATTTTTGACCTGTGAATTTATTTTTTCTAATTTTGATTGATTTATACTGGCTTGGGTAGTTTATCCCTGTAGAATCCCTGAGAAATGATTTAGATTTTTTTTATTTTTTCTTTAGTTTTCTTGTGTCTGCTCTTTTCTATTATAGACAATGCGGGCAGCTCCGCACTTTTCTTGTACTCACGGTGCGGGACCACACTGGTTTGCACTAAATCCTGCGGACCTTGTGAAATTTTTTGGAAAATATTAAAATCCTCTTTTCTGGATTAGTTTGTTAGATTCTCAGTGAATACCCAAACTTGTATCTTCTGTCAGGAAGCTTTGGTTAAGAGTTTATTTCAGCATTTTTAGTTTTGAATGATTTTATGAAAGATCTACATGTTATAATGATTTTTTCTTTGTCTTTATCTTGCTTAAAGATTAGAAACCTTGGTATACCTTTAGATCACTGGTATTTCCTTGCTTTCTTGCTAAGTCTGACATCATAGCAGAAATTATTTTATGAGATTTAGATCCCATTTTTGTCATTTGCAAATCTTTAAAAAAAAATTGTTGATAAGTTTGGAATTTCACTTAAAAAACCAAAATTGGATGTTTTTTGAGTTCTTGCTGATCCAAGCAAAGAATTTCTTAGTTAGATAACAAGCTAAGCAAGACATCCTCAAAATATTTGAAGTTTTAATTCAGATTTAGTCTTTATAATTTTTAGATCTCAAAATTAGTGTTTTTAGCTTTGAGTGTTATTTCTAGAAATTGTAGTGTTCTTTTGAAGAAAAATTTCCTTTGTAGTTTCGATCTTGAATAAAAGGGATTTCTTATTGAGCAATAGATCATTCTGATTTCTCATTGAAATTAGATTTCTTTTCATTTATTCTTGTTTGAAGGAAAGATTTGTTTTTAAAAATATTGCATTTCTCAACTCTTCCTTTAGATAAGAATTCATTGAAAGAAAACGGATTGTTTCTCATAATAGATGCATTTTAGTGTGTTTTGAGTCAGGTCACTACATATCATCAGTTTCACTTTTGCACCTATTGTCCTAAGAAACAGCCTTTTAAAATCTACGTTTAAATTAAAATCAATCTAGTAATTTTTATATTTCTAGGGCTCTTTTCACCAATATAGCTTAGGCTAGTGTCTTGGAGTAGGAAGTAATTAACTCTCCAAGACAATTAAAACAAACAAGTAGTTGATCTTGCGGTAGGAAAAAAATCCAATTGTCGCTTGTATGATTTGGGAAGCTCCTCTTAAAGGATTCAAGCACGAGGTCATATCTGAACCAGTGGGATAATAAATTCTATCTCATTGGGAACGATAGCAGACGTGCACGTATTAACAATGGTAAACCTCAGATAGACCATTGTCGAGGAGCCTGGGGTCACTTGTCGGTATACCATGGATTATGTTAAGGAGCCTTCAAGGGGATTGAGATTTGTTACTCTGCCCTTGTGCGTATGTCGGATCGTAGACTGTTCCCCCAGGTATATTAGTTCTTGTTGGTAACCATAGTGACCATAATCTTTACGGTTTTTTCCTAAGGTGACGGTGGAGGAAAGATCCTACTGGTTATCTTCAATCGAGATGGTTTAAGTGGAGAAACTTGCACCGATATGTTTCATTAAGCAGGTTTTCAGGGTAACTATTCCAACCGCCCTTTCTACATTAAATACTACGATGTTGGATTTCATCACCAACTAGTGTTTTTAAGTGTGGGAAGTTACTATTTGTGTGTGGTTTGATCTCCTAGATTTTTAGGCGTGTGATTCATTTGTTTGTTTCCTTAGCGACTCTAGGAGTTTTCATTGAAATTTTCTTTGATTGCGTGTGATTAATAATTTTTAATCGTGGCTAAATTACCAAGACAATCACGTAGACTCCAGGGGAAGCCCCCTGAGTATACACCAAGCCAACTTGAAGGGCTACGAGCTCTAGTATCGCCTAGTGACAGTAGAATTAGATCAACAGAAATAGGAGAGTCATCTATAGTTATTCATCTTGATTATCAATCACAAACAACATAGCATATTCAAGAGCCAATTTTAATTTCCAAAGTTACTGGTATTATTTCTCCTTCTAGTGAATTAGTTGAAGAACCTAAAATTTCTGAGCTTGACACTAAACTTGCCGTATTGGAACCATATTCAGGATTTGTTACTCTGACTTCTAGTGATCCTGGTTCACCTAGGGTAAGACATTGCATTACTAAAAATATTCCTTTTGACCTCATATCTATTGAAGAACTTGTTGGTCCAAACGAAGACGTAACTCTTCCCGAAACCCAAGAAGCTTTGAATCTTAGGGAGTGTGAATCAATATTCTACAGTCCTTTTAGAACTGACGCTTGGTATTTATCATTGACATATTTTTTAGAAAACCCAGGTCTTAGTTATTCACCACCCTGAATTCCTTTTCATCCTACAACAAGAGGTTATTATCCTTCATCAAATATGTCAAGTGAGTCATCTATGTTTTCCCAATCTCCAGAAACATTTTTATACGGTGGTCCTTTTGTTCCTTCGGGGTACCAGTCACTCTCTGGTACTTTCTCAGGAGAAACTCCTCGACAAACTGAACAAGTGTTATCATTTGGTACAAATGGAACTAAAACTGAAACTTTGAATGCGGAGCAAATTTTTATGATGTCTGGTAATATTCCAAATCCTCAACCTCAAGGTAGTCAATTACCGCCTGGGGGGCAACCTCAAGGTAGTCAGTTATCACCTGGAGGGCAACCTCAAGGTAATTTTTTACCAGGAAAAACTGTAGGACAATATTATTTACCTAGAGAACAACCTCAAGGATAGTACATACCCCAAGGTCAACCCCAGACTCAGTATATTCCTCAGGGTCCTTATCAACCCCAGATTCAGTACATGCCTCAAGGTTATCAACTTCAAGGTCAGTACCCAACTCAAAGTTTCCAACCTCCTTCCGGTCAACCATTATTACAAGGAGTTGGAAATTTACCAGTTAATTATCAACCCTACGTTCAACCAGGTTATGGTCCTTCATATGCACAACCTTCTATGGGTCAATACCCCAGAATGAACATGGTGTGGAATCCATCTAAAATTCAACAGACTACGCAACCTGATGTACAATTACCTAATCAATATGGACAACCTATAGTTTCTGGTCCAACCCAGCAACCTGTTCAGCCTATTGTTCAAGTCCTTGCACCTGGTTCTATTCAGCAGCCCAGGCCTAGTACACCTTAGACTCTGCCTCAAACTGCTGTAGATACTGCAACTTCTGTTCAACCTACCATGCCTGTTTCTGGAGTATCTGTAGCTCTGGTTTCTTCTATCCCTGCATCAGTGCAAATTCCTCAAGTATCTATACCACAGTCAGGACCTACAATTCAGACTACGGTCCAGATGCCTACATGACAAGCTAGTACTAGTACGATTGTCTCTAGTCAACCACATTTTACTTATCAACCGTACCAAAGATAGTATCAATTTGTACAGGCTACACAAAATCCAATATATCAGTATCAACCGTACCCTGGGTATGCTTATCAAATACCTCAACAACCACAGTATGGTCCGATTAATCCTGGTTACCCAGGAGGTTTTACGATTCCAAATACGCATCTAATTCCAGGGTATCCTGGATATCCTCCTCCTGGCACTGGTTTGATCACAAAAAGTTATCAAGACCCTAGCCATCGGTTACCATTCATAGCAACTTTAGATTTACCGGATCTATCGCACCTTACGAACGATCCCATTTTCTATCTTCCATACTGGCCGCCGATGCCTAACAAGTTGCCCAGTGATATTCCGAAGTTTGAAGGAAAGTTAGGAGAGGACCCATATAATCACGTTATGACTTATCACCTCTGGTGCGCATCCAATTCAATAATCGATGATTCGATTCGATTGCATCTTTTTCAGAGAACTCTCATTGGTCTAGTTTCCAAATGGTACATTGAGTTACCACGCGGCTCTTTTAATAATTTTAATGCACTAGCTACTGCTTTCTTAACCCATTTTCAGTTGCCTGTCAGATACGACAACGGCACAGAATTGCTGACTTCATTAAAACAATCTACGTCTACGTACATATCTGATCACATTCATGAATGGAGACGTAGAAGGCATTTAGTGAAAGTCTTTATTCCAGATCAGATTTTGGCTGAATGGTTTATTAAATCGTTATTGCCCAAAATTACTGAAGATGTAGCCAAAGGAGGCGTTGTTACGGAAGAGAAACTCATTGCTCAGGCTCAGTACCTTGACCTTGTATATACTCAGTGAGGTACTCTGTATGATAAAATCCCTGATTTACCAAGACCTGGTCAATTAACTACAACTCCTTCTGGCTCTCATGTCGCTGATGGTGTAATTAGTTCTGTTAGCACTGGTAAAAGTAAGAAGAAGTCTCCCGGATGTAGGTGTACAAGTGGAGTTCTAATGAGATGGGACAGAGGTGCGGCGAGGCATGCCGACACCTGCCCATCCAGTACATGAAGCTAAATCGCCCTCTTTCCGATGGCCTGCAACATTTACACACCACTCATACCATAGCCATGGGCTCAGAAAACTTCTGATTTCATTCAATTTCCACAGAGCCGGCTCCTGCCCTCGCATGCTTCGGCTCGATTCGCATCAAGGATACAGTTATGAGGGAAGATCTTCCTTGCATGAGAAGGATGGTTATTGCGCGGGTTGGCGCTGTGCATTCGGTGGATTGGTATCATTTGCGCCGGGTTTTTTGTCACCTGGTCTTGGCTTTCACTCTGTTATGCATTGGCGTCATTTGTCATTTTCTTCAGTGCTGGGAAAGGGTCTTTCGGTTGGATTTGCGCTCTGTGCAGCGTGTTGCTCTGCCTCCTCAGATCCCCTGCTGCTTCTTTCAGGTCTTAGGTCTCCTTTTGAAGTCTTTTTCCTTCGTCTTAGCTATTTTCTGGTTTCAGCTGCTCCCCACAATGCCTCGGCTGCGCCACCGAATGCGGAGCCGAAGAGGTCGCTCCAAGGGTCGCCCCTCAAGTGAACATTCCAGCCCCTCCTCGGTAACTCCCTCTCTCTCCAGTGGCTTGGGAACTAGCCATTACCCCCGGACTCGTAGTGGGAGGGGGTGCCTTCCAGACTTTCGCCAGAGCTAGAGTTCCCATGCTCCTCGTCCTCCAGCCTCCTCTGCTCCCACTACGGGCTCTGCGCGTTTTATCTTCAATAGCTCCCTCACCCGCCCTAGGATCACTGTTATTTTCTCGGTGGTTTTTCTTGAGGAAATCCTGCATGGGGAGTCCAGTACGTAGCCTGCAGGTCCTGAAGCAGAAACTTCCCAGATCTCGAATATCCATTTGGGAAGCGGCAGAGATCCGTTGCAGTCTCCGGTGGTCCCTGCGAGCATTGTTCCTGATGAGGTCATGGTCCCAGCTGATCCTGGTCCCTCGGCTTCTGAAGAAACGCTCGCTCGAGATATGCTCACCTCAGGCTGGTGCCGGATCATTGAGGAGACTCCATAAGATTAGCTAGCTTGCTGCAAGGTTGTTTTCTGTTCCTGCTGCCCAAACTATTGGGTTTATTTCAGTGCTGACGGTTATGGAGTTTTTTGGCTTCTTTTTGCTTATTTTTGGCTCAAAGAAAACTCTGAAAAATCTCATTATGCTCCCCTGCGTGGGTTATGGCAATCTTTTCAGACTAGTTTCCCTAATAATGGGCAGTCTCCATATCTGTTTTTTCTTGAAAATTCTGCCTCCAAGGCAGTAGTTTTTGACTACGGTCACATTGTAATATTATCCCTTTGTTAATAGATCAATTTTACTTAGAAAAAAAAAAAAAAGTCTTCCAATACCACTTCTCCTATTATCACTTTGCCTAATTCACCCAAAGGAGATTCTTCCCTAGAAGCTTCCGCCGATATTCATATTGTAGAGTCATCTACAACCAAATCTAAAACTGGTGGTAAGAAGAAAGGTAAGAATAAAAAGAAAAAATCTTCAAAAGATAAAAACGATACAACTGAACCAGCTGACGAAAAACGTAAACCTCGATATCCTTGTCTCATCTGTGATGAGGATCATTTTACAAAAGAGTGCCCGCATAGAGCCGAGGTATCAAAATTCATTAAGGGTTTGCCTATACCTACTATCTTGAAGGATCCCTTTCTCGCTCAAGATAGTAACATGGTTGGATCTTCCTCCAATACGCTTGAGAATATCTTGATGGTTGCAATGCAATCGCAAGATTATGGTAGTAAAAATACTAGTAAAGAAGAAAAAACATCCAATTCTGCATCAACTACATCTCCCTCAGTTTCTGATCCATTACAGATCGAGAAACAAAATCTTGACTTAGTAATCAAACCGCCTGCTAAAGGTGTACTTTGTAAGTCAGCTTTCAATCCACATGCGAGAGCTGCTCAGAATTACAATATTGTTGAAGATTTGGCAATTTCCCCTTCAGCAATGTTGGCTTTGGAAGTATTGCAATCATGCCCAGCCTAAAGAAAATTACTTTTGTCAGCCTTAGGAGTCGTAGATCTCCAGGATTCGAACCTCATGATCTTTGATTTAGAGAATTTTACACCCCGCCTCCCCCATCAAATGGCTTTTCAGATTCCAGTAATAGTAAAAAACAAACGTATCTTTCGTACTGTTGTTGATGAAGGGGATTCTACGTGTATTATGTCGTTAAAATGTTGGAAATCACTTGGTTCTCCGACCATTAACCAATCACGAAATATTCTCAAAGCTTTTGACGGAAGAGGTTTTTAGCTGTATGGTATCTTACAAGATTTACCAATAGAGGTCGAAGGAAAAATGGTTAATCTAGATGTGGAGGTGGTTGATGCCCCTCTGGATTACAACCTTCTCCTGGTTCACAGTTGGTCTTACACCATGGCTGCTGTTGTATCATCGATCTTTCATCTCATCATGTTTCCTCATAAAGGAAAGATCGTTAAAATATATCAGCTCTCATATTATGCATCTGACCCAGCCTCTACTGATAGCATCCAACATATCGGAAAATCGACTATCCCTTATAAGGATGTCGGAGTAGGTTTGCTTAAAGATTCGGCTTTACTGGGAACTTTTTCCCTGCCTGCTCCCAATGTACAACTTCCTATTGCTAATATAAATATGATTACATCAAGTACTATGTCCTTTGATGATCCTTGGATAGTACCTTCAGAATCAGAATTGGATTCTTTCAATGCCCCGATGCCTTTGAGTCCTTTTGAGTTAGCATATCAGAATGTACAGTCATTTTCTAATACTCCTTCAACTGAGTCTGATCCAGTGAATGTGATCAATCAGGAGTCATTTTCAATATCGAGTTTAGCTTCAACACCAATTCCGGATCCTACTCAACAAGTATTCAATACTGATGAACATATTCGTGAATTCTTATCGGTAGATGAATTACCATGGGAAGATCTTCATCATAGGTCTTCGTTTTTACCTGATCTCGATCATTTTAAGAATGATTTTTCCTCCATTTTTACCATTGATTATGTCAAAGACCCTCAGAATCACTTTTCACATTTCGATTTTGAATTGAATTTAGAAAATATTTCTACAACGATTCCTCTTGACATTTCAGTAAAACCTGGAATTGTTGAAAACATTCATATAGGTGCTTCTTGTACGACTGATGAAATCCAAGCATATAAAGCCCTATTTCAGGAATTCCGCGACATTTTTGCCAGGTCATATGAAGAAATTCCAGGAATCGATCCGTTGATTGTTGTTCATGAAATTAAGACATACCCGGATGCTAAACCCGTTAGACAGAGATTACGTCAAATACATCCGAGAAAAGCTGCCGCTATTAAAACTGAAGTTGAAAAATTACTTCGTGCAGGTTTTATTTATCCAATTCCACTCATGGAATGGGTATCTAATATTGTTTCGGTCAATAAAAAATAAGGAACAATACAAGTATGTATCGATTATAGGGATATAAATCGAGCTTGTCCAAAAGAAAATTATCCAACCCCTTACATCGATCAAATTATTGATGATTGTGATGGAAGTGAAATGTTCTCATTCATGGATGGATTTTCCGGCTACAATCAAATAAACATACTCCCTGCAGATCAACCTAAAACATATTTCATTTTTCCATGGGGAAATTTTGCTTATCGAAAACTACCTTTTGGCCTTAAGAATGCTGGCGCCACTTTTCAAAGGGCCATGTCTTATGCATTTCACGACATTAAGCACATTGTGCAACCCTACCTCGATGACTTGCCTGCTCATTCTTCACACAGAGTAGATCATGTTACTCATTTACGAGCCATCTTTATAAGATGTAGGCATTATAATATTCGTCTAAATCCTCACAAATGTGTTTTCTGTGTACAATCCGGACGATTGTTGGGATTTATTGTCTCAAAGGCAGGCATTCGTGTTGATCCATCGAAGGTTGAAGCAATCATCAATTTACCTCCTCCTTCTACTCTTCGCCAACTCCAAAGTTTGCAAGGGAAAGAAAACTTTTTACGTCGATTCATTCCTAACTACGCCGAGTTAACGAAAGGTTTCACTAGGTTGTTGAAACAGAATATTCCTTTCTTTTGGGACAAGGTCGCTGATAGATCTTTTGATGCTCTGAAACACGCATTGACCCATGCACCGTTACTGCATCCTCCCAACTAAAACCAAGATTAATTTTTGTACCTCGCCGTTTCCGATTCCACAATAGAGATGGTTTTAGTTCAGGAAGATGAATTTCATGGTGAACATGTGATTTACTGTCTTAGTCGAAATTTGCATCTAACTGAAATCAAATATTCACATGTGGATAAATTGGCCTTGGCCGTTATTCAAGTTTTCCAACGTTTTCGTCATTACATACTGTTACGCAAAACAACAGCGATATCTGATTGTAACCCTATGATGTATATCTTGACCAAAACATTTCTAGGGGGCAAATACTCTAAATGGATTGTCATCCTGCAGGAGTTTGATTTGGAGTTTGAAAAATCCAAATCCAAGAAATCATTGATATTTGCTAAACTTATGTGTGATTTCCCACGTACTGATACAGAAACTGTGGCGAAACAACCAATTGCGGATGAATCCTTGTTTCTTATTAGTACCATTGATCCTTGGTATGGAGATATTATTGTTTATCTTTAGACCCAATATTTTCGCCCTGATATTTCACAGTCGCAATGACAAAAAATATGTTTCCAGTCTCAACAATATCATATTGTTGGCGACACACTATACCGTTGCGGTGCGGACTCAGTTTTTCAACATTGTCTAACCCATGAAGAAGCCAAAAAGGTTTTAAATGACTGTCACTCTGGAGCATGTGGCGGTCATATGTCTGGGTACACCAAAGCCCAAAATATATTGTGTGCAGGTTATTTCTGGCCGTCCTTATTTAAAGATTGTATTTATACGGTCCGAAAATGTCATAATTGTCAAATATTCAATTGAAAAATGCGTGCACCACCTGCTCCTCTTCACCCTATAATTGTTGTTGGTCATTTTGAAAAATGGGGCATTGACTTCATTACATGTAACCCTCACTCAGCCGGGGGGCATGGGTATATTATTATAGAAATAGATTAATTTACCAAATGGGTCGAGGTGATGCCTACATTTGCGGAAGATGGAAAAAATGCAACTACTTTCGTGTTCAATCATGTGATTGCTCGTTTCGGTGTACCCCGAGCGATAATTACTGATCACGGGAGCCATTTTCAGAATATCATGATGACCGAGTTAACAGACCAACTTGGCCTGCGCCATGACAGTTCTACACCATATTATCCGCAGGCTAATTGTTTAGTTGAAGCAATTAATAAATTCTTAGTCACCATGATTAGATGAATCATTGGAATTCATAAGTCGAATTCGAATACCATGCTCTTTTTAGCACTTTGGGCATATCAAACCTCAACAAAAACATCGACAGGTTTTACCCCTTTTCAACTAGTTTATGGTTTAGAAGAAGTATTACCCATTGAATGCGAGATATCGTCACTCCAACTAGCCATAGCATTACTACCAGCCACAAAGAGGAGAAACGTTTTTTATACTTAGCTCAATTATATGAGAATCGGCGCACCGCTACATTAGCTACCGAGAATCATGCGAAAAGAATGAAAGCTCAGTATGATATAAGTGTTACCCCTCGTAATTTTTCAGAAGGAGACCTAGTTTTGATTTATGATCAAGCCAATGATAAACTAGGGGCTGGGAAATTTGAACCCATGTGGCATGGTCCTTATATTTTCAAGCGACAGCTTGCAAAATGGGCCTATGAATTGATTGATTTTTACGGGGTCTCTTTAGGTAAACCTAGAAATGGACTTTATCTGAGGAGATATTACGCTTGATTTTTGTGTGGAGATCTTCTCTGTATATTAGTTACTTTCTAGTTGGTGTGCTATAGATTAGAAACATGTGCCTAGCTTAAGTGTGATTTTACTACTATTCCTGCTTATCTGGATTACTCTTGATATCACAGATGTCGACGTCCTTTCAAACATATATTGGTTTTGCTGATGACGCTTGTCATAGTACACGGAACATCTCTTCCGCAGCTTGGGTTATTTATCCACCAACTGACGAGTTAGTATCTATGCATAGGGTAAGCCTTAGTCATACAACGAACAATATTGTTGAATATAGTGCAGTTATTGAATTATTGTCGGAATCCATTTCATTTGGAATTCGGAGTTTGATCGTTAGGTTAGATTTTGAACTCGTTGAATTACAGTTAAACCAATTATATCGCATTAGAAACCCAGTATTATTAAGATTATTTTTAAGGGTTCGTCTATTGGAACGAGAGTTCGATTATATTGAGTATCAACACATTCCAAGAAATTTAAACACATTATTAGATGCAATAGCTTCTAGTGTTATAAATAGACGTTTGCAATAATAAAGTAATAAATCAACATTCAATAACATGATTGAACAGGTAACTGGAAATAATAATATATCATAGTATAGATGTAGTATTCAAAAAAAGTACATCGTCTTCGATCATAGGTTCAAAACGCCTTATGATCAGAAAAAAGTGATACAAAAAATGAGTCTATACAGTCAATCATCCACTATCCATGGTAATGATCATGGTAATACACTACTGCTCGTGCCACTCTACTCAAAAATCTTCTGAATGGTCTAGGAACACCAATGACGTATCTCTGTAAACAGAGTGGGATGTAATCTATGGTAGTCTCAGGAATATCCATATTTAGTTGCTCCAAATGGTGTTCTAAATCAGTCAGGATCTCTGTTGTCTGATGATGTGGTGGTGGTGGTGCTGCAGCTGCATCCCTTTGCCTCCAGTCAAAGGGCGGAGAGCGGTTGGTCGACGTGGACCCACATCTACATTTGAAATTTTTGTTATCAGTTTTGGATGATTAAAAAACAAAATAAAAATTAGAAATTAGAACATGTCAAAGAGATTTTTTACCTGACTCATCCCACTGAGCTCCTGGAGGAAGTGGCATATCTCGGTCGCCGCGGAAATCCATGCCCACATAAGGAAAATCCTCTATCACAAAAAGTTGGTGTTATAACCAACAAAAATAAGTCGAGGGAAATCGAACAATCTCCCCACCCTCATTGTGACGGGCCATCAAAGCAACCCATTGAACCATCTGAGGCTCTCGAGGTCTACCAACATCAACATGAATATGTTGCGGGGCTAACAGAGGAACCCTCTCTAAAGCAAAGGTAACCACGATAGATCCATATCTGAAGTTGTTTAACTTCCCATTTTTTGCTCTAGTTAGTTGGCCTTTGACATTAGCCAACACTGCCTTGCACCAGTTGAATATGGTGCCTCGGAAAAAATCTACTGCAATCCGCATCTAAGATCCAGTAGCTACATGCAAAGCTGCACTTCCACACAACTTGACAACGGTAAATGCAATCACTTTTAACTCGGGATGGATGATAGTTTTAATATCAATCCGTTTGTCTCTAGGATTGGCTTCATCATTACAAAACTCTAATTGTAGGCTAGCAACATACTGGCCACCTGGCCTAGCCCCAAATAGAGAAAGTGGTTTGCCTCTCTTAGGAAAACCAGTCAAAAAATATATGTCCTCCAGCTCAATTTCGAGCCGGTGACCTCCAATCACGAAACACTGGTCCTGAACGTCCCACTTGTTTACCAACCAAGTGAGAAGATCTACTTGAGCTCTCATGCCACTGATAGCTCAGAATTTGAATAGCCCGCATGCTCTTAAAACTTGCAAAGTAGGTTCATGAATCATTGTTGCTTCATCTACCTCCTCATGTTCCCGTTCTCGCCAAATGAGCATTGTAAATATCCTACAATGAGTAAAATGAAGGATTAGAATCATTTTAAAGCAAAAATTTTGGGTAATTTGGGAGGAAATTGTGTTTTTAAATTCGTTACAGTGCCTCCACACTTTATGCTCAGATACAGTGTGTAGCTCCGCACGGGCTCTGTGTTAAAAGTGCGGGGCCCCAACATTTTCCTTTGTGAGAAAATGTTGGGGTTCGCAGGTACCAAGTGTCCTACCTGCGGACTCCCGAAGGCGGATTTTTGAACCAATTTTCCTCCCAAAAATGAAATTTAGACCTTAATTTAAGAAAATGAACAGATGAAAAGAAAGGAAAAGAGGATGTGGATTACCTGGAACAAACGGTTTTCGATTTCAACGGTCAGTTTTTCCGGAATCTTCTCTGAAGCGTTTTTTTCCAAAAGCTCTAAAGTTTTCACTCCAAGCTCAAACGATAAAAATGAACTTGAAAAACTCCTTTTTATAAGTTTTTTCGAATAAATGAAATTTAAATTTGTTTATTTTTCATTTTAAAAAGATGGTTTTTCAAAATATTTTTATTATTGAACCAGGTATGTTTAATTTTTTGAATTTTTTGTGTAGAATACCGGATTTTTCAGGCAAAATGATCATTTTTGACGAAGAGTATACTTTTATCACTTTTTAGAGCTCTTTAAAATTTGCAAAAAAGCAAAACCATGGAATCCTCTTTTAAGCCCTTTTCAGACTCTCTAAAAATGAAAATATTGTCGAGTACTTGACTATTCAAACTTGTTAAAGGAAATTAACAGTCGTCCCTTCCGTATAAGTTTACCCCTTTTCCGGACTGAAATGGACTATTTACGAAAAAGGTATACGTTGACTAATCATGGTCAACAGAGTTCTCTCTCGCATTATTTTATCCTTTTTCGGGCCTGAGAGACTAAATTTATGAAAAAGTACACCCATGGAGTTTTCTTAAGTTTTTCTTCTGACTCCCTAAAAATGAAAAACACTGAGTTTCTCCTATACTGGACTCGTTAAAATTTAACAGTAAAGGACCTGTCAATTTCAAATAGGAACATACCACTCCTTCTTAGGGTTCGATTTTAAACTAAGTTGGACTCATCCAAAGGATGAGCTTATAAATAAGCAAATGTTATCCTCCTCAAGCTTGTCAAAAATAAAGAGGTACTTGCCAGAAATGGTGGGGGAAAAGAGAGAAAACAGATTCATTTTTTACACTTTGATTTGTAAAAGCATTACACCACTCTTGAACATGACACTTTCTGTTACACCTCTACCTGGGTTGGGAAATCCTTTGCCTATCCGTTAATTAAACCACATTGAAGGTCTTCAGCCGGTTTCTGGGTATTAGCTTAGGGAAATTGTCACCAAACCATCTACAGTGTCGTTATGTGTTCAAGAGGACAATCAAACAAACCATTCATCTGCAAACATTTGTCTCCATTCACGTTGACCATCCCTGAGTCAGTCCTTGCAAAAAATTTCTTCAAAACTTGATCTATGGTTTCATGTCGTGAGATTTCTTACAACGGATCACTTTCTATCGACGACAACTCATCATCTAGGAAGTTGATCTAGAATCTGTCAGTACCTTGGAATTGCATGCCTTAATGGCAGGTTTCTCGCATTCGACGACAGGTTGCATCATTGACCTTCGATCGAATGATTCCGTGAAATGTTCGACTTCAGATCACTTATTCACATTTCATGGATTGTACTGAGTACTTTGAGAGCCATTGTCATTATTGGTGGTTTCTCTCACACTTGTTAACAGTTCACATCATTAACTGGTAATCAAGTGGTTTCTACCATGTTCGACTTCAACACATTTAATCGCATGGATAGAATCGTACTAGTTCGGGAAGCAAAAATCAATACCCTAGATCTAGTTTCCGCCATCCAGGCTGCGAGGAGTTTTATTATTCATTATGCAATAGATGATTCATTATAGATGTTTGCGCCCATGCTGTGTCTACACTATTGATGTAATATTAAAATCATTTCTGTATCAGAACAAGTTTATTTAGTTTTGATCTGAGTATGGGAATGCCTACCTCGGCGATGATATATATATATTTTTTGCATTGAATGTTTTTATAGGGTTCTGACTGGGGTGTCCATAGGCTAATCCTTGAAATGATAAAGCACATCACTCTTCAAATGCTCTCAGACTTCGCACTTTAGGGGGGAATTTTTTACACTGAAATTTGTCACCATGACATTTTAGTACTCCCTTAGAAGTTTACAACATCAAATTTCCTAAAGTCAAGCCTTGAAATTAAGAGAAAATCTCATAAAAGTCTTAAAAATAGTTGTACTGCACTTTCTCTTAACATTCCTGTGGTGCCGCACTTTCTTGCTCTAAATCATGCGGAGCTAAACACATTTTTTATTTATTAAAAGTGCGGACCCCTGTAAAAGGTAAAACAAAGGTGGAAAGTAACATTTAAAAGCCCAACAGTCAAATCTGGAAGCTTCTAGAAGCAGTTATCCAGTCGAAGGTTCACTCTATCATGTATGTTCATTCCCCCAGCGGGCAGGCCGCGCCCCCACCACCACCACCAGTTTGATTTTTTTTATTTTTTATTTTTTAATTTCAAAAAATTAAATTTTTTTTTTTATTTAAAATAAAATTCGTTTTGTTTTTATTTTTTTTTGTTTTAAATTTATTATTTTTATTTTTTTAAAATAAATTTTATTAAATTTTTCCCCTTTTTTTATTTAATTGATTTTTTTTTTTTAATTTCATAATTTTTCTTTGTTATTAACTTTTATGTTTAGTTTTTTAATATAATGTTATAAAATTTAATCAATTTTGTATTTTTTTTTAAATTTATTTGGATTTAATATTTTTTTTAAATGTGTTACTTTTTTATTATTTTTTTTTTTTTGTTAATTACATAAAATTTTTATTTTTTTATATTTCAATTAAAATTGTGTATTTAAAATTAGATTTTTTTTTAATTAAACTTAATTTTTTTAAATTAATTTGTTTTTTATTTTTATTTTATTTAATATATATATATATATATATATATATATATATATATATATATATATATATTTTTTTTTTTTTTTTTTTAATTTTTTTATTTTTTTTCAATTTTCAATTTTTAATTGATTTTTAAAGTTTTTAAAGTTTTTCTTTTAACAATGTTTTTTTCTTTTTTCTTTTATATTTAAAATTTATTTTTTCTTTCAAAATTTATTTGTTTATTCATTTATTTATTAAAATTTAATATTTTTGTTTTTAAATTTAATTTGTTATTTTAATATTAATTTTTTTTTTTTTTAATTTAATAAAATTTGATATATATATATATATATATATATATATATATATATTTTAATTTAAGTTCATATATATATATATTATTTTTTATAATTTAAATTTAATTTATTTTTTTATATTTTATTTGTGTTTTTTAATATATATTGTTTTAAATTTAATATTTTCATTGTATTTTATTTTTAATTAATTTTTCATTTTTTTTCCTTTTAATTTGAATAATGTTTTTTTATTTATTTATTCAAATTTAATATATTTCCTTAAATTTAATTTTTTGTTTTATTTTTTTTTCTTTTTTTAAATTTAATAAGCATTTTCTTTTTCTTTTTTAAATTTAATTTCTATATTTTATTTTTTATAATTTCCTTTTTTTTTAACTTGTTTTTTTTTTTTTTTTTAATATATATATATATATTAAATTTTAATCTTAAATAATTTTTTTTTATTTTTTTATTTTTTTTCCCTTAAATTTTAAGTTTTTTTTTAATGTTTGAATTAAAAACTTTGTTTTGTTTTTATTTTTTTTATCTTCATATATTTTTAAATTTTAAGCTTTTAAATGTTTTCATTTTTTTAATTTATTTTTTTTCTTAAATTTTAGGTTTTTTTTTAATGTTTGAATTTTAAAAATTAAAAAATGTTATTCCTATTTTTAAAAAATGCCAAAAGTATGACACAATTTTTTTTTTTGTTATTCCAACATTAACTTGTTTTGTGTTGAGGGTGTTTTTTCAATCCTTTTATTTTTTAAATTTATTTTTTTTCTTAAATTTTAGGTTTTTTTTAATGTTTGAATTTTAAAAATTAAGAAATGTTATTTCTATTTTTTTAAATGCCAAAAGTATGACACAATTTTTTTTTTTTGTTATTCTAGCATCAACTTGTTTTGTTTCGAGGGTGTTTTTTCAATCCTTTTTTCAAGAAACAATTTTGTTTTTACCCTAATTTTATAAAATGTTGAAATTTGACCTTCAAAAAAAGCGAAGTGCGTTCTGGAATACACACTTTTTGTGTTTGGGGTGTTTTTTCATGTTTTTTGAGTCTTTTTGGGCTAGAGTTCCCCTTTTGAGGTCAGGTTACCCATTTGATCGGTAACAGTGTTTTTTCCAGTTTGAGTTTGTTCCCCACCCCCTCTCCTCCCCCCTCCTGAATTTCCTTCTTCCTCTTCCTCTTCCTCTTTGACCACCTCTTCCTTCAGAAGAATCTTGAGTATGACTCTTCTCTCTATGAGTGAAACATATAGCCTCTTCAGAAGATAGAGGGGTTGTCATCTTTCCAAAATCCTTCTCTCTTTCTACAAATTTTTTCTCAATGGAATCAAAGGTGATTTTCATGAGGTTTCCACTTGCTTGCAATGACTCAAGGTAATGTGAGTAAGTGGGATACAATGCCTTAACATAAGCTATGTGAGGTATGTCAACTTCTACACCAATATTCTTAATGTCATGCATGATATATTTTACTTCTGATGCTAAAGCAAGAGGGTCATCATTTTTCAATTCAAGGTTGAACAAATTAATCTTTAATTAAACAATTTCAAGTTCTGAATGTGAGCCATAGAGTTCTTTTAATTTTCTCAGGGCTTCATAGGCATTTGAAAACGGTGTAATATGGCGACTCACCTATTAATTTACAGAAGCTGCAATGAAGGCATAGGCCTTGCAATTCTTGTTTTCCCAAATGGAAATCTCCTTGTCTGAGGTGGGATTTGCCGGTGGATGGTCCCCTTCTCCTTCACAAATTCCTCTCCACAACTCATTAAAAATGAGAGTGTGCTTGATTTTTTGAAACCATTCAGGACAATTCTCCTTGTTGGAGAGAAAAAATCCCACAATAGAGATGAGAGAATGAATTCTTTAAAAAAATCACTTTGCTATGAATGTAAAAAAAAATACTCAATTCTGATTTAAATTCTGCACTTCACAAGAAAAAAAAAAAAAATTATGTAAAAGAAATTTTGGAAAAAAAAATCAGAGGGCTAAAGTGGTGGAGGGAGGGTGCAAAGTAGCAGAAGTGAGGGAGGCAGTGTGAGGCGTAAGTGGGAGGTCACAAGGTAGGGAGGAAGGGAAGGGCAGAGCGACAGCAAGGGAGGCTGCGGGAGTTGGCAATGGTGGGAGGCTGCGGGAGTAGGCAGTGGTGGGTGGCCGAGGAGGGAAGGGGGAGTAGCAGCAAGGAAGGCTACGAGAGTTGGTAGCGGTGGAAGCTTGCTGGAGTAGGCAGCGATGGGAGGCTGCACGAGTAGACAGCAGTGGGAGGCCGAGGAGGGAAGGGGGAGAAGAAACAAGGGAGGTTGCGGGAGTTGGTAGCGGTGGGAGGTTGTGGGAGTAGGCAGCATGTGGAGGAGGGTAGCCATGGGGAGGGGAGCGGGATTAGAGGAGGGGAGCGGGAGTAGGGGAGCAGGATTAGGTAAGGTGAGCATAGTAGTAGGCGTGGTGCAAAGAGTGTGGAGCTAGTGTGAGGCAGTGGGAGCCGGCGTGAGGCAGTGAGCGTGGAGTTGGCATGAGGTAGGAGGCCTGTAGCAGTGAGGAAGGTCGAGGCCGAGCATAGGAGGAGGGCCTGCGAGTAGCACGAAATAAAACTGAAGGTCGAAAGTCACATAAAATAACTACATATTAGCTATTGAATTCCACACAGAAAGTAGTGGACTATATGACAGAGAAATAAATTCTTCCAAGTGCTGGCAGAGCGGCAGAGAGGTAGGTCTGCCAAGAGGGAGTTACAAGGGCATGGATGCTAGAAATATAGTTGGCTCTGATACCATGTCAGGCTAAGAGTTAACTCTGAAAAACTGGATATGAATTAGATGGAGGGTGTGCATGTACTTATACATGGAGATGAGACTCTTGGGATTCATTTCCCAATGTCTCTTGGCCTTCCTTGTTTCCTATTTTACAATAATATACAATCTCACCCAATCCCTTAGGATTAGGTATCAACATATTTCAACTCTTCATTAAAAGATATGTAATTATATAAGACTGGATTCATATTGATTTTGGATATATAATGCCTCTAGAATAAAACTTGAGTAAAAGTTGACATCTTTAGAAATTCTATTTAACCCAACCCCAATATTGGTACAACACTAGATACAATGATATGTGGTTTAATGGTAAGTTTGGCTGGATGAAACCAATGAGACCACGGTTCAAATCCCATTGAGTATATGGCCTCCTATGATCTCGGCTCAAGGAGTAGACTCCCCTTTTCCATGAGTCTTGGCTCTTGCTAAATCATAAGATATGGTATATCTAGCTTGCAGGCTGCTGGATATGCTCTTGGTGTTATAAGGTAGCCATGAGGATTGATCCTGAGACCTCCCTTATATTAATCTAAAAAGTTACTGATTCACCATGGTAAAAAAAAATATTAGTATAACACTAAAAATAAAGAAGAAGAAGCAGAGTGGGTGGACAAAAGCGAGTAGTAGGGTACTTTAGATTACCACTTGAGGCTTGTGATTACAAGAATATCAATATGAACTCGTGACATTCCTTACAGGAGTCACATTACAAACCAAAGGCACGGTTGAGTTCTAGCAGTTACATTTTTCTGTTTAATTATAGAAATACGAAAAGTCTAAGATGCACGCAACGTATGAGAAAGGGTTGAAATACATAAGGTGGGTCCCAGGTTCAATCAATCCATAAACAACATAAAATATCATATCATTGAATAGTGAAAACAACTCTAAGAGTACCAATGCCACATACAGAAAATGATGAAATGAAACTAGAATTCCAGTAAATATATATGAATTATATATTGGCATGGATTATAAATGAAATAATTTAATATAAAATAATAATAAATATATATGAATGATATATTGACATGGATTATAAATGAAATATTTTAATATAAAATAATAATAATTTGTATATTACTTAAATTATAAAATTAATTATATATTACACAATTATAATTAAAAGAAAGAAAAATTATGATTAAAATATTTCAATTGTGCAATAAATACAAATGGGATAATTAATTTCTTTTATGTTTAATATGGAAATGGTATATATATATATATATATATATATTACCCTAATGAGTGTTTAGGAGTGACTATTCCCCTATGTCTTAATATGGTGCCAATTCCAATTTTCCTCCTGACAAAACCTTTGTCAAAATATCTACATCTTGTTCCTTTGTAGGAATGTATTCCAACAACATGGTTCGCCTCTGCATACAATATCGTAGATGGTGATATCGAATGTTGATAAGGCTTGGATCGATCATGAAAATTTTGATTATCAGAGAGTTTGATACAACTCTGATTGTCACAGTAAATCACAGTGGGATCCATCATCTGACCAAATAACCCAACAAGACTCTTCCTGATCGAGAAATCTTCACAAGTTTGTTGAATGGAAACCATGTAATCTACTTTTGCTGATTTGAGTGCGATTGATCTATGCTTCATGTTGTACTAAGAAATTGCTGCTAATTTGTTAAAATTGGAAACTAGGGCCAAACTCCACCTTGGACATCTCATATGTTGGAGACGACATTTTTATTGGATCCATCTTTTTGAGAGGTTCAATATTGATCTAAAGATCATCTTGTTTGGATGAGCAGAAGTGTGATTTTGAATTTATTTCTCACACATGTGGAAATTTTCAAGGTCGGCCAAAAGTCTAATGTAGGCTCATGAAGCCCCAATAGATGTGTCTCC